>VXAB01000899.1:299575-337996 GCA_013399175.1 Odontophorus gujanensis | reverse complement strand
AAAATATATATATATATTTTTTTGGTTATTAAAAGAGGTCATTTAAACCTTAAAATTCCTGTCTCATTGAAATTCATTAGGGAAAAGCTGGGGATTTGCCCTTCGTTTTATTTTTCTTATTGTTGAAATGACAAATGAAGATTTGTTTGCCAGTGTTTTTCAGGAGTTCTGAATTGAAGTTTTGAGTGTGGGGGTCAAAACACCTTTTGAGGTGTTTACAGTGCTTTCTTGAAAAGCAACGTTAACATAACAGTATTTCTCACACCAGTAATATGGGCAGTAAATGCTACACAGGATATAAGATTGAAAGTTTGGAGCTGTGTTGAGAACTGTTGAGCTGTTCCATTTCACCTAGCTTGTTTATAATTATGTAAAAAGGTCAATATCTTATGCGATTTTTTTTATTTTTTTTTGTTATACCTGTGTAGCCATATTGTTGTAGCTGTCTAATTATATTTAAAATATTACATGAGATTAATGAATTTGGATTAAGATAATTGGAATTATTACTTATACAAGGTTTTTAATAGGTATTGTTATACGCAGTGAAAATGGTCTAGGAAAGATAATGAAGGATAATAGAATGTGTAGGCTTTTGAAGCTTTTATACGCTGCAATACATAGTAATGGTCTTCATAAAACATATTATCTATCTTTGTAACAATGTTTTATTCTTTCCTTTTAGCAATTGCCAGTGATAACATCAAGCACAATAGTGAGATGCAGGTCTTGCAGGACGTATATCAACCCTTTTGTTTCTTTCATTGATCAAAGGAGGTGGAAATGCAATTTATGCTATAGAGTTAATGATGGTAAGTTTTGTAACAAAAAGCTTGCATTAACATGATGTATGCCTTGTATTTGTGTTGTATCACTCCAATCTTTAGTAGATTAAAACGTTAGTATTCCTAAGATGCTTTTTAAGATGCTTGATGGTGTCAAATATTGTGCATTTCCTAAGAAAAAGATCATTTTGGAATTCTGTGGGAGACTCAGGATGTAATCAAATTACCTGACTGACTTGTGTAATAAAATCAATTGATTCCACTGACTGCTGTTGTAATATGCAACTGGAAGAATGATGACAGCTAAATACTGTGTGCAGTCTAAGCCAGATTTTATGATAAGCTGTAGAGTTTGAAGCTTGTTGTGAAAGATTATATTTAAATTCCTTTTTATAAAGTTTGGCTTACGTTACTGTTAAAAATTAAAGCTTCTTTTGTTTCTGGTTCTTTAACTTCAATGTTGTATGGGATGCTTTAATTGTCATATATCCTTAATGTGAGTACTTTTTCTGTTAATAATTGGAATCTGTCTGTGTTCATGTCAGCGGTCGTTCGTATTTGGTAGCAAGTGTATAAATTCTGGAAACTTTTTTTTCCTAGTTCCTGAAGAATTTATGTATAATCCTCTGACACGATCTTATGGAGAGCCACACAAACGGCCCGAGGTTCAGAATTCTACAGTGGAATTCATTGCTTCCTCTGACTATATGGTAATAAATAACATTTTTGTGGTGAACTTCCACAAATTTGCACATAAATGTGCTTGAAGTTAACATTGAACATGACATGTTGCCCGGGTGGTATGTAGTAATTTCCCTATAAAGGTACTTGAAGACCAAGGAATACTTAAAGCTTGTATTTATTTTGAGTTTTGGCAAGTGCATGTATTCAGTCCAGCATGGTTTAATATTGCGTAGTCTGTTTTGATTACAGTGCAGTGTAGTTTCTGGATTTTTCCCTCATTCTGGAGTGGTTTTGAAAAGCTGATAGTGAAATAATGAGAGAGCTCGTTCCAGTTATTATGTTTCTAACCAGTAATCAACCTGTAATTGTTGTCATAGTAGTCTTGTCTCCAAGAATGATAAACTTAGCTTGGAAAATGGCCCTGTTAATAATGACAGTAGTAACTGCAGCTAAAATAAACTGTTCTTTTGAAACAGAATTAGAATACTGTAGCCAAGATGTTTGGGAAGGAACAAACATGGCTTGCTATGTAGATGTCAGTAGACTCTTTTTAGCGCAGAATAATGTTTTGTGTTGTCCAAATTTTCAAAGACCAGTGATGTTTGGAAGAGCAAATTCTGTATCTGGAAAAAATTCCTGATGCATGAGTTTAGTGTTGGAAGGAGAGTATAACAGATTGGATTTCTGCTCTGAAAAATAGCATCGTATACGTGTTACAAATGAGGGTCATTAACCACTGGGAATTGCATAAAAAATTTATTCACCTGACTGTTAGTTGTTTAATGTTATTGTTTGGTATGACGTGTAGCTTGCATTATTCTAAATAATCCCTTTGTCTCCTTTGTATTGACTGAGGTTCTTTAACATTTCTTTGAATATGATTTTTGATTTTTTTATTTGATTTTTTTTATTATTTTTTTTTTACTTTGTAGCTTCGTCCTCCTCAGCCTGCGGTGTATTTATTTGTTTTAGATGTCTCTCATAATGCAGTGGATGCTGGATATTTGACAATAGTCTGCAATTCATTGCTGGAAAACCTAGACAAGTAAGAATATAAATCATCTTTTAAAATCAGCTAACAAGTGATTTCTGAACAATAGTAACCCACAGTTTTGAGGAAAACTTGCGTGTGCTGTTTGAATGAACTGTCCTTAAGGGACAGAAGTTCATGAGATTCTGAAATGAAACATTCATGTCTTAAAAACAAGAACAAAAATAATAAAAAATAAAACCCTCCAGCTGAGAACTGACTACACATTCTGTGATTAAAGGTGGAAGAATAATTTAACTGTAATTTCTAATAATATGTACGAAGATCTAAAGTGCTTGTTTATTCCTCGGAACAGCAAAAATGATTAAATTACAGAGATTGACAGATCTTTATATGCTGAAACAGCTGAGGTGCTACATAATGAAATGATGTGACAGCTCGTGTGAGGCTACCTTGTTGAACTGTACGGTCAGTTTGGGTTATTTAGATCAGTTAGCTTTATCTACCTATACCACCTTTTCTGTTTTCCTCACTTTTTGCAGTGGAACAGTGTCTAGAATTTTTGTTAGTGCTTTTTGTGGGAGAACCGATGAACTTCACCTGTCAAAAACTAATTTGCATCTTGTGGAAGCCTCTCTTCGGAAATTCTTTTCCACAACAGCTCATTAGGAAACTTTTTTTATCCATTTTGATGAAGACACCCACACGTACATAAAATCTTTCACTTGCAAGTGCTATATTAGTCTCTGTTCAGAGTTTTATTTTTAGGAAAAATCAGAAAATCCCATGCAAAGCCTATACAAAAATCAGTATTATTCAATTAATTTGTGTACAGATGGCAAGAACATTTTTTTGCCCCGTTCTTTTTTTCTAAGTCAAGATTTTCACCACTTACTGATACCTTTTCTATTGTATTTTCGAGATGGAATTTAGTTTTCCTTTGTGCTTCTAATACCATGTTTAAGAATATGGTCCATGGGATAAATTAAATACATTGAACTGAAGATAAAACATTTTGATTTAGAGGTATTCTCTCCGTACATAAGCAAATAGAGGTTTTCTTTAGAGTCACAGAATAATGAAGATTATAAAAGAGCACTAAGATCCTCTAGTCCGGCTGAGAGCTCTCCTTTTCTGTTCCCTTTTCACCTTAGTTAGTTAACTGATTAACATGAACATCAGCAAAAGCTGTATATATATATATATGTTCTTTATGAGTGAGAAATGTAGGGCCTAATAGTTGTCTTTTTCTTCTACTAATGCTTAGGCTGCCTGGAGACTCAAGAACAAGAATAGGATTCATAACATTTGATAGCACTGTTCAGTTTTACAACTTGCAAGAAGGTTTATCTCAGCCTCAGATGCTCATTGTTTCAGACATAGATGGTAAGTATCAAGAAAGTGGAAACATAAATCTTTGAGAAGCTACTTTTTTTTTTTCCTTCCAGCGGAGAGATTTGAGTCTCTTGTATATTCCAGTACTAGGTCAGTTTTATTAAATTCCTAGGGAATATATTTTTCAGAAATAATCGTACATTTATCTACAGAACAGTTCATGCTTAAAAAGTGAAGATCAAATATTAATTTTGCTTTGAATACAGCAAGCTTTGTGAAGGTTACTTATCTCTAGGATATCATCAGAAAAGTAGATCTTACTGGTTACTGCAATGAGTAATGGAATGCTTTGTTCTATTTTAATGTTATTTTTTCTTGATTAACTTTTTTCCCTTCTCTCTACAGATATTTTCCTACCTACACCAGATGGTTTACTAGTAAATCTCCATGAAAGCAAAGAGGTATGGTTACTCAAAATTAGCTCATCGCAGTTAAGTAGTTAAATATTCAAAAGTAAAGTTCCTTTTAAACTTGGAATTCAAAACTATCTGCATAGTTTGTAAATGTAATGTTACTTTCTAGTTATAAAAAGATATTACACTTTTTAAAGTTACAGTTTTGTTTTCCCCTATTGAAGCTAAGCTCAGATATTTGATATTGATTGTTACAGCAATACAACTTTCTAGAAATAGCAGAAAATCTTAAGCTTGCAAATCTCATAAACAGCTTTTAATCTGTTTTGCAGCTGATAAAAGATCTATTGAATGCATTACCAAATATGTTCACTAACACAAGAGAAACGCACAGCGCCTTGGGCTCTGCTCTTCAGGCTGCATTTAAACTGATGTCTCCAACGGGAGGTCGGATATCTGTTTTTCAAACTCAGTTACCATCTTTGGGTGCAGGGCTTTTGCATTCCAGAGAAGATCCCAATCAAAGGTCAAGCACAAAGGTATAAAAACTTACTTCTTGGGAGGCCAATGGCGATGTTTCTTTCTGACTTGGCTTAGCTTGCAGACCATTACTGCAGTTTGCTAAATCTTAAATGCACAAATTGTTAATGAGTATGTATAATCACTAATTTAAACGTGCATTTCTGGTAGTGTCCTCTGGGCCTTCGGTCTATAACTTTTCTTGGCAGGGAGGAGAATCTGCATGTATCTCACTCCATTTGCCATCAGCTTGGGCTTTGAATATATATAACGTGGATGTATTGATCTTTAAGCTTTAAACGTGATTTCTTAATGTCCAAAACCAATATCTAGTAAATGTGTAATTACCTTAAATTGTATTTGTGTGTGTAAATTTCTCTAAAAGGTTTATAAATGCTTGTAAAGATGAACTAAAGTAACACGCAACATAAGATTTTATTTTAAAATGCCTGTGAAGAATTGCTTACAGGTAGCTTTTGCTATTGAAACTGTTGTTTCTTAATGCCAGTGTCCTAACTCTTTCCTGTGTAACTTTTTCACCCCAGGTGGTCCAGCATCTTGGTCCAGCAACAGATTTTTATAAAAAATTGGCATTGGACTGCTCAGGCCAGCAGACTGCTGTGGATTTATTTCTCTTAAGTTCACAATATTCTGATCTTGCTTCCCTTGGTAAGGAGTACCTAATGTATGTATTCCTTTCACAGCGTTTGTCTTAGAAGGCACAGGCTGCTTCAGGAATTCTTTAATTGTGTCACTCATTTTGTACTTCTATAAATGCTGCTGATACTGCAGAGGCGTTGACTTTGAAGTTGATATCAGTAAAGAACAGGAGTATTGGATTAGTGGTATCAAAGACAGTTTATTCTGAGATCTCGGGTTTAAGCTTGAAAGTACTCTGCAACTCAAAAAGAGAAGACAGTCTGGTGGCGGGAGGTGAATGAAGTTTAATCGGAGGGGAGAACTGGGAGCTGTTCTCAGAATTAAACGAAAATGTGTCTCTTTGCACACCCTTGTTTGATATTGCAGGCAACCCGTGTTTATTTGTGCATGCACTCCTGTCTTAGTTGCTGAAGGTAGATTAGGATGTTGAAGTTGATGTATAATCAGGTCATTGCGTATTGAAGTGACTTACTGCTGTCTTCAGTGAACTGCGTCACAGACAGTTCTTGTCTTACAGATGTAGTTCTCATCAGGAAGAAGGTCAATACAGATGTGGCTTGTAGAACATTGTATGCAATTTTTAAGTCTTGACCTGGTGGCTTACCTGTTAACAATGTATTTTTATCCTTCCCAGCTTGCATGTCCAAGTATTCTGCAGGATGCATCTATTATTATCCGTCTTTCCACCATAGCCATAATCCTGCTCAGGCTGAAAAGCTGCAAAAAGACCTTAAAAGATACCTTACCAGGAAGATAGGATTTGAGGCCGTTATGCGCATAAGATGTACAAAAGGTATATTATAATGCTGTTGCATGTGGGAAAGTTGATGCAAACATTTTAATTGTTATTTTGGTTCTATGAGTCTATGTGCTCTTCTTTCACTGAAGAAGATTTTCACAACTTCTACGGCAACTGTTACATTAGCATTTTCCATTTGGATTACAGGGTTTTTTGTTTTTTTTCTTTGTTTAGTTAAGATCTCACCATTTCAATTTAATCTCAGTTGAAATGATTAGTGTAAGAGCAGTGATCAATTTGGAATGTTTAGAATTAACTTGAAATCTACAGGATCACTCCTAAATGTCTAATGATTCATGAAATAATTGATTCTGCTTAATATTTGGGGTAAATATTTCCGTATTTTTCAAGATGGAGGACTGTGGGCTTTAAATATTCACCAGAGTTTTTCACACTGTTAACCTTACTGTCTGAATTATATGATCTACTTCTAGGTCTTTCAATACACACTTTTCACGGGAACTTTTTTGTTCGATCTACTGATTTATTGTCCCTTGCCAATGTCAATCCTGATGCTGGGTTTGCAGTACAAATGTCCATTGAGGAGAGTCTGACTGACACGTCTTTAGCTTGTTTTCAAACAGCTCTTCTGTACACTTCCAGCAAAGGTAAAGAGATTTCAAATGAACTGGCCACCGTTTGTGCTTGTTTTGTTCTTATTATAACGTTTGTATTGCTAGTTCCATACTAGCTAGTGAATACTTCAGAGCATTTCAGAATTGAAGACAAGGATAGGAGATGATGATGCAGCTAATTCCTGACTGATGTGTTTTTACAAAGAGTTTGTGTCTTGGATGGGAGGAGATGCACTGTAACAAAGGGATTTGTGCATCATCTGCTACCAGTAGATATTGTGTGACAATTCCTACCTTTTATTTTGTAGGTGAACGTCGAATTCGAGTGCACACGCTTTGCTTGCCTGTAGTAAATTCACTGACTGACGTATATGCAGGAGCTGATGTGCAAGCAGTTGTATGCCTCTTAGCAAACATGGGTGAGTACAGGTCAGAAAGATTAAAATATCTTTTCTTATGTTCTGTTTAAACAAAGTACTGACTGAAACCTCGCTATTCCTTTTCCTGTTTGTTTTCCTCTCCTTAAAAAAGAAAGGAGCAAGATTGTAGTACTTCTAGCACTCTTTTCTCTGTTAATTTCCTGTCGTTGCTGGATTGAGGAGTCTTGCTTCTCAACAACTCCCTACTTGTTGGTCACAAGTAGCTGTTTCATTCATTGATGTCTACCATTGATCTGAGCCATTGAATCTTGCTCTGTGCAAGGCTCTAGTGTATGACAAATAAATTAGAAGAAAAGGAATAGTACTTCCACGTCTTCTCTGAAATGTGCATTCAGTACAGCAGGTGGCGTCCTTCTCCAACCAAAAGATAGCAGGGCAAAGTAAGGCTTAAGTTGCCTTAAGCATTGTGCCATTGAAGTGATGGGGAAAAAATGTATCTCTATAGCACAAATGAAATATATTGTTAGAACTCCTCAAGAATGGGAACGAGGGAGTACAGACCAACGTGGTGCTTTTTTTGGTTTTGTTTTTTTCCTCTGAGCATCGTAAAAGGGAGTTTCTGTATGGAAAATGGAATGAATCAAGTCAACTCTATTTTGTTATTCCTTCTAATCCAACAGCTGTGGATCGCTCAGTTTCATCTAGTCTTCCGGATGCAAGGGATGCCTTAGTAAATGCTGTGGTAGACTCTTTGTCAGCGTATATGTCAACTGCCTCAAACCTGCAGCAGTCTATGCTGATAGCACCAAATTCCCTCAAGTTGTTTCCACTCTATGTTTTGGCTCTTCTCAAACAGGTGTGTATAAGCTAGTGCTGTTGATGTTTGCTTCATGGTTCAATTTGAGTAATTTTTTACCTAGCTCAAGCAATGTCAGTCTTATAATTATCCAAAACTGTATAAAAAATAGAGAGATATAGGTGTATATTTTAAATGAACTTGCAGGATTGAAACAAGAGATGACTTAATTAGCTTACTGTAAATTATTAGTGCCAGAAAAGTTTTTGTTTTACTTGATTTTGTAGTTTTTAGTATGTATTTTAGTATTTATTTCACTGTGTGTATGTTTAATATATAAAAAATAGCAGTGATTCTCGAGTTTTTGGCAACTAAATAATGTTGACCAAAGGGATTGTTGTAAGCCATTTACTAAGTAATTCATTTAATTTTCAGAAGAAAACAAATAGTTTTCAGTGTGTATTCTTTGTATTTTCATTTACTAAGAAGGAAAATTATTTTCCATAAAATATTACAGAAGAAGCAAAAGGGACTATTTCAATGTTATTGTAAAAATAGTTACTACTTTTTTTTTTTTCTAAGAAATATCTTCATTTTTTTGGTTCAAAACTCATTGCTTGTATATAATGAGAGCTTACCACTGGTTTTATCTTCAGTGAATCTCTCAGCTTTGAAAGTGTTGTGTTCTTATTACAAACAGAGCTTTATGTAAGTTCAGTAGGGAATCTGATGTAATTATTTATTTTCTTTGGTGTAGAGGTGACTTTAGTGTCTTAATATACTGATTAGGACTTTTTTAACCACTTAGGTAAGTAAGAGTGGGGAAAGAAAAGCATTTTTAGTATGACCATTTAGTATCAGGAGAATCCATGTGAAAGACAGATTAGAAGTAAAAGGGACTGTGAAAATAATTAGCTTAGAGCAGTTTTATAATTATCTTCATTAACAATAATAAAAAAGCCTGAAGTAAAGGAAAAACTGGAAATGGAAAAAAAAATACGACTGGCATATATAGCTTTGGTAGAGAAGTGAATTTGTATTTTGATTGTAGGAATATTGTTCTCCATTCAGTCAGGTGCTTTGTCTGTTGTGTTGTTTCTCACAGCAGTAGTTTACCAGTTGTTTCTGAAAAAAAAGCAACAACTGAAATGTTAAAATAACTTGTATTTTATAACTCTCCTTACTATTATGATTACCAAATTTCTGCTATAAAATATGGATGTATTTTTCCATCTGTGCGCTTTTCCTTTTTTACTACTATAAAAACAGATTTAATCTGATTATCCTCGCAAGTATCATTTTTGAGCCCTACTGGGCTCTTACCTTCCTGTGATCGTTGTGTCAGTGAGTTTCACAGGCCAGGAAGGCTTGTCAGGAATGAAAATGAGAAATGCTGACCCTGCCACGTACACATTTTACATGAAACAGAGGCGTTTTTTAAAATCCTCCTCCTTCCTGCTTACAGATGAAAAAATAGGTTAATTTTCAAATGCAGCTTGAGTAGAACAGCATTACAAGGCATTTTCTAGTGTAGTGCTAATATTTTAAAACAACGTGGGGATTTCCTAATGTGTTTGATACAGGTGTGCTTGACGCTACCAGAATTTAGGAAATAGGCTGTTCAGGTGTGACATAAAAGACAGGATTTATTTGAGTAACATTTGTTTGTTTTACAGAAAGCTTTTAGGACAGGCACTAGTACACGCTTGGATGATCGTGTTTATGCAATGTGCCAGATAAAGAGTCAGCCTCTTGTTCACTTGATGAAAATGATACATCCCAACTTGTACAGAATAGACAAGCTGATTGATGAGGTAATGTATGAAGCCTAACTTGTAACATTTTCTACCTGCAATGGAGTGTCTTGTAAACATAATGCGTTACAGTAATTTATTTAAAAGTCATGACAGTAATGTAAACCAGGCATTTTTCACGTTGTATCTATTATGAGATAGAAGAAGAACTTCTGTTTTTCTTCACCTTGTTTCAGTGTCCGCAATAACTCCACGGTTTTCAATCATATAAAGAAGGCAGAGATTCTATGCATTAGATGCATATCCAGTGTATTTGTGTTTTAGTATTGTCTGGGGGGAAATGAGTGAAATATAATGGGCACGGAATAGTTGGTTTTGCATACTGAAACCCATCTGGCTGGAATAACAGACCTCCAGTCGTTTCTCTGCTGTAGATGAAATCTAGTCTCTCAAGATCAGACTGATTAAATATTTTATGAACAAAAATAGTTTTTACTTGTGTGCCCGCTACAGAGGTAGTTGAAGAAATAGGAAATGTATTTTTTTTAAATCGTAGTAACTAAGATGGGATTTCATTTAGAGGCAAAGCTGTAACTGAAAACAAGTTAGTTGTGTTTTTAATTGTTTTTTTCTCTAATTGTTTTCACAAGGTGGTTAGTCGTACTTAGTTACAGCCCTAGCACTAGCTTTGCCCAGAAAAACATGTAAGTGGTTGTTTTTAGGTACCGTACAGGCTTACATAGACAGTGGAGCACTTGCTCTGGCAGTTAATATTGTTCAGCACATCCTTTAAGCTATTTACCATGTCGAACTTTCTTTTAAATTATTTCATGAATTCACAGTATTCTTCAGCAGAATTAATTAGCCAGGCTTTTCAGATTTTTGTTTTTTGTTGCCCCATATTTGAGAAGCCAACTTGATGTAGCCCTGTCGACATTCTTTCAGCACAAATTCCATAAACGATGCTGTATTTCAGTGTCTGAGTGATGTAAAAAAAGCAAAACAAAAAAAAAAGTTATTTTGAAAGCTTGGTATCCAGAGCATGAGAAAGGTTACGTATGTAGTTTAAAGAACTTCTATTATTATTATTATTTTTTTTTGCATATAAAGCAAGTTTAGGTGAAATAACACATTAGAATTTGATGATACAGATATGATCACTTGAGATCACTTAATATTATATTTCTTATATGAGAATGCTGAAAATGTTGCTAGAGGTTACCCACGCTTTTTCCTCTTTTGTCACGTCAGATTAAGACAAAAATACTCATCTGTGAATTTTTCTTTATTACTGTGTTCCTAACGATTGTTTTCTCTACAGAGTACAATCCATGTAAACGACAGAGTTGTTCCTCAGCCTCCTCTTCAGAAGTTATCTGCAGAGAAGTTGACAAGAGAAGGAGCTTTCCTTATGGATTGTGGTTCAGTAAGTAACGAACTTTATGTACTCAAGATGCACTCTGAATTGTTGAAAGCAGCCTGTTTTCAACACTAGTTCCAGTGAAAGGCTTTCATATTTTTGTCTCTGGAATATCTGTAATTGAGATTGTATATTAAGTTTTCAAGGGTTTGCTTTTTCACGCTAAACAAATCGGCCAAAAGTTCATCTCAAGACTTCTTTCTGGAAATAATGTATTTCCGTTTTCAAAAGCTTGTTTTAATAGATATTAAATTGCAGGTACTAGGGTCTCTCTAACAAAGCACTTAGCCATTGAGGGAGGCACCTGCTCAGTTGTGCACAAGTGTGAGTGGTTTTATGGTATGTGGCTCATGTGAGGTAAGAGTTGCAAGGGCTAGGGAATTGTAGGGATTGATTGAAACCTGCAAATGCAGTTGAAGTTCATCTTAGGTATTACCCTAAAAACACTTAGTGGGATAAAACATGCTGCTCTTATAATGCAATAAAATATGACACTACTCTAATGGCGTTCTAGAAGGAAAGCACTTTAAGGTTCAGGGGCTAAGTGTAAATGTCAAACTAGCTGCTGTCTTCTTACGTCTGCAGAAATTACTTCAGTATGTTTTGATAAATACTGCTTTGATGTAGCTTGTTGAGAGTGAAAGTCTGCAGAATTGGATACAGTGTGTGACTTGAAGGTCTAGCTTTTCTGTGTTATGAGGTAAAATGCATTAACTGTACCAGCGTAGACGTGTCCTGCATCCTCACTTTTTTGATATTTGCAATTTAACTTTTTTTTGACATTTAATGATCTTAACTCCAAACAGTACCAATTATTACCAAGTTCAAATAATGAATATAGAAACGTACACGTGAACTGCAAGTGAAGCTCTCGGGTGATTAATTTGCACGAGTAGTGTTTCCTGGCAACATTGAAATTATGTTGCTACTTGTCTCTTTCTCTAAAATGTACGTAGTAACATTTACTTAAACTGACTCTGATATCTTCCAGAATTTTTATATTTGGATTGGAAAAAACTGTGATAACAACTTCATAAAAGATGTCCTCGGGTGCCCAAACTATGCATCGATACCCCAGAGAATGGTAGGCATTTAATGATCTGTGCTGCGTAGTGCTTACATTTGGAATCTGTGTTTAGTCTTGTTTTTGTGCATTGTCAGTTTTTAATCGTGTAATTGAGAATTTGAGTTATTTTTAAAACTCTCTGTCTAACTTCTAACTTCCTGCCAACTTCGTAGGATGCAGAAGTTGTCAAATGCTTTTGAGGGAAGAATGTAAATGTGTTCATTGAATGACCAAGACTTGTTCAATAATATTACCTTTGGGGGAGGGGAGGGTTGTGGTTTTTTATTTTTATTTTTATTTTTAGTGCATGTGGGCTCACAAAGATAGTATGTAATTTGTAGATAACTTCTCTTGGACATTTTTTAAGATACTCCAGAATAAAGTTCTGAATGGAATTGTTATATTTGTGATCTCTGAAAGCTAAATCAAAATGTGCTTTTGTGGAAGTGCATTGCAGGGTATTTCCTGCTCATAGAACATGAATAACATGAAGGGAAAGAGCAAATGAAACTGGAAATTGTAACTGGGTTTTGTATTTTGTTTCTGTTGGCAACTTAAAATTGTTTCCTCTTATTAGCTGGTGGTAGTATTAGATGACGGTGTTTTCAGGAAAAAATTGAAAGGATGGATAAAAAAAAAATCAGATGTTTACACAGCATTTGCTGTAATGAAAAATGAGAGAAAAAAACTAACACAATAGTTTTCATCTTTGTAGTTAATAAATGAAGGATATAGTTTAAAAGCAAAGGCAGCAGCAGAACGATTGTTAAATCCGTGTGGAGTTTTTTCACCATATTAGTCATCTTAAGTTATATCAAGCCAAGAGACATTATATTTATCTCACTGAATGGCTCAGGCAAGCTGATTACTTCTTAAATGAGCTCGCTTTCTAAAATCTTTGACACTTAAAAGACAACTTAGGTTAAGGGTGTTTTACTTCCTGTAGAACAGATTGTACAGAATTTTTGTATTTTAAACTGAAGAGAAAATGTGCGTATGTAGTGCACAATAGTTTGGTAATAGAAATGGTGGCTATTTTGTCATTGAGTCATGTCATGAGTATCGGGATGTTTATTAAATTAATTTTGGTAATAAAAGATAACTTCTTTCTATTTTTCAACCAGACACAGCTTCCCGAGATAGATGCACTTTCTTCAGAAAGGACACGGTCGTTCATATCCTGGCTTAGAGACAACAGACCTTTAAGTCCAGTTCTTCAAGTAATAAAGTAAGTATTTTAGTTAGATACTGAATAATTATCAGCAAGTTATATTTACGGCTTCTAGTTGATACTGAGGAGTCTGTAGGCCAGAAGAAAATTGAATGCTATTTGCTTGCCACATTGATAGAATGTTATCTAAAACCCCTTGACAACAGCGATTATAAGCACGCTTGTCAAATAAGGAAAATGGAAATAAAAAAAAAAGATATTGTGTAGTAACAGCCACAAATGTAAAATTTTCTGGGTTTAGTCTTCATTGAGATTGAGTTTAATGTTTTCAGAACTCATTGCCACCAACGTGATTTCTAACTTTGAAAAACTAAATCATCGTTATGCTTTCATTCTTATATTCCTATGAGATACTAGAAATGCCACCTGCTTTTCTCTCATGTTGTCTGTTAAAAAGATGACAGAACTGTAGGGGTTGGAAGGGACCTCTAGAGTTGATCGAATCCAAGCCCCTAAGATGCTGCTGTTTGACAGCAGAATATCGCAGAAGTGAGATCACTTCCCTAAGAGTTGTTTTTTGTTTTTTTATTTTAACTTTGGGTTACTTGTACTGTGGTACCTTTAGGCTGAGTCTAAAATTCCAAAAAGAGTTAGAAATTCTGAGAACTTTAGATGTCTACATAAATGTGCAGCGGATTTCATTTGCTCAATGTTAGGATGAAAATACCTTCTTCTGTTCTTTCAGAGATGAAAATCCTGCCAAAACAGAGTTTTTTCAGCACTTAATTGAAGATCGGACAGAAGCAGCTTTCTCTTATTACGAATTCTTACTGCATATTCAACAGCAGATTTGTAAGTGAAACAAAATAAAGGAAAAAAAAACAAGAAGCACCTGGCTTCAGGCACCATTGCCTGTGAGAAGCTACGGGAAGTTACAGAAGTGGGTGTTTGTTCTTCACAATATGTAGTAACCAGAACTGTTCTGGAAACTTTACAGCTAAAGGAGAAGTATACATTTCCAGAGGAATTTTGCAGATAGACTTCACTGTAAAAGTGCTAGGAGCAATGAAGCTGTTTCACTAGTAATCTTTAAATTGATTCATACGCGTTTCCAGTAGTGCAGCGGTATGGTGCTCTGTTTATTTCAAGCTGGTGAATTTATGTAGCTCTGTGGGATATTTCTTAACGAAATGTACAATTAGGTAAAGCCTTTTTTCTTACGTTTGGTATGGTAGCCCTTCAAAATTCAAATTCTTAACGAAGATGTCAAAGGGCAGTGCTGTATGTTGGTTGTTTATATGAATTTCTTTTTAAAAGGAATGATTCGTATTTACTAAAGACTTCAGCAAATTCCCTGTGAAAGTTGTAGAATTTCACTAAAGTACGAGAATTGTAGAAATGGAATATATAATGTACATAAGTGTTACATTTGTAAAGAAAATGTAAAAATGTAACTAAAAAAAAGACTTAGCGTAGTGTACGGAATTGTTGAGTGTTCAATGATGATTGTTTCGGTCTCAAGTTGGCTATTAAAACATGCTTAAACAAAATGCCTGTAGAAAGACCACAACTTCTTGTTCTGTTTAATTTTTAGGTGAATTTATTTAAGGTTGGCTTACTAATTAAAAATATTTTGCTTTATCTTGTGTTTTTTTTATATTCATGCAAGCATCCTGTTTTTGCAGCAGAACTCTAACTGAACAACACGTTGAAGAGAACATGTTTACCTCTTTATTTCACAGACATCTGGAAGGGAGGAAAAAACACTGCATGAATCCAAGTACAGTGGTTAAAGTTGCTGAAACTCTCCCCGTGTATTATCATAAAGAAGGCATATCTGTTAAACTTATTTTATTTTGTGTAAATTGCTGTTGGTCTCGGTCCAGGCTTCTGTAATTTGTTTTGTCTGCCATTTAGGGTAAGCGTAGGTAGTCGCCCTGTCTGATGCAATGACTTCTGAGATATAAAGAAGAAAAAAAATGGGAGGAAGGGGGGTGGATGAACTTGAAACAATGAAAGTAAAGGTATTAAAATGCCTTTGAATTGCAGAATGGCACAACTGTTTCATCTTTCTGAACCTTGTTCTTGCTGATGTTTTAGTAACTTAACGGTGGAGTTTCAGATAGATTTAGCCCAGATTTTAAAGTTAGGTTTGAAAGTTAAAATGAGTTGTTTGGTTTTTTTTTGTTTTTTTTCACAGCACATTACATTCACAAAAAGTAGTCACTTCTATGTAGTATTTGGAACTTTTTTGTTTGTTTAATGAGACGTGACTAAAATGGAATGAGTACTGATAGATAAATGATAGTTGATATAATTACATTTTATTTTAAAGTCATCTTTAAAATATTAACATGTAGCATAACTACCATATTCCCTGAAAACAGAACATGAATAGTCAAGAGAAAAAATACACTAGCTATGGTTTGCAAATGCTTTAAAAGCTACACGACTTAAAGTGGTCAAGTATTGTTCTGCATGTTAGCACCAACTCCTTGTTTGGGGAAAATATAATTTGTGTGTTGTCTTTAAATGTGTTTAAGTTGCCCAAAGAGGACTTGAGAACATATTTCCATTTAGTAAACGGTCATGTAATAAATATCTGTGGCAATGCTGAATGGTGTTTCTAAATCAGACCCCAAGGATTTCAGTACTGATGTGCTTGTTCATAGGTGACTTTGCAGTAATGAAGGCTACTTGCTGAAGAGCAGAGCCTCTCAAATATTATTTCTAATTGCAAAGATGAGAAGAGCATCTTTCAATTGAAACAACCCATGATATCTGCTTCTGATTTGTGTCTGTAATCACTTCTGCAGAATCACAAGGTAAAGTTCCAGGAGGAAGAGAGTAATGTAAAGGCTGTTGGGCCCACATAACTGAGGCAATTAACATGTTTGTTAATTGAAAGTTAACGGCCTGTGGATATAATTTCATGTAGTGAAACACCGTACTGCAGCTGTTCAGCTCTTTAGATTTTGAGGTCAAGTAAAGCATTAAATTATGTTCACCTCTCTAGTTCAAGCACTGGTGTGACTATTTTGTGTTTCTTTCCCCTTTATATGTGTGATGTGTGTTGCTGCGGCTCCTTTGTCCTTGTCACAGGGATGGGGAGAATTTTGCTGCAGCACTAGAAGGGAAGGTCAGAGAGTTTGTGGGCAGCTCGGGTGGGGCAGAGCTTGGTGCTGGTCACTCGTACCTGTTGTGCACTCGGGTGCCATGTTCTCCAGCTTGCTTGCACGCTGTAAGCTGTGACAGAGTTCGTATACTATGGAGATGCTCAGGTGTTCCTGTGTTGGTGAGCAGGTGTGTAAGCACAGCACGTATTTGTGTGCTGTGCTTTTCACAACTAAATAAGCTACCTCAGGGGTAAATCAGCCACTCTGGAATGCCTAATTTTTGCTGTAATTTTTCTGTGAAAGCAGCAATTGCTGTCATCAAGAGCAGGATCCTCAGCTGTCAGCTTTTTCAGCACAGCACTTGGATAAAATCATCAACTTCTTTGATGGCTTTCATTAACCGCTATGCTTTTGGTGTAACGTTTATAGAAATCATACTTCATTTTTCAAGTTGGCTTTTTAGTTCTATAAGTTAGTTTTTATAGCATAACTTTTTCTTTCTGAGAAGTGTTCAGCGTTTACGTACACACAGAGTTTTTCGAGCTATGTGAATGGTGTTGTGTTTTTTGGGCAGGCCTTAGTATTATTGCACAGAATTTTGTTCCGAGAAGGATGTCATTTGCTTTGGTGGAGTCACAGATTTGTAATGCCGCAGCGATTTGGTGTGTGGTGGAACCTCGGGGCTGCCAGCTGTTTTGCTTCATTTTGGCTTCAGTGTGTTAACTCCATGCTCAGAGGTGCTCTGCTACCACCACTACTGTTGGTGAAGAAGACTTCCTGTATTGTGATGGAGAACAGGTGTGTTAGCGCAGAATTAAGCTGAAAATTGCCATTTTTTCTTGACTGTTCATAAACAGTCTGAGCCAGACAGCGCTGCAAGGGCTGATTTTTATTTTTATTTTTATTTTTATTTTTATTTTTATTTTTATTTTTATTTTTATTTTTTAAACACAGTCAAACTGGATACCAGTCCGACAGTGCAGAGAAACTAAAGTGGATTTGCGTTTTACAGCCGTTCATAGACATGAGATTTCCGATTTAGCTCATGCAGTTGATACCTGTAGCAGGCTGCCTGCAGCCCTGAGGATTTCAGCTGCTGTTGGAAGTGAGGCCTGTGTTACACAGTTTCTTGTAGCTTTTTAAAACTAGGTTCCCTGGCAGTTGCACAGTCCCCTTTAGCAAAACTGTTTCTGTGCGGTGTGGGGTTGTTGGTGTGGTGACAGTGTCTCCTGCAAGGGACAAGGCTCATAGTGAGAGAACTGAAATGGGAAAACTTTGTTACAAAACGTTTGTTCTGTTCAGCATCATTAATTCAGAACGTGTCCTGTTTTTGTGTGTGGGGTTCTCTTAAATTGTATATCTGCGCAATAAAGGTTGTGTGTAAGCTGCAAGATGGGCTTGCAAATGTGGTTGGGAAAAGCGTTTCTGTTTTCTTCTAGTGTTAGCAAATGCTTGTTGCTGAGGAAAGGATTTTTCCTAGTTGTGAGCTGCAGCCAAGTGGGGAACTGCTGGATTTGGTTGATTTCTAATTCAGAAACCTTTTCCTGCAGGATGTCACCTTACATGAATTAACTTACAAATGCCTTCAGTGGGTCCTTTAGAAGATCCTAGTCAACTACTGAGGAACTGTGCCTATCAGCAAGTTTGTTTCACTACCTTGGGGTACTGCATCTGTGACAGAGTAACAGAACAGCCAGGAGATGGCTGTATTTCCTCTGGTGAATTTGCTTTTGGTGAGAAATACGGTTGGAGATATATACAGGAGATATGTGTGTGCATCATGGAAATTCATCATCCTTTGTACTTCTGTGCGTGTTCAGTATTTTAGCATACATTGCAAAGAGCATTCTCATGTGATAGTGAAGTAAATAGGCTGTGCTTCCGAAAAGTTTGGAAATAAGTGGCTCTACCTATATGCAGCAGGCAAATGCAGGTGCCTTCCCATTGGTAACCTTTCTGACAGCGTCGTGTTTTTATGCCTTGGGTTTCTTTTTCAATTTAGAACGGGAACGAGAGGAGTCATACCATGAAGTAATTAATACCTGTAAGAAACTCACTGTGGTTGTAAAGGAGATGTCAAGAAATGATGCTGTGATTTCATTATGAGTGGTACTGGGGCAATTCTAACAGTGCTGTGTGTGTGAGTACATTTTTGCGTGTCGTGGGATGAGGAACGTGGCAGTCCGACCCTGTTGCTTGCAAGTCAATAGCAAAGATGAACTTGTTGGTTGCTGGTTGGCAGCAGGGTTACTGCAGCCAGGTGAGAAGGCGGTAAGCTCTTCCAAGCCCAGTGATGTTTCCTAGATTTGTAATACAGCATTGATTATGAGATGCCTCTGTTTGGGGCGTCTAACACCAGCTCTGGCTCTGGGTTGAGGACTCCTTTCTCCCTTCCATATTCTTGCATGCCATCCACAGAGTGCTTTGTGTCTGCCAGACTGACTGCTCTTTAATTCCTGCTGTGTGGGGGGATCGAAGTGCTCTACGAATGTGCTGCTGCGTGCCACTTGAAGCTGTTTGAGTGTATGAGGAATTTGTAGTCTGTTTGCTGTGAAGATAGATGGCTCACGGGGAACACATGACACAGCATCCACGATCCCCAAGGGCTGGGGAAGTGTGGATTTAAGACTCTGAAGGTCGAGTTTGTGTCTGGTAAGTAAATCCCTCTAAATATTAGAGCGGCTTTATCTTCAATAATACAAAAACTGAAGAAGAGAATGGAGATTAAAAATGAGCATCGATTGGCCGCCTGCCTGATAAAGATTGTATCTCGTTTCAGTCCGTGAACCGGTTCTTCATCCACTCCTGGCTGGCTGGCGGTGAGCAGTCTCCTGCTCTGTGTGGCTGTGTCAAGCATCAGCAGGCAGTGCGTGGGTAAGCAGCTTTGTGCCAGTGTGGTGGTGCACAGCCTCCTGCTGCTGCAAGGGGAACGTCTAGTGTTCCTTTGGATGAGAAAAGAAATGTTCAGTGCGAAAACAGGAAACTCACGCTTTGAGTAGCTGCACTTACCACAAGAAGCAGACAGTGCATCTTGAAAAGGACAGAAAAACTGAGTACGTTATACACAGGCAAGATCGTAATTTTTTATTATTTTTTTTCCAGTTTCAGATAAGCAGTTTTGAAGCAATAATCCGTCTTTTGCTCTCTGGTAATTTTAGATCAAAATTGGTCAGATGGAGAGATGTTTAGTTGTGATGTGTGAAATGTTACATTGTTCTGCAGTGCAGGTAACAGTTCCCTCTTCCTGCTCTGTCTATTGTTGCTTAACCTTAGAGAATGAAACCATAGGTGTCTCATGCATTTGCTTGAAGAGGGTGAGTTGGTCGTGCTGTTCTGTTGCAAGACTAGTAGGTGAGCACGCCAAAGGCTGTGTGCTAAAGTGATTCTTTGGGAGCGGGGCAGAGATCCCCTTCTTTCCTACAGCTCTCCTTTAGATGCTGAAGGGCTGCTATCAGAGAAGGCTCTGACATGAACAGCACAGCACTCCCAACCTGTCCTTATAAGAGACACATTCCATTCCATGGATCATTTCTGTGGCCCTTCTCTGGATGTGCTCCAACAGGTCCACGTCTCTCCTGTACTGAGGATTCCACATCTGGCATCCGGAGCCACAGGTGTTCACCCAGAGATTTCCAGTACTCGCATAAATTCAGTAGTATAAATTTAGTCCCTGTGTGATGTAAATGAAGCGTTTCAGATGTCTGAGAAAGGCTTTGAAATGCAACACACAGAAAATTCTTCACTGAAAAAAAAAAAAAAGCAGAAGTAGGGAACTGGTAGAGAGAATCCGGGTACAAAGATCATGTTTGTTTTGACTTAGTTCCTCAGATACTTTCAATATCAAAAGAGTGCATACTTTATTAAACACTCCTGTGAATATCAGTTAAGAGCCCTTGCTGCATAAAAAACTCATGAGAAAGTGGCATTTTCATCCAGGCACAGATTGATGAATTGCTGTTTTATATCTCCTGTCTCTTAAGCACAGTTTATTGCAAGTAGTGAGATTAGCAAGAACAGACACCAAAGGATCCTCTGTTAAGAGCCACTGAATAAACAGTGGGAACATGAGTGATTCTCCCCCCACTACCTCCCGCGTGAACTGCACAGGCAGAAAGATGCCCATTTCCTGCCAGCCTCCATCCTCACATCACGATTTTCTAAGGGTGAGCAGGGACAGGAATTCGAGGCGACTTTCTGCCTGGATTGTTGCATAGATGACAACAGAGGTAAAGCAGCGATTCAAGATGAAGGCACAATTTCCTTGGAGCCTTCGGACAACAAAGATGATGTGTGGAGGGCTGGGGAAATACAAATTGGGTGCAGAACCCACAATTCAAGGCTTTGTAGGCTGAAGGCTGACCGCAGCGTGATGGATGACTGCATGCAAGCAGAGGGGAGAATGCAGTCACCTGAGAGATGGACAAGAGCATGTTGAAATCCTTGCCACCTTGAAGCCTGAAACCCCAATCATCTAGGCCAACCAAAGACATGCTGTAGTTGCTCGTGGCATTCAATATTCAAAAGAGCCAAGCCAACCACTTGATGCCAAGAGGAGAGGATTACATTTTTAATCTATAAAAGGTAAAAACAAAAGGCACTGCTTACCACCTCTCTGTAGCATAAGGGCAGCCAAAAATCTACACCGCGTCTTGTCATTGCTTATACTTGTATTCCCTATGTTTTGCTGTGCTAAACTGATGAGGATAAAACACAGGGAGCTGGTCACACAGTGCTGAAATATTTGCATGTGAAGAGAAGCATGCAGTTAAGAAGTACTTGTCAAACATCTAACAGAATATGGGGAGGGGAACCAAAATCTCGATGCTGAGACAAGCATGAATTGATAGTATCCCTTAAATCCGAGTGTGGAAGAAGTTACCCCAGTGGCAAGTTTGTCTCTGACAAAGTGAGTATCACATGCTCGCATCAGCAGAACTTGTTTCTCAACACATCATGTTTTGACAGTTTCAGAGCAATGTCAAAGTGCCACAGTGTTGAAGTTAACCAGAAGAAAATAAAAGCCCTGTGACTTCTGGTTTTACAGCATAACTTTGTACCGACAGAACAAGGATTCAGAGCTATCTGGGCATCACTAACCCCAGTACTGGCTCAGCACGCCCTAAAATCCTCAGCGTGGTCCATTCCACTCCAATCCTTCCTGCTGCTGGAGAGGGGGAGGAGAGGAAAAGCCTTCAACTGAGTTTGAGCTCTCAGAAGTACTACTTGGCTAACTCCTACTGAAAGGGGATTTTAATTATTTACAAATTTCCGTCTGTACAAAAGGGAGACTTCTGTATTTCCTGTAATATTAAAGCCACCACAGTGACAAGTTACCATACACTGGGGACATCAGGAAAGCACACGTGGTCTGTGGGCACGAGCAGAAGGTTTCACCTATGAGAAGGACTTAAAGCGCACCCCAACACGGAGTTAACGTATGACAAAATCAGCTGACAGGCTACAGGAAGCAGCATGAAGTTCCAGGAGGAGGAATCCTGACATCAGTCGGCTGCAGTGTGCCTCTGGCCCTCCAACCTGTTTGCTAGACCCCTTGGGGGTAGGCGGCCGATCTAAGGACAGTGGCAGCACTCCAGTCACCATGTGGCTCTTACCTTGACATGCTCCATTGTATCTTCAATGTAATAAATCCTGATGAACTATAGTTGTTTCCAGAAAACACCCCAAAAGTGATTAATGGAAAAATAAAAAGCCAACGAAACAAAGCTATCAGTGATAGTTACATTTTCTACATCCATTACTTTCACTGCAGCTCCTGATCTCGTCCTTTAGCGTTCAGCAGCATGTCAGATGGCCACGAACCCTGGTCAGACTGAGATTCTGCTATTGCATTGAAGACTCAGCTCTTGTCAGCAAACAAACAGACAGAACATATAGAAGACAAAAAGGAAGCTCTTCCTTCTGCATCCTTATTACTGACAGCTTGCTTCCTACTGCAAGAATTACAACTGTATGTTAACAGCAGCGGTAATGCAGTGCACACAGCATTAGCATAGCACAGCGATTTCTGTAACACATAGCATGACAGTGAAGGAGCAGGTGAATTAAAAGCTTGACTTACTTGTACCACAGTTAATGGCCTCTTATTGCTTTCTCATATTGCTTTTATACAGCTCTCAAGAGGGCACTCAAAGCCGGAGCAGTCAAAATAATAAAAATACTAATTATAGGATTTAGTAAATCTCTTAATAACTTTCTCCCAAACTGCTTTGTAGTAACAAGGCTGTTAGAAGCCTCTTGCATCCTTTCTGCTGGTCGCTGCAGAAACTAGTGCCAAGTATTTTTGGCATCTGGAGGTAGAAAAGGAACATCCAGGTGCAGCGAAGCACCAAGAGCTGCAGGTAGGATTGGTAAGCAGTGCTGAAGATTGACTGCAGACCCAGCATCCATGGTTGGTGAGCACCTGAGGTGGAAAAGCACTACATCTCCTCAGTATGCCCGGTACTAATAAAAGCAGCAGGGATGCCTCTTGTAGAATATACTGGGCCAAATCAAATCTGGGGAATCAAACCTACACCGAGAAAAGGAAAGCGTAGGGCATAGCACAAAACAAAGCATGCACGAGCCGGGGAACGGCTGCAGCTCGCGCAGCCCCAAGCCCCTCCTACTGCCCGCCCTGAGCCATTCCTGTTACTCCTACGATTTACCTCTGGCTGGGTTATTTCTTGTAAGAACTTGGGTTAGAAAAATACAAAGAGATGATATCTGTTTCAAGGCTGTTCCTTCCAACTCCACCTTTGCAGGAGCACCAGCTGCAGTTTGTAAGGAAGACTGAACTAACTCTGATTTTCTGCCTGATGCTGACTGGGTTTATATCCCACAGGACTGGGCTACAGCAGAAAAGCTTGGAGAAAAATAAAGGGCTGAAGAGCTGTAACTGTGAAAGATTTTACAAGTTAACCTACTAAGCCAGCTTTAGGCAAGTACATTCATTCTGCCTGCCTTGATTCTGCAGTTGCTCCCTCCCCATTTAGTTACCACTTGCTAGTCTGGTCTATGCAGCTCTACCAAATTTCAGGTCACACCGGTAGAGTTGTCTTTCTCACTTCATGGTCTGTGTGTTTTATGCTTTAAAACACCAGCACCTCTATCTTTCCCTCACAAAGCGCTGTGCTTCCAGATTGAAGTTGTAACATTGTTTTTGGTTCTAATGCATATTCATCTTCAAAATTAGATTTTTAAGATACTGCTTTTCCTCTGGAGCAAGTTTTTCCAGACACTGTCTCATTACATCACACAGATTAAATTTCTCATTCCTTTGAACTAGCTATTGTTGCTGCAGCTACCTCGTGCTTTCAGTTTGGCTGCATAAAAGTAGAAAGACCTGCTAACTAGTTTAGAAGGAAGGCAGGAGCTTGACTCATTGTTTTTAATGCATCATAAAGTATTTTCATGCACCTGGATGCCCAGGTGCTGCATACAGAATCTGTCTCACCTGAAATCTACAAACACTGCCTGCAAATGGCACAAGATGCTCTCAGGAGTTAAGGACTGCCATTTGTTTCCTACAAGATTGTCTTGTTTGAGTGCTTTAGAGCAGTATGAGGGCAGAAGCTTCTCACTTTTTTTGAAAGATATCACTGTTTAAAATGGCAGTAACGCATGGGCTTGTCCTGGATAATGCCAGTGAAAGGCTCTACACCATCCTTTATTAATTAATTTATTTTTTCTTATAAAAGCAACCTCTTTGCTCTTACTCCTCACCTGACTTGCTGCTGGCGATACTGGCAAAAGGCATAATTATTAGGGAGAAAAGCATAGAATCATATGTACCATAGAATAGTTTGGGTTAGAAGGGACCTCAGAGATCATCAAGTTCCAACCCCCCTTCCACAGGCAGGGCCCCCAACCTCCAGATCTAGTACTACACCAGGTTGCCCAGGGCTCCATCCTACCTGGTCTTGAACACCTCCAGGAACGTGGCATCCACGGCCCTCAGGGCAGCCTGTGCTAGCTCCTCACTGCTATGTAAAGAACTTCCCCCAGACATCTAAGCTAAACCTTCCCTCCATGAGCTTAAAACTATCCCCTTTGTCCTGTCACTATATACTTAAGTAAAAAGTTGATTCCTCTCCTTTTTATAATCCCCTTTTAAATACTGGAAAGCTGCAGTGAGGTTTCCTCACAGCCTTCTCCAGGAAGGAGGAGCCCAGTTCTCTCAGCCTGCCTTCAGGGAGGAGGTGCTTCAGCTTCCCAGTCATCTTCGTGGCCTTCCTCTGGACCCCCTCCAACAGCTCCACATCATTCTTGTACTGGGGGTCTCAGACCGGGACGCATTACTCCGATGAGGCCTCACGAGGGCAGAATAGAGAGAAACAATCACCCTTGTGTCCCTGCCGGCCACCACTCTTCTGAAAGATCTCAGGATAACATCAGTCTTCTGAGCTGCAAGAGCAACAACAGCTGCTTTGAAAACGACATTCCTGAAGTGTCTCCTTATATGCTGGGTTGTTGTGATGGATGTCTCCTCCCCTCCCAGCACGCGGTGCCTTGAGCTGAGAGTGGATGAGGAACACGGCATGGGAGCAGCTTTGCCCACAGGTGTGAGTGGGCTTAGTGCTCACCTGTGAGTGGGGAGAACTTGTTCCTTTTGCTTCGTGTACTGGAAACAAGAAAACTATATTTTTGAAACAGTCTCAAAGAATTTTCTTTAAAAAAGGGAAAAAAAAGGTGCAAGTCTGCACGCTGACGTGCCCCAGATCAAAGGTTTTGAACACAAAAGTCACTATCAGTTGAACGGACCCTCCCCTGCACACTCTTCTGTCTTCATGCAATTGAAGCTACTGTTCTTTCTCGACAGTTTTACTGTAACTAATGTTTGGTTTTGGTTTGGTTTGGTTTCCAGGAGAATTATGTATAAGAAGTTGAAAGCAATGAAATGTTCAAGCCATAAAATCATAAATGCAGGAAGAAACTCTTAGCACAAGTTTTAACATAATTACATGTAAAATGTTTGTATGAAACATTTTCACAGTAGACTCACGAGGTATATATATATATATATAAGCTCTAGTAAGATTAAACCAAGTTTAAAAGGGTGTTGGGTTTTTTTGTTTGTTTGTTTTGTTTGGTTGGTTTTTTTTATTTTTTATTTTTATTTTTGTAAGATGCAGGTGCGATTGGTTTCCAATAAGTAGATTTGTTTATTTATTATTTATTTTAACGGGAGATACAAACAATTATTGCAAATTGCAATCGCAATTGGTCCTTTCTGCTGTTTGGGAAAGTAGTTAAGCAGAGTTGCACGTAATCGCAGCAGTAGCGAGCCCAAACGTTTGTAACAAGCGAAGGATTTTAAAGATCGATTTAATTGTGATCCCTGGAGGCGAGCAGGGCTGGGTTGGGTGGGACCCTGGGCAGTCCTGGCTCCTGAACCGCGCTGGACCGGCACGGATCGCTAGGGATGTATTAGCAGAAAGCGGTGCTACGGGGGCTGCTCCAGGCGTGCGTTGTCAGCGGGTTCATCAACGGCGTGTTCGGGGGAGTGTCCTGCTGGGCAGAACCAGAGGGCTGGGATGATAACGTGTCACCCCGCTTTTTATGCTCTGTGTTCCCCGAGAGTGGGGAGAGGAAGGGGCACGTTGCCAGCCTTTCCCCGGCTTCCCGCTTTGAAGCCGGGCAGAGCAGGTTGCCCGGCGTGCTGCGGACGGAGCTTCCCTCTGAGGGAGCGAGAGCCGCTTCTGCCGGGTGATGGGACGAGCTAGCTGTGGCCTCCACAAGCCGCAAAGCTTATTTCCTAGGGTACACTTCATGGGAAAGGCCATATCTATACGTAGAAGAAGGATGCGATGTCGCTTCACTTTCTGATGTGTAAGGTGAGCTGTGGCTCTCATAACAAAAGTCTGTAAAAAATGCTTTAGAATGTGTGTATTATCTGTTTATTTATATCTTGTCACTGCCTGGTATTAAGCGTGCACGCCAAAATAGGAAGCAATTTAGCTCTCCTGCATTTCCTAGATAGCTCTAGCTGTGCAAGCCCTGAAGGAGGATGTAGTTTCTGAAAAGGAGACAAGGAAAGGCTATTCCTTGCATGGCAACACTTGGTTCAAACTGAGTGCAGCTGTTGCTACACCTGACAGAGCTGAACAGTGTCCTAAATTCTGTAACAAACCTTCCCTTGTTGCTTGCTCGCTTCCTATTGAGGCTCGTGCTTGGCTTGGTCTTCAGTGTGCAGAAGAAAAGTTTTGAAGAACACTGGCCTTAAAAAGAAGTGGAGTGTAAAAGAGGAACATGCTCTCAGCATTTTCTAAATAGAAACATATGTAGTTGATTCAGCAGCAGCTACAGAACCCTCGGTGCCTCTATTTTTTTGCAAGTTGGTTTTGCTGTCCTTTCAGTGGTGTGATTGCGGTATCGCTATCACAACACTGGCACAGAGACACCTTGGATCCCTTACAGCTGCACAATGGCAACAATTCCTTCTACAAAAGGAGAGTTTCTAGAAATGGAACAACTTCGCTATGGAACTGGACCTCAGTTTAATGTCAGATCCTTGAATTGGTTAGCATGTATCCATGCTTTCAGCTGCCAACTCTGAGCTTTTTTACAGCACAGTGACACATCACAGTGACTCAGCTGTAGCTTGGCACTGAAGTTAGTGCTTAGGGGTGGTGATGAGGATGAGTAATCATGCAGAGGGACTCAAATCACCCTCTGATTAGAAGATAATTATTTTTTTTTTAACAGCAGCTGAATCTTTAGGCCAAATTTGTATTATTTTCCTCAGAATCTCAGATCAGTCCAGCCTCTGATACACTCTGAAGTGTCACATACTAAATTAGATGTTGCGATGTCAAATGACGCTCAGGTAAAAACTAAGAACAACCATAAATGTGCCCAGCTCTCCAGTTTCTTGACATTCTCATTCAGCAAACAGGGTTTTTTCTTGCACCACCTTCTGCTAACTCCCTGGATGGGCCGTGGGTATCGTAGTTCCTGAGGTGCAAAGAGCACAGTGGGGTTTGGGGCAGCCAGTATTCCTGCAGCATTGCACATCATTCTATGTTTTCCAGACTAACAGTTCTTCGGACTTACTTCAAATGAACCACTGACCAAACTAAAAAAGATCCTAGTTACTTAGAACTCTTTTATTCTCTGATAGAGTTTAATCATAGGATCACCAAGGTTGGAAAAGACCTACAAGATCGTTCAGTTCAACTGTCCACTTATCACCTATAGTTCTCGCTAAACCATGTCCCTCAACACAGTGCCTAAATGGTCCTCGAACACCTCCAGGGTCAGTGGGTTCACCACCTCCCTGAGCAGTCCATTTTAGTACCTGACCACTCTCTTGAAATAGTATCATCTCCTAACATCCAACCTCAATCTCCCCTGGCACAACTTGAGGTCATTTCCTCTCATCCTATCACCTGTTACTTGAGAGAAGAGGCCAATCCCCATCCTCTCATCCTATCACCTGTTACTTGAGAGAAGAGGCCGGCCCCCAGCTCGCTACATCCTCCCTTCACACTGTTATAAAGAGCGCTAAGGTATGGATATGAAATGTCAGCATTAATTTCCATGGGTAGGAGAAAGGGCTTGTGTTATGCGGTGCGTACAGAAAACCATACGACAGTTACAGGAAGGAAAAACAAAAACAAAAAAAACTCTCTTCAAATTGCAGGTTGAAAATTGTGTATTAGAACAATTATGTCTCCGGGTGGATGTGTTAGTATACAGGTACTGATAATGCCTTATTTTCATAACATATGTGTCTATGACAGTTTGATAGTGAAAAAGCTAGTGATTCACGTATGTAAAAAATATAAGCTGGGAAAAAATGTCAGGGTGTGACAGTGGGCAAAGCTAAATTACTTCTAATAAGAAAGAAGCCATTAGTTTTCAAAAGAGTAATTGCTGGGTCTCTTCCTAGGAATACCCTTGTATCGTTAATAAACAGTTATTTCTAATACAGAAATGAAAATGTAGGTGACTTAATTTTTCAGTGTTAGAAGTATTTAGAAAAGCCTCCCACTCTGTACAGTTGCCATGCTCAGAAACAGCTTATAGCATGGAAACTAGGAATTAGCAGTCAGTTTTCTTGCTGGAAAATCAGCGTGGAGTTCCCCAGGGATGTATTCACCCGTGATGTGAGTAAGAGAACCAACAGTGAGGTGACACAGTTTGTTAGGTTATTCACCGTGACGAGGACAAGGGTAACGACCAAAGAGATACGGAAGGCTTTTGGGGGGACCACTGGTAAAGCAGCAGATCAAGTTCCATGTCAGTACACGCAGCGTGATGAACACAGCAAGAAAAATAATTGTAACTTAGCACATAGAATAGTGTATCTGGAATTAACTCTTATACTGAGAACCTTGTTACTGAGTGGTGTCAGAAAGAATTATACACTATTTTGCTACTATTTCTTCTGTATTCAAATACAGGAAGGAAAAAGAAAGAAAGAAAGAAAAGAAAAGAAGAAAAGAAAAGAAAAGAAAAGAAAGAGAAAAAAAGACAGAAAAAAGAAAAAAGAGGAGGAAACAGAGAGCACTGCTAGCAATTGTATATACATCTGCCTCTTGACCTCAGTTTGAACGCTGTGTACAGATCCTCTCCACCTTAAAGCAGTACAGTAAAATGAAACGATGTAGGGATAGTGTAGCAAAGCTCAGTAAGATACAAAGAAAAGCGATGGGGATAAAGCGAAGGTGGGACAGATTTTGTGCGCGTATTTAGGGAAATTCAACTATGAGAAATGGGCAAGGAGAGGTGGAAATGAAATATACAAACAATAAGGTACCTGTACTGCTATGCTCATGCAGGGGTATCTGTAAATGAGCAGTCAAAATCACGCTAGCTTTTAAAGGACAATAAACTAGCGTGATTTCTCACTGACCCAGCTATCTCCTCACTTATCCAATGCCTGTACTCGTGTACTGAAACAATGTTTCTTTACATGAAGGACAACAAGCCTTTTATTTGCACAATCATCATCCTTAAATACCCTCACTTCTACTGGATTTACTGAATGCCTTCCGAATTCTATGGAAATGATAAGCAAGTGGCATCAGACTGAATAACAGAGAAAGTCTTATCAATCCTTAAGTCACAAGTAAATAGCAAGCCACCTCTCTGGGCCTAAGTTCTTGCATTTTGGTAAGTCAATTATATACAATTTGATTCAGTACCTTCACTGTTATATAATTAACAAACTATACAACCCTGTCACTTCCATTATTTTCCTGATTGATTTGTTTCTTTTTCAGACTGCTCTGCCCTTTTTATTCCACGATGAACTGGAGAAATAACAAGACTGAGTTACAAATGTGCTTTTTAAGGTATTCCATCTTTTCCTGTTCTTATTCACTTTTTTTTTTATTATTTTATTATTATTATTTTTTTAACGGATTACTCATACCACCATTTAATCAATTCTTTTTGCAAAATGTAATTTAAGTCAGCATGGAATGTGCACAAACCCACCACCTCTTAAGAATTTCCATCTATCTTTCTTCTAAGTCCGTGCCAGTGTTTTCTTTTGCCGCAGTGAAGGTTTCATTGAATGTATTTAGCTTATATCTTATTATCAGTGCATTATGATTTTTCTTTCACAGCATGTTCTGTTTGAATGAGATGATAATTTCTAAAGTGGCACTGTGCTTTGCACTTTACTGCAACACTTGGGAAATGGGGTGGTTGTACTAAAACATTAATATGTCTACTGATAGCTACTGGTAGTACTGCATTTGTGAATGGAAGGTTATGGTTTTTACCTTGGTGAAGGGACCAGAAATTTTGTTCTGTGGCAGCTAAGAATCAGATCTGGGGGAGTTCAGGGTTCTCTGACTGTTTACATAAACAAAAAGGGTATGTCAAAGTATAATGTTTTCCACAGTCTTATTTAATCTATCTGGGGAAAAAATAAGAGCAGCATTAAGTGAATGCCAGTGTAGAGAACTGTCCAAGGAATTTGTCACAAAACAGTTTGAATTGCAGGGCGTAACAAGAAATAGCTTATTGTCACCTGTAACAGCAGTTTTTCCCTCAGCTTCCCAATACTGCCTCCGCACATCCCGTAACTTCAAAGGTAGATAAGCCGAGCATGAAAACAAGGTCTTCTGGGGCTTTTGAATCCAATGCTGTTTGGAAGTTCTCTACTGACACATTTGTCCAGCTTTGTCAGCCACTCCTTCATTGAACGAGTGGGGAAACTGATGTTTATTCATATTAGAATGATTCATATAGCTGTTATTCAGCTATGCTGCCTGCTTAAGCAAACATGTTAGCATGAAGCCTTACGCGGAATAGGACACAAATAGGTTGAGCAGTGCAGACTACGCATAGGAGCTTTTCAACAGCTATCTATCTAATTTAGATCAGGAGCACGGGCTCTTGCCAAAGACTGACTGCTTCCCCTGAAGAGGGTTCCACGCACATTTCTTTGAGGGCAATATCATCTTAAACATCCTTATCTCTAAGCAGTGCTTCTTGTCCCCTTTGCTGCTGTGTTGGTACATCTCATTCCACAGCTGAACAGTCGTCCAGACTGGGAACTGATATTAACCTCATAGTTTTTTTTTTTCCGGTGGCATCACTTACCCTCAAAGTGCACAGAGAACTAGAGCATGTTAACTTTACCTAATAATCCATCTCCGGCATATTATCTAAAAATACACTATTTTCAAAAGATAGAAGCATACATTAGAATCCTATTTTTGGGTAAAATTAAGTTATTTTTAGATGAAGTCGTATTTCCATTACCGTGCATGTAAGGGAGATGTTCAGAAATATTTTCTAACTGTAGTCAATTCTTCCTTTGAAAATAGATTCCTATCATTTTCTTATTTAATTACTCTTCTTTTAATGGAAAAGTTAGGTGTAGTTATGCGCATCAAATAATGACTGTGAACATATGAAGGGATGTGTTCTGAATACCAACAATGAAAAATGATTGTAGAGAAAATGCTAAGTCACAGCTTTAACCAGTGATTGAGCACCTGGTGGGAAGGCAGGGCCAACCCAGGGGAGCTCAGGTGCATGCAATGAACCTGAGCGACCAGAAGGGGTGGAGCCAGGATCCAGCCCTTTCCAGACCTCATTTAAGGGTTGGCAGTGGAGGTAAGCATGTTTTGTTGCAGCTCCCTGCTACCTGAGGTCTTCTAAGAGTAAGCAGCATCTTTCTTTAATTTCTGCATCTGCTGCTGATGCGCTTGAGCAAATTCTCACTCGTGGTAGCATGGGATCTCGCTGCTCTGGTGTCGTTGCAGTGCTTTCCATCCTGTTACACTTAGTTACTTATATCATTTTCTTATTTTATATTGGTGTAAAACTGTTGACAATTGGCCATTTGCAGCTGATGAGGAAGTTCTTTCGGTTTTCCAAGTACATTACTGATGCTTCACTTTGTGAAGAAGCTGCACATAAAATAAAGCACGTGTTCAATTTATGCAGGTGTTATTTTTCCACCATGGGAACACAGAGCACTGTAATTAAAAGTTCTCTGTACCGATCATCATTTTGTTGGCGTGAAGATGATATGTATAGAGCTCAGTGTATTGGAGTCAATTGGATATTCTTCATGTTCCTTAGGTAACTAAACCTAAGCTTCACATAAAGATTAGCTAGCAAAACGTCACAATTGCAAGGAGCTAGTTTTGTTTTCTATTATTTAAAAAAAAAAATTAAAAAAGAAAGCGTCTATTGCTTTTCTCTGAAAGGGTGAGGACACAAAAAAAACAAGAAACAATCATTCCATGGTGACTTACACGTGGATCGCTTTGGGTAAGTACACACTAATTCATTTCACTGTTTTTACTTCTTTAGTGCTTATATTTATAGAAGTCTGAAGCACACATTCCAACTTTGTGATATATGTTTCCTTATTTGGTTTCATCTTGGCAAGAAATATTGTGAATTCATTTCCTCATTGTGTCTGAAACATAAATGTGAGAAAAAAAGAAGTGGTAAGTGAGCAGCTATGAACTGAGAGTTTTGGTTCATGGTCTGCTGCATTGTAGGATGAGAATGCACCAGTAAATCCTTTAAAGGATCTCTTAATATTTTAAAATCCTAGCCTAAAATTTGGTCAGGATGTGCTCTCAAGTATGATCCACAATCTTGCAGTGTCTGGGGGGGGGGGGGGCGGGAAGGGTTGGGTGGAACTCCGTGATCCTCGTGGCCCCTTCCAACCCAAGCCATTCTAAGATTCTTCAATTTCCAAACTGAAAACTNTTCTTCAATTTACAAACTGAAAACTTTGGGTTTTGTTCAGTAGGGATGGTTCTTATTTTATCCCAGCAAGCTGTTTCCATAAATTGCTGAACATGTAAATTAGAAGGCCAATTAACTTTTTAATTTTTTTTACTTATTATTAAATATTTATTTTAATTTTTTTCCTGTGGCTTTCATGCTTTTTTTTTTTCTTTTTTATAGTATTTTTGGAGCAGTTCTTGTCAACTATGAACATAAGAGATATATAGCCTCTTGTCTATAGAGCTAATTGGCTTTAATTCCAAATAATCAAAAGGCAATGTCTAAACTGCAGCTGGGTTGGAACTACTTTCTTCAGAGTGTCTGATATGAGGCCATGTTTTGGTTCAAGGAGAAAAACAGTGTTGACAACACACCACTGCAGTTGCTGCCAGGCAGGGTTGTTCAGAGCCAAGGCTGTTCTCAGCAGAGGACCCACGGAGCTGGGAGTTGATGTTGTGCAGAAAGAGTTTTAAAGGGGGTGGGAGTTTGTCTCCCTCTCTTCTGTTCACTGGGGTGTGAGCTGTGTCAGTTGGGTGGTGGTGGTGAGCACTTACTTGTGCATCACTTGTTATGTATACACATATGAACACATACATAGTTGTAACTATTGATCTTTTTTTCTCTCTGCAAGTAGTTTTATCTATCTCTACCCACAAATTCGACTTTACCTTTTTTTTTNCCGTGATCCTCGTGGTCCCTTCCAACCCAAGCCATTCTAAGATTCTTCAATTTACAAACTGAAAACTTTGGTTTTTGTTCAGTAGGGATGGTTCTTATTTTATCCCAGCAAGTTGTTTCCATAAATTGCTGAACATGTAAATTAGAAGGCCAATTAACTTTTTAATTTTTTTTACTTATTATTAAATATTTATTTTAATTTTTTTCCTGTGGCTTTCATGCTTTTTTTTTTTCTTTTTTATAGTATTTTTGGAGCAGTTCTTGTCAACTATGAACATAAGAGATATATAGCCTCTTGTCTATAGAGCTAATTGGCTTTAATTCCAAATAATCAAAAGGCAATGTCTAAACTGCAGCTGGGTTGGAACTACTTTCTTCAGAGTGTCTGATATGAGGCCATGTTTTGGTTCAAGGAGAAAAACAGTGTTGACAACACACCACTGCAGTTGCTGCCAGGCAGTGTTGTTCAGAGCCAAGGCTGTTCTCAGCAGAGGACCCACGGAGCTGGGAGTTGATGTTGTGCAGAAAGAGTTTTAAAGGGGGTGGGAGTTTGTCTCCCTCTCTTCTGTTCACTGGGGTGTGAGCTGTGTCAGTTGGGTGGTGGTGGTGAGCACTTACTTGTGCATCACTTGTTATGTATACACATATGAACACATACATAGTTGTAACTATTGATCTTTTTTTCTCTCTGCAAGTAGTTTTATCTATCTCTACCCACAAATTCGACTTTTCCTTTTTTTTTTTTTTTGTAGGTCTCTCCACCATCCCTCTGGGAAGGTGGGGGATAGAGGGCTTAGCAAGTGGCAGGGTTAAACTGGTGTGTCTCCCACTGTGCAGAAGGGAATTTATTTCAGCGGACTTGGAGGCAACTCTTAAAAGCAGGGAATGCTTATTATAAAAGTTAGTGAACCTACTAGTGGATTATACTGAGGCAGCTTAGTTACCCTCACAGCAAAGACACTTTCACTGCAATGGCTGTGCCAAAAAGGTACCTTAGAGGAAAGCATGATGGCACAGAACTTTCAGAGTATCTCATATAAAAAGTTTTCCTCTGTGAAGCCAGCAGGTTTATCTGGAAAACATCCACGGGCTGTTTGCAACTAAAATTAGGACAACCTCTTAGGTTCCTGTAACAGTTGGATTAGCTGGTAGGAAGCAGCATCAGAAAGCAAAGATGCCTTCTCATTAATATTTTTGTATGTGAACTTGGATGTCAGCTGTGGGAGTCTCATCTTTTATTCCAAGAAACCACTTCTTAATTCGGCTATAATTAATTAAACACAGCTAATTGGAAGATGTGAGGAACACTTTCCCAATTAATATATCAGCAAGAAAGCTCTAAAGAGATGCTAGCTGGGTGTTTCAAAAACACATTCTGTGTAACTGCAGGCTGGAGAAACTTCACAGAATAAGATTAAGAAAAGGAGGTTGTGTAAAAACTGTTAGCATTAGGGAAGTTGAAACACTTGAACAAATGGAGAAAAGTGTGGAGGGAAGCCATTAAGGAAAGTAAGTCCCTGTCATTCCCAGGGTGGCAGCAATTTAGCAGCATTAAAATGCTATATCTATTCTCAAACTAAAACCTCACGAGCCTAGTACAACTGCTTGCTGATAACCAAAGTTAAGGTCTCCAGCCTTCTGTTTCTTAAACAAAACAGCAAAAAAAAAAACAACAAAAACCACCACAAACACCAGACATAGGAAAACACAACTCCGGCAATTAAGTATTACCACAGTGCTAGAGAGTTTAATATAGTAGAAGAGTGATCTAACGATCGCTACACATTATAAAGCACAATCATTTTGCATTTGTTGTTAAGGCAATTAGTCCATTACAGTGCAAGATATTTTCTTGACAGAAATTCAGTATTTTCTTGTATAACCTGGATTTTATACAGCAAACGTGCCCAAACTGACAGTTGAGCATCTGTAGTATGACAGTAGTGATAAATATGGTTACAGTCCATTAGCAACATTATAACAGGTAGGACCAGTAAGTCAAACAAAAACCATTTCACTCATTTACGCCATTACTGGTGATGTTCTCCATAGCTTAACAGGAAGAACCCCTGCTTTTTTAACACTGACTTTCCACAGAATGACTTGAATTGGGAAGGAGCCTTAAAGGCCACCTAGTCCCACTGCCCTGCCATCATCAGGGACACTCCACCTGGAGTGAATCTGTCCAAGCCCCCTCCAGCCTTTTGCCATCTGCATACTTCTGAAAGAAACATACAGACATAGTCTAATGGCAGCAGTGGTCTTGTCATTCATGTAAAGCTCAAAAGTCAGTCACTGCCCATTCAGAGTTTTGACTGAATTAAATTCCTCTTACATTCACTTCCGCTGAGAGAGGTGTGCTTTCCAGCCTCTGCTGTCTATTTGGTGCTTCTCTAGGGATTGTGCTTCAAGGGATTGTGCTTCAAGGGACTGTGCTTTAGAAGTGAAGTTAGCATGGTGATAGTTGTTAACTGTTACAACTGCAAGATTTTTCTTGGATAACTCAGGTTTTTGGAAGAAAACCCACCAGAAGCCAGACAGGTTGGAGCATTTCACAAGCTGTTTGTTTTCAGTAGCAATTGCAGGAAGGATAGGCAATAAAATCCACAGTTGAGAAAGAGCATCCTTAAGGGTACCCTCAGGTTTTCAGTGCCAATTGCAGGATCTAATCAGCTGAGTACACAAGAACTTCTTTGTACAGAATAATTAGTTAACTTCTTGTTTTTTAAGGGAGGGTCACGGGGCAAATGCATCTCTTTTGTGCGTTTACTTTAATGTTGACCTCCTCTGGCCCTCATTCACGTAACACAGCGAAAGAAACTGCTGAGATAAGTCACAGAACTGCTTTTTTTCCCCACAAGGAGATTCTGAAGTTACCTGATCCACCTCAGATACCACTTCAGCAGCAAAGGAGGTCACTCACGGCTTCATCTGCTTGAAATTCCAGTCTCCCCAGACACCACCATAGCTTTGCCTCCAACTTGCAACCAGCCAGCACAGGAAGCTGAGAAAGATACTGACATCTGAGGTACTAGGCTCTGCTTCTTTCTTCACTGAACTTCCTGGGGTTTCTTATAGCTTGCCATCAAGTTCCTTTTAAACAGCAGCTTTACCCTCCAGCTGCTCAACTCTTCTGATTGTAGTAACTTGAGATTCTACAGACTATTTAAAGGGTATAAGATGCATTTGGGAAGACAGTGGCATGGAATGTCCAAGCTGACTGAACTTGAATAACAGTATTATGCAGTCAGAATACAAGTATTGGTTTTCATACACCATTTCTGCTCACAGAATGTAGCAAAATGAACATGTGGAGGCTGAAGTAACAGCACTTAGGCAAAAGCTGCATTCAAATACCACCAGCAAAAAACGCTAGCAAATTAAAAGGAACTTGCAAAACAGCAGCAGCAAGTTGCTTGCAAGCTGCACACATTGACTCCTTCTAGAGTTTATGACCATGCATCTCTAGCACTATGCCCTTCCTACTGAAAACTGCAGTGTAGTAAGAAACTCTAAAATAGAGTTGCTTCCCTTCTTAATGATCTGAGTTTAAGGGTGAGTCAATCGCAGCAGTTTCAAAGAAGCTTTTGGAGAGTGAAAGGCAATTTTCTTTTCAGTGCCAGCCCTTGTGACACACCTTGAGCTCACAAAAGATTTTCAGTTGCTTTCTAGAAAAAAAAAAACATCGTATACAGCCATAAAAATTCTTAAAGTTACCTTTCTTAGGAAGATCAGTTTTTTTTACCCTTCAGATTCAGTTAACTGACAAATGCCTTCCTTTCATCCACAACTAGCGGAAAGTGGTAGTCCCAAGAAAAGCTAAGACATACAGCAGTTACAGCAGAGAACTTTTATTTTCATTTCTTTGAGTGATGCATGTTGCATGTTTACAAAGGCACCTACAGACAAATGTAAGGACTTCTATGTGAAACTAAAGAAGAAGACAGGGTGCTTTAGAGACATTTTGATTTTGTATTTTTCTGTTAAAAATAATGTAGTGGGGCTTGAAATAGTTGGTTAAAAAGAAAGGAAGGGCAGAGAAGGGCAGAGTCAAACTTTACAAATCTGAAGCACTACTTCAGGTTCCACTGCCTGGCACACACAGGCATTACCCAGAGTCCGAAGATAACAAAGATAAGTCACCAGTAAACCACCACCGGCTTTTGGATGCACTGAAGCAAAGCCCCCCACCTCCAGAAGTCGCTTCTTCACAGGTAAGTTCCCCACAGCCAGGTGCTTCCCCATGCAACTGGTATTAAGTTTGCATGAATCTTGCATGTATTTTTCCACCTGAAGTTCAGGTTACCACAGCTATTTGCAGCAGATGTAGCAAAGCTTATGCTCTTATGCTTGCATAGGGAGCCATTATGAGAAATTTTCAGGGACTAAGATTTTTGATTCTTTGATCACATATGCAGGTAGATAACACTGTTCACCAAAAGAGTTGCAGGCATTGACTACTACCACAAAGCAGCAGCTTTGATGATAGTACAGCTTAAACTTAAAGATACCTCTAAGCTGGTAAGTCCAGATCAGCTGTTTTGATCAACTTTGACAGTTTACCTATACTACCTCCTCAAAATTCACCCTTCTTCTTCTAGGAAGTTTGCACAGATCTTTGCAGTAGATTTCCTAGAATACTGAACTTATAAGTATGCCATGTGCACCGGATTTTAATGTTCTCTGCTAATTATCTCAGTTAATTTAGGTTGTACAGCTTGTTGCTAATATCAACAGGATTTATTCCCACCAGAATGTTGTACACCCTGAGATTTCTGAAAACCAACTTCTGAAAAACAATGTCCCCTCACCTCTCAGAACTACTAAAGTCATTATGATTTGAGAGATCATAGACTAATGCACTTTTTGAGAAGATATTACCTGTGCTCAGAGCACACAAATTCAGCTCCTTCCAACCCAGGAATATCACCTGGAAGCAGTCATCACCACCCAGGAGCCCCCACTAGCATTCAGGTATCCACAGGGCCCAAAGGGGGAGGCCCCCAAGACAGGGATGGACTCATCACCCCACCCAGGGGGCAAACCCCCCCCAAGGGGGGGCGGGAG
>VXAB01000899.1:169921-297765 GCA_013399175.1 Odontophorus gujanensis | reverse complement strand
AAGAGGGAGGGGGGGGGCCCCCGGGGCACGGCCCCCCCCCCCCCCCCCCCACTTCAGAGGGAGCGTGCACCCCGGGCCCCCGGCGCGCACGGTCCCCGTAGTTTCACCGGTGCCGGAAACGCCCGCAGCTTTGGGCTGATCCTCGCAGCGAGCGGCCCCGATGCAGCTCTGTTTTCTATAACACAGAAAAATAACCCAGAAAGTTAGAGTCAAAAAGTCAAGCTCAGAAACAGGCGATCGGACACAAAAAGAACCCGCAAGAGCAGCATCCTGCATTGCTCCTTACCTACAGCAACCTCGTCCGGATCACCTCCCCCATCGGCGCGGGTAGGAGGAGCTGCAGAGCCCGCACGCTTCGGGGTCGTGCTTGTCCTCGAGAAGTCCAACAGGGACCCTGGTCCAGCCCCTGAAAAATAAAGAAACCGGCAACCAGACAACAGAACCGTGACGACCCCAAAGAGAAAAGAGAGCCCAGCAGCAGTTCCAAACCAGTTCCTCCCCCTCCAAAAATAAGGCAAAACAGATGGAGGGCCCAGCAGTCCCCCGCTGGAGACAGGGAACCGCAAGGGCCCTCTCGCCAAACCAGTCGCCCCCCGAAAAAGCAGACGGAGAGCCCAGCAGCCCCCCGCTGGAGATAAGGCACCGCAAGAGCTCCTTCACGGCTCCTAGCCGCCTCTGGCGGGGTTTAAGAGGCTTTGGAGCATGCCCCGTCCTGAGCTCCCAACGAGATGCAGCTGCAGCCCCGGCCCCGCGGCACCTGTGGGTCATCCCTTCGTTAGCGCAGCTGGACCTCGTCAGGGCCGGCACCGTGAGCTGACAGCGTCCGGAGAACCTTTGGGATCGGCTCACCCAAACATGGATGTTCCTACACGGCTGCAAACCTAGATGGCTACGCCTGTCACTTTGCTGCGGGCGATGTGGCGGCAGAGGCGGGATGAAGGGTGCGGGGTTAAGGACGAAAGGCGGAGCTGCGGACAAAGGGGGGGTGAAGGATATAGGGCGCCCCTGTGCGGAGCCGGGAGGTAGTGGACGACCGTCGTGGGGTCTCTTTGAACTCATACTGCAGAGTTACATTTCTAGTCCTGACAGTTAGGAAACTGGGTTATTTAAGATTAGCCGCTTGGATTCAGGAATCCACGTGGGACTTCAGACCGAAATAAAATTTTCTATGATTTTGTATTCCCAAGCGCTTCCTATCTTAGAGTCTCAAGCAGCACTTGGATCTATAGAAGACTGCCCGAATACGGTGTACTCAGTGTACTCCAGCCTCTCCTTCCCCCGTGAGACGCTCATTTCTGTGAGATCGTCTTTAACATCTTTGTTTAAGACTCATGTCTTCCATTATGTGGTCAGTATTCCCACCCACCCGCTTAATCCAGTTTCAGGTTCATTTTTACCACCGGTACAGCATAAGACTGCCTTTTGTGCACATGGACCTTGACTACACTTCTTGGATAATCAAATATTACTCGCTACTTTAATTACTGCTGTCTCTCTGCTGGCCGTGCAGGCTTGTGCTTTTGGTACGTTGTAATTTGATGTAAAACTTTCACTCCCATTCACAAAAAACCTGCACGATACTCCTAGGGGTTTGGTTTTACTTGTCGTCAACTTTTATACGTGACTCTTGACTTCTTTTTTGGTGTCTTCTGGTGCATCAAAGTCTTGTCAAGTGAAACCGATAATAAACTGCCTCTTCAGCTTTATGAAATGCAAACTGGCATCCTCCATTTCTTATATAGAACAATAATTTATTTAGTAGATGGAGACATACAGACACACACACATACTGAACAGAATAACGCACTTGGATTTGCCAAAAGAATTTGTTTTCTCCGGACTCATTATTCAGCCAACAACGAACCCCTGACAAACATTTCTTATCCGCGTGCACGCAGCCCAGTGTTCTTCCGTGAGGTTTGTATGTTGAGCTCTGCGGTCCCTACTTTCAGGTTGGTGGCATTCAAACCAAGTGGAAAGCTGGGAGCTGAAACGGCTGCTGACCACTGGGGATGCCGCAACAAATTAGTCAGATGATCTGGTCTTATCGCAACGCTTTCTGTTGTTGCGACAGTTACTGCACTTAAATTCTTTATGAGCTTTCATCTGGGTGTTATCATCAAAATTCTTCACGGGAGCTAATTGGCCTCGGAGGTAAACCTCCCTTATTTCTCATTTCTTTCTATGACGTGCCAGCCCGGTCCCTCGTGAATCAGAGCACCCTGAAAGCAGCTCCTTTTTCTAAGAGGCTGCCTGTGTTGTCATCCTTGTGTCAGCAGCGGACGGCAGAGACGGCACACGTCCCAGGTTCAAAACATCCCAGCGCTCAGAACCTCATCAGAATATACTACTTTACAGATTGCTAGCGACCTTTAACTTAGTCCTGTTAACTAACATTAACATATTCCTTTGTCAAAATTGGCACCTAACTTGAAGAGCCAGTTTTCCTCCCCAGACTTCTTTAAGGATAGCACCCTTTGCCAGCCTTTCTCTGCTGGATTTAACAAGACAAATGAAGTTCATTTTTATGAGAAACTTCTCATCCCCTTTCCCTTCACATCCACCCATCCCAGTTCATGCGCTGTACCCACAACTGGTGAGAAACCCACAGAGTACTCTAGATGAGACATCCTCATTGCGTCCCCTAAAATAAATGATAGTGTTTCATTCCAGCATCCGCAGGGAAATCCTCGTCCCCTGCAGGCCTTTTCACAGCTGCGTCCAATTGATTAGTTCAGCCACCTCTTCTTCTCTTTCCTGTCTTCAGTTCACCCAACAGCTTTGCCGTGCTCAGGTCGTGGTCACCAGACAGGGCTGCCTGGGCTCCTGCTCCCTTTCTAGAGAGATGGCCTTGGTCGTTTTGCCTTGGTCCCGGTGGCTCAAAAATTACCACCGTAAGCTCCTGTTTCCATTTAGCTTGCACGGACCAAACTCAAATGTGTTCAGTAACACATTTTCCACACTTAAGTTGTTTTTTTTCTCCCCTCCATCTCAGGAAATGGAAAACATTTGTTTCTGAGGGGATGCCTGTGGAAAATCAGTTCTTAACATTGAACTCTTCCTCTTTTTTTTTTCTTTGAGGAGCTTTACCACCCATTCACAGCAGGAAATAACCTGAAAGTTTGCAAGTAGAAACTCTCAGGAGGCATCTTTTGCTGTCCCTGTGAAAATCTACCCAAACGTAGCTTCATATACGGTTCTGAAAATTCCACTTGTTTACATCCGCAAGCACGTGTCTCTGGCTGCTTTACAGGGACCGGGCTTTCCCCCTGGGGGGAGAGAAAGGTCTGGGACCTGTCACTCTGAGGATGACGCACTGCCTGTGATGGCAGATGCGACAGCCCGTCTCCTCCCTCCTCCCATTGCCAGTGTCTTTGCTCATTCTGTCCGGCACGGGGTCCCGAGGCTGACACGGGTCTTGGGAAGCTTTGCTTTAAGGGGGTGAACACAGCTGACTCTTACAGCGAAAACAGTTACATGACACTGACCCCCAGATAAGAAGTAAAAATGTCTCAGAACGTAAGTCCCTAAGGCATTTTCTCTCAGGAAATTACGCCTTGAAGTACTGGCATCGGGACTGACCGTAAGCAGACAGATTCTCCAACTAGCACAGGGGAGGATTATTAAAGGTGGCTTTGCACCTGACTTTGACATCTTGCAGTCAGTTTTTCGTGTCCTGCTATCACATGTGGCATTAACAAGTGCAAGAGGAGTGCAGACACAAGAGCAACTCAGACACATCCTAAAACAAGTTCTTACTTTATTCAGGCATCCTACTTCTTAGTAAGTACGTGTTAATACACAGGAAAATGTGACAGGCGCAGCGTAACAGCCCAGCACCAAACTGACCACTTAAATACTCGTCCATTCCAGGTGTGCAGCCAGAACTTTATGGGACGGATCGAGGTTGCGAATGAGATGCAAAGCAAGAAATAATGGCAAGCCTGTTCTGAGATGACCCAGGAGTGGCAGCGGCACCTCACATGCTTCCGTCTCGTTCAGCCTCACCTTGTGTGGCTCCTGCTGAATTGAGCGACTGTTTTTGTTCATTCTCAAGAAAGGAGCCCACACTCCACATGCTGCATGAAGCGCGCTCAGGTTTCCAGCTTGCCACAGGTTTTCATGTAATTATGACAGAGCAAAGCAAAAATAACTAAAACATACAGACGAGGTAGACATATGAATGAGGAAAAAAAAACCCAAAAAACAACAGCAACAACAACAACAACAAAAACAACAACAAAAAAAACAAGAGTCGACATTAAAATGGGCTATTTCACTCCACAGTGTTATTCAGTTTTGTGCAGTTCATGTCACCTCAGGACGCTGGCTTTTTGAGATGGCAGAGAGGAAGGGCTTGCTTGGTCAGTGGTGGCTTCTAAAAGGAGGTGAGTGGACAGGCATTCAGGAAATGAAGGAGCTTTCTGGAATCAAGTAATGTAAGTCCTGCTCCTGCCAACTCAATGCGGCAAGACTCATTACGGTTTAAATAAGCGATCTTTTTTCTTATTTGAAACCTTTATTTAGCTACATAAAAAAAAGTCACCGTTCACCAATTTATGACAAGAGAAAATGTTTAGATTTGCGGCGTGAACTTTCTGTTATCGTGAAAATAGGAACACATCGTATAACTGTGCTACGCAAAGATTTAGCAGAAGCAAGTGATGGCTGGCTTACTGTCATCAAGATTTACTACAAAGACCAGAGGCTGCTGTCAGAGTTCTAACGTACTGATTTTGGTCATTTTTTCCCCAAATATCTTGCCTTATATCTGACGCTGCAGTTGAAGCAATCTTATTTCAAAAGTTGCCGAGCAACTTCAGAATTTCCCAAGTCAGTGAGTTCTAATTTCAAGTACCCGAATTGTCAGGTTATGGGTGCAATTAGGCAAGTTCTTGGTTGCACGTGAGTAGTCCGCGTGACTTGAAAAGACCTGCTCATGTAAATGAAGATACTGATGCGACTTCCCATTCCCTGGAACACGGTACGGGCTTCAAAAGCTGAGATTTAACTTTTAATTCCTCCACCTCGTTACCCAAATTAATCATTAAATAAGAAAAACAGACAACGTAACTCCTAAGAATTTTTTATTCCATTTGTGTGAACCAACACGTGTTCCTGTGAAATGAAAAGCAGCTGTTAATACTGGATGTTATTATGTGCCATCTACTCTAATGTGGCAGCAGAGAAGCACGCAAGATTCTTTTGTGCTGCTTTCACTATTTTAGGATTGATCTACACTGTGACTTCCTGAAATAAATGTGTCTGATATTGCATACAATTTTATTTTTTAACACTCTACTGCTATCTCATTTGACATCCTGGTCTACATCAGTTGAAGAACGCAGTAGTACTGGCGTTACCTTCAGCAGCGATAGTAGAAATCGTAAATGAAGTTAGAGGAATAGAAATGAAAAGCACGTATCTCGAGTCTTAGTTTTCTGAAACACATGGTCAGCATCAGCGCATGTGCGATAGGTCACTGGAATGTCACCTGGTGGTCCAAGAAGCGTAAAGCAAAACTCCGGTTACAGAGGAATGAGTTCACTGTTGCTCGAGGATTTGTCTGCAGAAGTATTGAGCTGATCGCAGACGGTTCTGTCCCAATGTCTGGTCTTGGAGGAAAACCTGGCGCCCGAGGAACTCCCGCTTTCTCCCAGCACATCCTGATACCTTGCCAAGAACGACGCAGCCCAACTTGTCTACATTCGAAGTTCAGAAACCAAACGGGAGGGAGTGGAGAACGCCCTTTAACAAGGGAAAACAAATAACTACAGAAAGAATGTATTTAGGAATAAAATGCGAGGAGGGTCTGGCAAGCCTGAGCTGCGACATAACGCAGACGAAACAAACACTAACCGCTAGTAACAATGTGACAGCGGGTCCTGTAGCTAACCATATGGTTTTCCGGAGCTGCCTCCCCAGGGTCATGTCTTACCCACATGAAGGCTTCAAGGACGTGAACTGACAAAGACATCCGTCCGTGAAGTTTTCAAAGAGAAGAATCTCTGCTGAAGAACCGAGTGATAGACAGCAGTTAAGGCTGTACGCTCATGAATGAATTGTCAAGCCAGCTGTGGAAATTCATCCTTTTAATCGCAGATTCATTAGGGTTCACACATATTTTAATTCGCAGGGAAAATCTCAAGGTGCTCTAAGTGCTTCTATAGGTGGAATTGTATGTTTTACCATATATCACCTTGCATTTTGACATTCAGGTGATTACACTAATGCCGAGGTAAATTCCAAAGTTTTATCACTAAAGTTTAGAGGCAAGCACTCTACTCCCAGCTTCGTGATCAGTCCATTATTTCCGTTTGAATTTATATATTTATATAAACAATTTGATTAACAGATAGTTTGATCATCCAGCTGTATTACCTCTGGGGCTGGTGGGAAGCTGTGGTCTCATAGCGCTTACCATCACCGTGCAGAGAAAAGATGCCAAAACAGGAACGCGGTTTCACACCTAGGTAGCAGGAACATTCAGCAGCTGCCCCTGCTTCTGTTCAGCTGTTTTTCCTCCTGCTGGTATCTGTGGTTGCAAATCAAAGCTCAGGGCCCCACGAAGCAGGCAGCCAGCTCCTCTGATGCCACTTGATCCCGCCGCCAGACTTCCGCTGCCAGATCTGAAAGGAAGCTCGTTTCTGTGCCTGAATTGATCTAGACAAAGATAAATCTGAAGGCTGCCTAATGACTACCGTATAAACATACAAAAAGCCTACAAGGCTTCAGTTATTTCGTGTAATTAAGGGGAGAAGATGCCAAGAAAATAATTGCCAGAAAGTTTCCTTTTGCTGTACTTAGGATAGAAATTTCTCAACGGCTTCGAGGAACTCTGTAGATGAGCTGAGCCCTTCCAAATCCAGCAGATTGTCCTTTTTGTCGTGGAAGTGGAATAATTCAGTCTCTTCCTCTTCAGGTTCCTCTTGAAATAGGTTTGTCTCTGAGGTAGGAATGATAATGATGCGAGGGACTGTATTGCCAATGACAGAGTTCAGGCCTCCGTTGTTATGACTTCCTCGAGTTTCCGTCTGTGAGGTATCTGAGCCTCCTCCTCTGCCGACGCAGCTGCTGTTCAAACCAACGGGCAGAGAGGCTGCTCGGAGGGAGCTGGCCACGAATGCTGCAGGGGGGCTGGGGAGTGTTGAGTTCACCAGCACCTTCTCCAGGCAGCTGGAGGACAGCGGAACCTAGACCAGAGGGAAAGGCATCAATGTCACTGCAAACCATTACTTGGAATAATCAGTGCCACTAGTCACTTGTATTTTCTAGAAGTTTGAATCACTGACTTGAAAGGAAGAAAACTATGATGCATTCGTGTCTACAGCTCGGAAAGCAGAATGTTAAGTGAAGAAAAAGAAGATGCGACCACGTACCGTCAGAGACCAAAAAGAAAAGGAAAGCCCACTCCCGTATCTGACCTCCTCCCCACCCCCACCCCCCCAGCTTTGTAACTCGTCTGAAACTATCACGTGGTTGTAATTGCCTCTCATTGAAAAGATCTCAGACAAGACTCTTAAGCAATGTTCTCACAGTGTCCCGAGGCAGTTCCTCTGACTGCCTCCTGGAAATACAGTGGCTTTGTACACCAGACAGTACTTCCACCAAGGAAGGAAGAAAGAAAAGTAACCAAGATTCTGCTTTTCTAACCATCTGCCATTTGTTTGTAGTGGAATTTTTATTTCTACCTTGGCCCTGACAACTACTCCTCTGTGAACTTTCCATAGCTGATCCTGTGCAAAAAGCAGAGTAGTAGAATTACGCTTTGAAAGTGTTAGTTAATATTTAAAGGCACTGGAAATGAAAGGCATGAGCGATTACTTTTGGCTGGCTGTAGAAAATGGCAGTTAAGGTTATAAAAGTATTGTGTTGGGTGTAAAGAGAGATGATAGAGATTCCTCCCTTCTGGAGAGAATTAACATTTAACAGGCAACACAATGTTTACCTTATTACACGTGTGTTTCCATGAAACCTACTGGAAATCAGAGGCATTACTGAAATATTAACAATAGTTCTATTAACAATAGTTCTCTCTCTCTCTCTCTCTCTTTTTTTTAGACATTTTAAGTTTTCTTTTACAAAGTTTTAATGTATATTAATTAAGTACCCATAGCTTGAGCTTCTCCTATTACATTTGTCAATTATTTCCTCTGTTGCAGATACTCCTATGTCAGCCACAAACTAAAAGATCGAGGTTTCCCAGGACTTGATCGTAGGGAGACACAGGAAGGAAGATGGGGCAGATGCATGCAGGAATCGTGCCATGTGATGGTTGCAAGTTTCCAGAATAGGCTCTGCTCTAAGCTATGCTGTCTCTGCCACACCAAACTCTACATTTGAACCGCTCTGTGAAAAAACAGTGCCACCGTGTCCAGCTGTTGGCAGTGTATTGTATGCCCTAATTCTTTCCTGTTGACAATACACCACTGACGTGCGCTTGACGCTGCACCTCCATGCAAATACTCATCTTGAAGTTGTTTGTACAGCAGTGGCAGAAACTATCGGGTAATCTACTGCTCCCGTCCTTAGCAGTTCTGCAGAGGATGGGGAAGGAGTTCCTCACAGCATAGCCCCAGACCTCGGCGGCTTGGGCAAGTTGTATAACGCATCCACAGAAGATGCTCTGTGTACTCACCATCTCCTCTTTCAGTGAGGGAAGGGTGGCATCTGCCAGACTCTCCCACCCTTAGGGAGAAATGGGAGTTTCTTTCTCGTCTTCCCCCTCAACAAAAATAAGACATTTTAATGTACACTGAAAAGACAAAAAAGGGTGGCTTCCGTCATGTCAAACTGTATTGCAGCCCTTATTTTGTCATGAGAAGGGGCTTTTACAGTGTGATTGCGAGGGTCAGGACAGGAAAAACCAAAGCTGGGGCAGATGAACATGCAAAGAAACAAAGAAGTCAACTTCCTACACAACCCCACTGAATCTTCTTTAACGCAGCTTCAGAGCTGCGAAATGCTCTTGGCTTTCCAAAATCAGGCAACGTAACGGTGAAAAAGATTAAAAAGCATTGCTGGCATTCTCATTACTTAAAATAAATGAACGGCAAGGAGAGAACATCGGAATTAGTATCAATAAAGCCCGTAGATGGAACAGACAGACGTAAAGGATGAATTATTATTTCTGAAATGGCACAACGTAAGAAGCTTAGCTATTACAAGGGAGATTCTTCAGCAATGACTGTTTTTTTCCTGACCTTTTCTTCAGTTTCTTCACTGCAGCTACAGGTCTCCGGGAGCAGGTCTCTCTTCTCCTGTCTCAGGCTTGCTGAGAAAGAATGACTTCGGCGAGGCTGCAGTTTCTTATGAGCTGGCTCTACAGGGTCAAGCTCTACATCTCTCCAGTTCTAACCAAAAGTGGAGACAGGTCTCAGAAAGTTACATCTTTTCTCAATTTTAAGTTCTTAAACTTAACACACTGCTTCCCATTTACTTCTGATCGGACAAGAAAGAGATACAGGTCTCACACTGAGAGTTTTTTCTCCTGAACGTAACTTTCATGTCATGTTACGTATCCTGATTTTCTGTCCTGTGGTCTTTTCCTGCAAAATGCCCACGTGGAGCTATACCCCAGCCAGTCCACCGGCCTTACCGAGACTTAAGGTATGATGCTTGCAAAACATCACACCTGGCTCTAGGTGAGGAAGGCTTTCACTCCTCACAGAGAAAAAGACAAACATATCTAAAAGTTTACAACAGAAAGCGGGCTTCCTGAAAAAAAAAAAAAATTGCACTGCTGGATAGATTAGAAATCTTTGTCCGAGAGATGGTTTTCTTATTCTCCACCAACCAAAGATACATGATTCACAGCAAACAGCTGATGACTTGGAGGAGCCCGACAGTGGTTCTTGTTAATTAACGCTGAACTCAAACCTCCGTGCTCCGAGTAAAAATCTGAATCGCCCAGATTTGACAGCTTCCATGTTTGTTCTGATCAAAACTCATCATACTCAAATTCCCACAAAAGCTTTGGAGAAATTACCTCACATGTTCAAAATAATTTAGCTAGAAAAACCCTAGTTTCCATTCTTTAATTCTGAGCATGTATTTATAGTAATTTATTCTGGGAATTGGAGAGACATGATAGTCACTTTGCTTGGCGGAAACAGGAGAAGACGTACCACTTCTCCAGTGGAAACTGAGGAAACGTGAGAGTTCTTGGTCCTTCCAGCAATAGACTGGTGGCTGGAGAGAGAGGTCCTGAATGACGATTCATTTATGGAGCCCCTCAGGAGATCATTCTTTGATATTCGTATTAGGAACCGTAGGCAGGGAATGGCATCGTGGATGGTTTTTCTGAAGAAAAATGGGTAAAGAGAAAGACAAACTAAGTAACAATACACTGAGGAAAGGATTTGAAAATCATGCAGTGGTAGTACTTTCTGCCACCTTGGCACAGCTTTTCTTTTGATTGAAGAGGACCTTAAAGCAAACCTGGAAACTACGTGGTACAGTTCATGGAAAATGCTCATCTGAAAGGACAAAAGGAAAATAGCAGGTGATCTCAGGGCCCTGTGTCAAAACACTCACGGAAGAGCTGCATGGGTGGGCAGTAAGAACTAAAAATAGCTCAGAAAACACACGTGCATGCAGGTTATTTGAAAGGTTAATTCAGAGTGCTGCATTTGCTGCAATGCCTCTACAGTGCCACCTAATTCATCATGGTCAGACCGAGAGATGAAGCACATATCTAAATGAACAAGTTAAGAAGCAAGGCATAAGAACTTATAGGCACCAGACTTAAATATGAATGAGAAATGTATAGCATATTGGCTTTACACTGCAGCACAAGTCGAAATGTAGTAAAATCCTTGATGGTAGGAAAAACTTGCTTACCATTTTTTTTTCCCTGCGTGTTTTTTAACTATTCGGTTTGTCAGATAACTTAGTACATTTTCAATGAGCATTTCAGCTCCCCAGAAAAGACGACAGGTTAAAAAGTCTATGATTCTTGGACCACAAGATGAAATTACTTGTTCGTCAGTACAAAATAAGAATAAAACAACCTTTGACATCATTGCGAGTCTTTGTATTCCCAGACTTCCTCGCGCTATTTCTCTCAAACTCCAGAGGCAACAGAACAAGCACCTCTCTGCCTACAGCAGAGACAAGAGCCGCAGAAAGCTTTCTGCCTGCACCACCGTTCCCAGTTTTGCCAAAACACCTACCAGCAGAGCCCAACCAAGCTGCTTCAGGATGCTGGAGGCTGCCTCCGTGGTGCTGGAGTAAAGGGAATTTCCCCAAAGAACAGCATCTCGTGAAATTAAATTTGCATGCTTTTCCTTACTTAAACTCATTTGTTATTTCCAGTGATGCATATCAGAAATAAGAGTTTTTTTCCTATAATACTGGTAGGAATGGGTGAGTAGGAATGTATATAACAGTGTCTCCAAACAGCTCTTAAAAAACAAATACTAGCACAGAGATAAACAGTACATTTTCAGTTACACTGATTGTAATGTTTTGGTTTTTTTTTTTTACAATCACTTAATGTAAGGAAATGCCACAAAATAGTTTCTTGAAGTTGTTAAAATATTAACATGCGGCATCAACAACTCTCCGTGCAAAACAGCAGGCTGTCGTGGTGATGTTACATATTTGGTTTGTTACGTACCTGAATTTCCTAGATCTCGGTTTCTAGGTGCTGCTTTCAAGAAGTATTTCAAAGAGAACTTAGATTTAATGCAGCTCAGTAGTTTCAATTCAGAACAGCAATTTACAACCACTCCTGCCAAATCTTTTACTCTCGGGCCTGAACTGGCCCATTAATGATATAATCGGATAAATTACTTCAAAGACATAATGTGAACGGTTAGAAGATTTGAAAACGATCCAGAAATATTGACCTTTACATATATATGCATTATTCACTGTCCAAGCAAAACTGGTTTTGTCAAAGGATTTTCACCAGCTGGCTTTTTGCAAAGCCTATTCAGTTTTAAGGCTGCATGCTTGACGCATCGCAAGGGACGCAGCATTACTCCTTTTTCCAAACAGATGACTCCCAAGGCTATAAAACATCTTCACAATATCTGAATAAACACCTCTGTTGATACACCTTGAAATATAAATTAGGATAATCCAAAAAAGGATTCTAAGAGAGTCTCTGAAATCCTGTTCTGGCAGGAGCCTTTTTCTTAGTACAGCCTTACATGATAAAAGTCATTGCTAGCAGAAAAAAAAAAAATAATAATTGAAGCAGTTTGATATATATGGTATTTGCTTTTAAAATGCATACTTGTGCAAAGTAGCTTTGGGCCAGAAAAATAATACAGGCTCAAAATATGTCAGCCACTCACACATTTCTTCTCCCTAAACTTCAGCAAGCCACTGAATAGTAGTCAATCTCTTATTCTAAGCTGAAATACTAGACAACTTTCAGAAACTAGATGGACTCAGTTTTCTAGAAGGATGCAAATGATTATGATAGTAGATATTTCCTAACAAAATCTGTTTTCACCATTTCCGGGCATATTTCCGTCAGCCTTGTAGAAACGTTTACAACCATACCTTCATTCATCAGGCATTCAAAATAATTGGATATCACTTTCAGGTAACATCACAGCAGGTTTTCCACGTCATGGGCAAGACAACCCACGTACAAACGATCCACCCTGCCACCTAGTGGCATTCTTGCCTTTATCACTGCGGAATCACCCTCCTTCCTCCAAAGATTTATCACAGCCTTTTGTCGAAGACACGCTTTGAAGGAAGTGCAGGAAAATCTAGTGACGCACTGAATAACAGTTCTTGTTGTTCATTCATTTGTAAAAACACTTTTTTCTTGTAGAGTTGAACACATGCCTGTATTACTGTACCTGTATCTTGGGTGAATTATTGCATATATGATGGGGTTGTAAATTGCAGAGGCTTTAGCAATAACAGCTGGTACAGATTTGGAATATGGTGTTAGAGTGTTTCCTCGGCTGTAAAAAATGAAAAAGTCATTACACAGTGACATGCCACGGATTAATATTAAACCACTGAAACATATTATTCTTTTTAACTGTTTCTGTTGCCTGGTCTCACAATAAGAAACACTGATGAAAAGTTAAATTTGTTAAAATGGATTCTTGACTCAGGTGAAAAGCTTGTTTTTAATGGTGTATACTTGGTTTCATTTATTTGGAAGGAGTGAAAGACATGCAAATATTCAATGATCTATTTGAGGGTGACCAAGAGCACTGCCGGCTTCCGTTCAGCCAAGTGTCGACCAGCACCCCCAGGTTTGTTTCTTCTGCACAGTCTTTAAAAAAAAAAATCCCAAGCCTGTAGCGTTGCCTGGGGTTGTCGTGGCCAAAGTGCAGGAACCGGCATTTGGTCTTGTTGAATGTCATCCCATTGCCCTCAACCCAGCAATTCAGCCTGTCCACATCCCTCTGTAGGACATCCCTACACCAAGGCAGATCTAAGCTTCCCCCCAACTCTGTGTCATCTGCAAATTTACTGAGAGCGCGCTCCATGACTTCATTCATGTCATCAGTAAAGATACTGAGCAAGACAGGCCCTGGTACCGACCCCTGGGGAACTAAGTTTTGTCACTAATGCGTATGGTGCTGCGATGGGACTCGGTAGGCCATGACGATGGATGGACTTGTAGATCTTGGAAAGTCATTTCCAACCTACATGATTCTATGATTCAGTGAAGGGTGTGATATCACCGCTAATTAACAATCATTTAAAATCCTTCCAAAAGACAGCACCAGTCATATTTATATTTCAGTAGAAGTACTCTTTGGATTATGTTTTCACTTACCCTGCCCAGGCAATCAAAGTGACGCAAGCGTACGGTGACCAGGACGAGACATACACAATGATGACCACAAATGCAATTTTCGCCAGTTTCCATTCATTTTTCATGGACTGAGAGAGGAAGGATTTGCGGTTGCAGGACCCGAGCTTTTGGACGTCTCTGTAAGGGGAAGAAAGATACAGATACACAAGTAAGAGAATGAAGAAGTGAAGAGCAACATCTAGCGCATCGTCAGCGGCATAGAGAAATAAAGCAGATCTCATCTTTCCTGCTCTCTCTCTTCTTTTGATGTCTGATAGCTACAAATCTAGAAGGTAATTAATTCTTTACGACGATCCCACCTTGTTCGGGCTCAGTCTGACCGTGGGACTGAAGCAGAGGAGCCATTGGGACTGCAGGACAGGACTTCCACGTCCTTACCCTGACACACAGAGGGTGAAGAATTGGGTATCCCCTGCCCCTCATTGTTCTCAAAGACGGAGCAAGTAAAAGCACAGCTTTGTGCTAAAATCCAATGAAATTCACTAGGGAACAAAAGGAAATTTCTTTGTAGATCCAGTATCCCACAGAATTTTTGCTTCAGCTCTACACTGCACTGGCACAGGCTGCCCAGAGAGGTGGTGGAGTCTCCTTCTCTGGAGACGTTCAAGACCCGCCTGGATGCCTACCTGTGCAACCTGGGCTAGGGAGCTGCTTTGGCAGGGGAATTTGACTTGAGGAGCTCTACAGGTCCCTTCCAACCCCTACAATTCTGTCATTGTGTGATTCTGTGAAATACGGAGTAAAAGTCTTGGAGGCAAAAAAAATAAATAGAACAATGAACGTATCCTAGCAAGCACAGCCAAATTCTATGCTTGTTGTTGTTTATCTGTTTGCGTGAACCACAAGGTTTTTGGGATCCTCGTTTTAAATAAAGCTGCCAAAAAACAAAATACATATACAAGGACTGCTATGTTTACAGAGCAGCTTACGGGCAGGTGATGTTTTTTTTGCCAAACAATATTTATCATCCCTCAGAGGTGAAAACTATTCTGTAATACAGAGGCACCCCATTCCTCATATTGCAAATCTGAAAGACAAATAATCAAAACTACCACATTATCTAATGTAGTATTAATTACCGTAGTTTGGGCTAAGATTAGAACAACCTGAGGCTACTTCGTCTCCTACTCCAAAATGCGTACAATCCTTTCCAGTTTTCACACTGGCAAAAATATTTCTCCAGTTACAGCTGCTAATAAAGGTTTTGAGAAACTGTTCTAATTCAAGAAAAATATAGTTTCACATATTTCAGTTACACTGCTTACCTGCCAGTACTTCTTATGGCCAAGAACATAAACAAATAGCAATGGAGTATTATTATTAGGGGAATAAAAAACACACAGCAGCATAAAATCATGGTGTAACTTCTGTTTGCAGGGGAGTAGGTTACGTAGTCCCATGTACAGGATATCATCAAGCCCTCAGGCACGTAGGAACCTACAAAATACATGGAATTTGTTATTTGCAATTATAACCAAAGCTTGCGTAGTTACTGATTAAACAACTGAGTGATTAAAACAAATGCCATGCTGTATAGACAGCCTTCGGGAGCCATGTTGGCTGTATCATGTGTGAGTACACACATGGACAGGAGGTTCTGACTGCCAAACTCCTAACGCCCAACCTGCAATTTGGTCACCTCGAACACAACCGAGGGCAAAAAATAAAAACAACAAACCAGGGTACTGCATTGTGACACACGAAGAAATTAATATGTGACAAAAAACCATCAGCCAGTACCTAAACATCCATCCAGGAACTTTTACAAACCCTCATTTTGTTCATATCCTGAACAAGGTAAAAGCAGACTGCATCAAGAACACTGGAAGAAAGAGTGAGCAGACAACATACTCCACCCAAGGAGTGGGGCCACGCTCCACCCCAGCGAGTACAGCCACACAGCAGCAATGATCTGCATGGTGCGCTTCTTGGAGGTCCACTGGATGGAGCGCAGGGGCTTGGTGATCACCAAATAGCGGTCAACGGAAATAGCTAACAGAGTCATCATGGAGGTAATCCCAAAGAGTGCCCCGCAGAAAGCGTACAAGTCACAACCTGAAGCAGAAAAACGGCAACGTCAGGGATTTTTTCTTAAACAGATACTTCTTTGCTCTCACAGCCTGATCTCATAAATTCTCACATACACTCTCACACAAAACAAAACAAAACCCAGAAACGTAGCCCCGGGCATTTCTCCCATCGGAATAATGCTTTTAGCCCTGCAATTGTATAACTAAGCATTCATTACTAAAAACATATGTATATATAACAAACAAAAAAACAAAAATATGTGTTAACAAACCCTACTCTCCACTGCGGACCACAGTCAGCAACATTATGTCAATGGAAAACTGCCTCAAAGAAAATCCAGTCTAATTAAGGTTACATTTTCCTGGACTGTTGCCCAGTATATTGATCTCAACAGGCTGCAGCAGATATCTGTATACTAATGACAAACAGATACCTCGAAAAATGATGTAGCCCAGGATACCTTTGGCCTTCCAGGCTGTAAGCGCACACTGCTTGACACACTGTGTCAGGCTTGGAGTCCACCAGAAGTGCTGCTCAGTTCTGGTGGACTAGAGTTCTTCTCCACAGGGCTGTTCTCAGTGAGCTCTTTTCTCAATCTGAACACATTCTGGAATTGCCCCAGCCCAAGCGCAACACTTGCTCTTGGCTCGTTAAACCTCATTAAATTTCCAAGTGCAGTCCTTAAGCCTGTCTATCGTATCAGTCACATCACTCAGTGCTGTAAGCAAACTTGTTGAGGGTGCACTCGATCTCATAGTCCACGTCATTAAAAAAGGCATCGAAGAGCAGCAGTCCCAAGATGGCCCCCTGGGGGACACCAGTCACGACTGGCCTCCACCTGGACGTGAAGCTCTTGACCACAGCCTGCAACCATTCAAACAATTCTTTGTCCGCTGCACAATTCTTCCAAATCCCTACATTTCCTAAATTAAATGCGTGATCCTAGGAGCACATTAATTGATATCAGTGGACATTTTTACATATTAACTTCTTCTAAAACTAATTCAGAAAAGATATATATAATTAAAAGAAACCTTTCCTATCCATCTTTAGCAATAACATCTGCCCTCAGAAGTGAAATGGCCATCATTACACGTTACTGTTGACTCATTTCTTTGTAACTTGAGATGGAGAAATAAAGACTGCTACACAAAACGTGCCATCACGTGGACAGATCAAGTCAAAAGCCTAGGTTGTAATTCCAGAGTTTTGAGTTGCTGCCTCCGTTGCATAGGCCGACTCCGTCAGCTCTAAAATACACTAAAGACCGTTGAGCTAGTGACAGACGAATTAGTCCCAAAAAATACCTATATCTCCAAGGATCCACTCTCTGTGCAAGCTGTTGATAAAGCATATGGGGGCCTGAGAAACTGACATCAGGAAGTCGCTCACAGCCAAATTCATTATGAAGAAGTTCTGGGGTGTCCTCAGCTTCTTATTGCTTAAAAACAGATGAAAAAAACATTGTGTGAAATAGGTAAAATGAACAAACAGCCATCTTTCTTTCTAGTAAATAAAACAAAAAGTGTTTTATACCCAACAGTCTCCAGGTGGCAATGAGCAGTTACTCTCATTCGATCAATTACCACAGCTAAAGATGCAGTCACTTCAAAGTGGCGATTGACAAAGGCAGGGGGATAAAATAGATCCTTTATCTTCCAATAGAGGAAGAGTTCCAGCTATCCTTAAACACACGGTTTGGTACAAGAGAAGAGCACTGTTAACATAATAAATGACCCCTCTCTTTTACTTTGGGTTTTCTGGTTGAATATTCCTTAATTCTGCAGATTAAATATTATACTCCAAAAGGTACATTACATTAACTCGTGGATTCATCTTACCTCTGCCTCACAGCTGGCACTTCTGATGGATATGCTGAGGAGGTGTAATGCTGAACGCTGCTTGCCCCTCGAAACAGCATTTTGGTTGCACATATAAATTAAGAACTTTGATACCTCAAGTCTGAATTCAGGACTTTTTACAGTGCCAGGTACACAGAATACAAAAAGATGTGACTATTCAGATTCTTCTAGATAAAGGCAACAAACAGGATTTTGTAGATAACTTTGCTTTCGAAAACCGTGTAGCAATTCTACATGGCTTGAAATGAGTTTTCTGAGCGCTTCCTTCAGTCTAGCAGCCGAGGCCTCTCTGATGTGCTTCCAGTATGACAATGTTTGCAACTACTGTGAATGCCTTTCTTCACGTTACTAAATAATGAGAAATAAATTGCGAGGTCATCTGAATACTTCTGCAGATCTCACAGAATCATGCCTCTCTTATTGCCTGCAACAGGCGGGTGAAAGGGCTCATCCACCTACTGAGATTTTCCCGCTTTGAGGGTTTAATGCTTTTGCTGTGCCAGCTAAAACAGATTTCAAGAGAAAAGGATAAACTGTGCTAGAAATCATGGAGATTATAGAAATCTATAACTGCAAAACTCAGTTATTCAAAACCACTAAACTCTTGCGTTTGCTTAAACATTTAAAAATAGTAACCTAACTCTTGATTAATGATGGCACTGCTGTTTCTAGCATTGTTGGCCCTCAATGAATCAAAATGCATGATGACAACTAACAGTGAGCAAAAAGATTTAGAATCTCTGGCAACATAGTGTGGAGTGGACCGCAGTTTTTCATTTTTTTCCATGAGATCTTTGCATACTCTAGATGCAGTAGCTTCAACCATCTATTAAACTGTCAGAGACCCAGAAGGCACCCAAACTGACAGAAATCCTATGATCTGCCTGAAGCAAGGAACACACTGATGGCATGAGCTCATTCGTGTAACGCAATGCTTCCTTGGTTCTCCCAGGAGGTTCTGGGTTGCTGGGAACAACGTCATCTTTAATCAAGTAATCTGCAAATTCTACGGGGGGGACAGGGGGTGGAGGGGCATGGTGGTGGTGAAGGAGTTTGCTGTGGTTTCTATTGTTTAAGTTATTAAACTTTTCTTAAGTTTTTGTTCATAATTATTACTAAATCTAGGTTCCACGTTTTCTCACTCATTTTCCTAGAATTCCTGCAACACAAGGAATTAACACAGGAGTGCATTGGTGATGTGCATGGACGTACGTGAGGTGTATCTAACTGATACCATCACTCTTTCTTTGAAGTTCTAATGTTCATGCAGAACATCTTCACAGAGACGCGTATGAGTTACGGAAAGGAAAGAAATCTGAATACCTGTAAAATGCATAGAGAACTATGAGGTTTCCTATGATGCCGATGCAGCCAATAACAAGAACACACGTCCCCACAGTGTAAAGAACATGGTCTGGGATCTCTGACTTGGTCACAGTGGGGGGCTGGGTGCCCATGTTCAAATCCTGGATGGAAAGCAAAGGAAAGGAGAACTGAGAACACACAGTACACATGCTCCTGGGAACATTTGCTTATCATGTCGTACTGGTGAAGGGAGATAGAGCACTCGCTTCCAAAACACACAGACACTTCTGTGCTGTTATCAGGTTAAAATCAAGTTACCTTCATTACATTTTTAACTACCACAGAAAACACGCAGCTGAACAACTGACTTACCATAGCGCAAACACTGGGAAATCGTCATGGGAAAGGCAGGAGATTAGAGGAACAACACAGCAGTGATAGCAACACCTGCGCAAATACAAATACATCAGGTAGTCTTCAGACCTCTTTCGCTGTTCTTTAACATTAACACGTGGAGGAAAAAGAAACAACTGACCAAACACCACTAACAACCTACGTGTTTTTTGAAATCAATTCAGACTATCCACCAGAAAAACGCAGTCACAGCACAGCATATAGAGCGTTCACTCAGCTCACATCAGCATTATCGATGAGCAGACACTGAATCACCGCCCTGGTGGCAAGTCTTATTTACTAAGACAGGTAAATAACCTCCAAGATTAAAAGGTTCTAGAAGATAAACATCGTCCAGCTGGATATATTGGAGGGGCCACTCAGAAATGATGAGAACAGCTTTTTCTCTGCAGTTGCTGGCTCCTATTTCCCATAATATCTCACACGGCTTTTTCTCCTTTCCGCTATTTCCTCACTTACCTATGAGGCGTGCATACAACAGTTCCTTCCTTGTACAACAGTCCTTTTCCAGCCATAGGCATCATCGTGATATCTGTGAGATGATACTAAGGTGCTCTTGGGGGCACTCTGCTTTCAGCAATAACGAGTGAAATGCACAGCACTTCCTGAACATCTATGAAATTGTGGCTCTGGAGAAGAAATAGTGGGAACAAAGCCCCTGGGACTGCCAAAATATCTTAAATGGTACAAAAATTACGGCTTCAAAGCAGAAAGCTGAATTCAAGATCTGAGACAGCTGTCAGATTCTACCCCTAAAAGGACAGCCTCCACCATAGTAGCACTGCACCAAAGAGAGCGTCCTTGTTGGAGAAGAAAATAATGAATGGGATCATCTGTTGATGCTGACTGCAGTGATAGGTGCCATAGCCATTCCCAGTGGTTAAGCAGCAAGAACAATTGTTTTTCTACATTGCATTCTTAAAAAGAGTCAGGAGAGCTAGCAGCAGATGGGCAGGTGGCTCAGGGGAAAAATGTGATCGCGGTTGTTCAATGACACCAAGAGGTGCCTCCGTGCTTTCATAGCCAAGCTGCCTGGGACATTTCAGGGCTGTGGCAGGCAAATACACGTGACAAACTCCACTCTTCATCACTCAAACATCATTTTCTTAACAATGCATGCCCCTTAATCAGTGCCATTCAGGGCAGTGCACCCTGAAGAGGCTAAATGCAGGTGAGAAAGCATAACTCCTCTTCTTTCTTCCTTCTCTTGCTATCTAATAACGATGCTCGGGATTTACATCTGTGCAAAGGGGTAGGATACAGAACAATATGCTTTGTGGCAAGTACAACTTGCCTGTTATACACATTAAGCTTCACTTCTCCATACTGGGAACCCACTGTTACAGAAACTCGTTTGAGAAACAGGTTATGAAGTTGACACCCAAAGGGAGCTCTCCTTTTCTTTCTGCTGAGAAGCCAGCTCAGATGTTTTGGCCCCATTTCTTTTGTTTGTAGTGATAAGCTCCGCCAAAAGCTGAAAAGTATCATGATTTGTGAACTTTGCTCATAGTCTGTAACCTCTTGATGACAAAACAAAGTGCGAACTACTGAAGCACGCAGATTGGAATCTGGGAGGCAGTAAATACTGGCGGCTATACAAAGACTCAGATCTCAGAAAGACTCTGCCGGGTGGGGCGGTGGGCGCTGTGTGAATGAACACACGCTTTGGGGAAGTTACCTTGCCTACAGAGAAGTCTGTACAATACCCCAACCGCTTTTTTTTTAGTTTGTTAACCTCAGTGAAAGAAACGTTAAGGTCCGAATGAGAAGAGTGCTACTAATTAAATCTGTCAGCACTGCCCTGATGTAGCAGCACACGGCAAGCATCCAGCTGCATGGCAAGATGAAAGCGGAAAAACCATATACGACACTGGAATACAAATCTAACATTATAAATGTGCTGATATATACGCACATTTATTTTTTCCCAAGTGATTTCACCACACTACTGAAAAATCCCTAAATAACAGAGGCACAAAAAGATACAAATGGTTCCAAAGCTCATCTAAGACCATTTATAACTCACTTCAGTCACATATTTCACTGATTTGGCGTAAATCCACAAAATAAAAGGTTAAGAATCACAACTTAAATACATGTCAGTCTGAAAATTTAAACTCTACTCCGATGAACATGTATTCATTTCCTAATACAGCTCTTTTCTCAAGGCAGAATAAATCAACAGGAGGAAAACAGGAAGTACCGTCAAGGTTTTAGGATATTCACAAAACATTTTTCTCCCTTCCCACAGCAACGTCTCTGAGAAGCTGACCTATATGTTCCTTTTGAGTAACAAGCTATATGCACATTTACATAATGATTTACTACATGAAGATTAAGACTATAAATATATTTAAAAACAAAACAACAGCAACAAAAAAAATGAAGCCCTGGTCATGTTCTCTAAGGAGAAGCTAGTTTTGCTGTTACTACCCTGTATGTCTTCTTGTAATTTTAATTTCTCGTGGAAAAAAAAAAAGAATAAAATTAAACCACTGAAGAATTTTTTCATGTTTCTTCCACTCCAGTCCCAAGAAAGGTAATGTAACCATTACAGCTTTTTTGCAGGTGACTCAGGAACCAGAACAGCAACTGAGCACAATAGGTCACATTCAGTACAATCATTATTGTGCATGGGCTTTTCAGGTTTAGTTCTTATTAGCCTCTTTGAGCACCAAAATGACCTCAGCTCAGTTTTACTTCAGTCAATTCATTTTCATTTTATTAACAGGGAACAGACCTCATGAACATGCAGTTGAGAAGCCTGCAAAATTACTAAGTTTAAAGATGTGGTGTGAGGCATTCTCCTCAACTTCAGCTTTTCATGCAGCTGTCAAATGCAAGGCTGCTCTTGACACAGCACTGGCTCCTTCACTGCAATGACATGAAGTAAGAGGCAATGAGGGAACATCTGACATTCTGTTCAGCCAATATATTGACTCATTAATGGGTGACGCAAGTTTTCAAGGGCTCACGCGAGATATTTTCACCTATTCATTCGTCTCCCAGGTTGGTTTTGTTTTCTCCTTTTGATGACTTGGGAAGAATCGCAAGGGCTGCAATGAAGACATAACCATTTCCTGAGCACGGAACTTAATGACAATGTCCACAACAATCTGATTGTCTCACTCAAAAATATAAATGGAAACAAGAAGCTTGTGAAAAACGCCAGCAATTGCAGCAGGGCCAGCTTCTGGCTTACTTGCCTGCTCCCTGCTGACTTTCTTCGGCTTGTTCTAAGTTAATTTTACAACCACTTGCATTTTGATTGTACGAGATGTTGGATCTGACAACTTGTATCAATCACAATGTAGTTGCACCCCCACGTGAATGTGACTATGACATCACGAGACTGTCACCTCCATGGCTGCTTGGAGGGCTTTCTGGAAGGGCAGCTAACAGATCTGCAGGGAAAGGATAGATAAACAATTAACAGCTATCTGTCAAGTAGCTGGCAAAAGAAGGCACCAGATATAAAAATAAACTTGATCTATTTCTCCAAAAATAAAAACACAAATAACAGATGGGAAAAGGTATTCTATGAGAGATTTTTCAAATTTGATTCTTTGAGATAGAATAACGTCCAAATAATTAGAGTTGTCTGTTTCTGTTTCCCAGCTGATGAGATTAATAAAGATGGCAGTGCAAAAGGCAAAAAAAAAATAAAAATAAAAAAATGGCTAGAATGGAAAGGGGAGGGCAGGTCTCCATCAATGGCTAAGAAGTAACTGATCAAATCCAGAAATGGTGATGTGATCTGCATTACGTGGATGCAAGAGTATCTAAAGCCTTATTTATGCTCTGATCTTGATCACAGAAGCCAGCTCATCTTGTGGAGATGATTTACAGTGAAATGAGCTTAAGTGAGGGCTTGCTTACATAGAGGATTAATGCGTACTACCAAGAGTGAATTAACAGCATAGCAGCTTCCCTGTGCTCACACACTACACAGACTCATAAAGCAGACTTCGATTTTACTTAACAAAACATCCTTATGCCTATACAATTGCAACTTGAAAATTTAAAGGAAAACAATAAACAATATTCAGGCACGATGGGATAGGAGCAATTAACACGTTACTTTGCGCTTCCTATAGAGACAGCTTGTTCAGACGAAGCAGCCAGCAGGTAACCATTGCCAAGTTGTTTGAAATTTCACTGAGGGTCAGTGTAAAGTGCTGTTTCATTAAGAAGTATCATCTGGTTTGAAATGACAGCAAAAGGTGGGGCTTAATGAATATCTGGTACATACGAAATCTTGAATCAGCAAATGGAAGGCAGTTGCTATGTGGTAACAATTGTAGCAACAGTAATGGTTGGATACTATAAATAAACAATTACAGAAAATATTGTTAATTACTTTGACTATTAAAAACCGAAAGCAAAACAACTTTGCTTATTTTGGCTAACAGTGCTATAAACGCAATACCACAGGGGAAGTAAAAATTCACTTGACCAGCAGAGTCCAATTGAACAGCGATCATCGTCAGATGGAGAAGTTGCTTTTTCTATCAGTCTCCAGATGACACTCTCCTTCCACAGTTCATTCCTAACAGTTCATACCAGGAGCGCTCCAGCACGCACTTGCAATGCAGATAATTAGCTCAGTAAGCTGAACTGTGAATGTGATACAGCTCATCCAAAAGCAACAAGCAAGGAGAGGAACTACCAGAGCCCTGCCCTACAGGTCAACTGTCAGGGGCAGTTGAGCACTGTAGGACAGATCTAGGCTAGAGTTCATCCAGATGGTGGTCCTTAGTTTGCGTGGTGTTTGTCTTACAGAACCATACAGAAGTCATAGCGATACAGTGCAAAACAGAGATGCAAAGGAGGGGGAGGAAGGTAAAAAAGGGGAACATAAAACTGAGGGAGAAGAGAGAGAAAGAAGAATGGCACTCTGAGTATTTTTCGTGAAAGTAGAAGTTGAAAAATAAACATATCTAACTAATGCCATTCAAGAATGCACTCTTCTGGGTTGTTACTGAACTGAACAGACAGCTGAGAAAATGCATTTCTTACTCGACTCCAAGGTTCATTTGGGAAAATTCTGTGCTGTGTCATCAGAATAATTCAGTGCAAGAGTCCCAGCCTAGGGTGAGATTAAAATGACCAAAGGCACATTTGTGTTCCTCAAATACTGGGTATTTATAGAGATGAAAATAATACCAACTGTCTCCCTAGCATGAGCTCCCATTAATTTGACTAGACATTCTCAAGGAAGGTCTCAACGTTTAGAAAGATGCTCAGGCCCTAGTTGTCTGTACTTAAACTTCTCACAGTTGCAATCCATCAAACAACATTCATGGGAGGCATTTGGGAAAAACAAACAAACAAACAAACAACCACAAAACAACCACACAAAAAGAATCCCAAAGAGATAAAATCAGCAAAGACTAAGTTGTGATTATTTGTAAGTTGTCAATATAATGAGAATAAAACTGTTGCTCATTGAGGTAGGCGTAGACAGGTGTCTACATATCCAGTCTTTTGAGACAATGTGAATGAAGGGTATTAGCAGTCAATCTCTTTAAAAAGTAATAAGGCATGATGTAAAAAATAATTCTCACATCAATAATACAGCAATCAGGTGTAACCAATAAAAATGAAAATTAATACTTTTAATAGCTTTGTGATAAGTAAGAAGACCTGTAGCATTTCAGAGGACTTCCTCTTTTCATCTCTACGGAGATGAAAACTTCACATGTGAAGTCCATGTGCTTTTCACAGTAAACATTGTTTCTACATACATCCCAACGTTTTCTTCTTTAAGAAAACTAATGATAATAATTAAAAAAGCACAGCTGAATTACGGTTCAGCTTGAGCAGTATCTGCACCACTCGGACAAGGGCTACCAAATAAAAGTGCTTACTCTAAGTCTTACAAGTTACCCAGCTGAGATTGCCAACAAAACCCAGGTCTAGAATAGAACGTTGTGTTACTCATTCCTGTGTGTCTGTGGAAAGGCACTGACAAGCAACTAGCGTATTGCTGTTTCCTTTTTTTTTTTCTTCCCCACTGCTTTATTCCATGGTCCTATAGTCAACCCTTTGAGAGAGCAGATTTGCATCCCCCTCCACCAAGACTTGGAAGTTTCAAAGTAAGATACAAAAAGCTTGTTTTGGTAAACATTACTGTTCCAGGACCAGTGTCAGTTGTTATCCAAGACAGGGAGCGCTATCTAGGTCTGCAGAAAACCCTCGCCACCAGAATCTATGCATTCTGTTTAAACACGACCACGTCAAGCCTTAAGTCTTTTTGAGAAACGAGTAAATAGAAGCCCATCACAGGAAGCGGTTAAGATCCAGCTGAACTGGGGTTCAGTCCACCTTTCCCTTTCCACCTCTTGCAGGCTTGCACACCAGAACAGCCCACTCCTTTGTCCCGGAGACTCCCACTTACACCATCCCCTTGGTCATAAAGCCCTTCTAAATGATCAGAGCTGTGCTCAAATACAACTCAATTAACAGCATGAGCTATGCATGCCAAGGGAGGCAGCAGGCTGAACAAACAATCAATGTTAGTGCTGCATCAGATTATCTGAACTATCACAGATCAGTGCACGTTTGTTCTGTCCATGAGGGAACAGATTACTGCTAGCACTGCAGAACAATGCAAAAGTTCAGAATACGTTTTCTACAGAGCTAGAAAATTTTGGAGAAAAGCATATGCTGTTAAATTTGTGATATCAGAGTTATTCTTCAATATAAGAACTTCTGCAGTCTTCAGGGAAAAATCATTTATACACCATAGCAGTGGCATATAAATGCAGGGCGAAGCGCACACCTCGCTACTTTTAACGTGAGCATGCTGAGAACTGTCATTGTCTTTCCACAAGGCACTGCATTTTCAAATTCTGATCTTTGACAGTGGATATAACATCTCAGCCTGAGGTGTCAACGAGTTTGAAAGCTTACTTCAGCTTCTGGAAAACTAGACGTATTTTATTTGGGAAAATGTAACATATACTCTTCCTTACTTTTGATAACCCAGGGAGTGAATCCGTTACCAGCCACCTCTGGTCTTACTCGTTGCCTCTAACATCAGAAAGCCTTTAATTGCACCGCTTTGCTTCTCAAAGAAACCTGCACAGATGCTGTCTGGGGGACCGTGTGCAAGAGCTGCAAGCATTTCCTGCAACGTAAAGGAGATTCCATCGAAACATACATTTATCTTTATAGGTTCTGTAATAAATGAAGAAAGAAGGAAATCAAGAACTAGTAACAACTTTTCAAAGAGGTATTTCAAAGGAATAATTGCTCTTAATAAAATAATTATTCAAGAAGTTGATAACTCAGTAATTCTGTATAGAATTTCTAACCTTACTTTTAAAAACATCATCGTTAATAAAATAATAAAACTAATATTTTTCATCACTGTGTGTTTCCTCTGCTGCTAAATTATCTTATGTATATTCTTATTCTGTCATTCCCAGTGAATTGTTCATATTGAACGATGAAGGAAGCGTAAGGAATGCATCTCCTCTACTAGCTACAGTTCACATCACTTCTGTTTTTTACTAGCTGAGTGTAAAGAGCTGCAGTTTTGCCAGATAATCTGCTTTCAACATTTTCCTAAATGCTTTGCAGGAAGATATATTGTTAATAGAGTACCTGACACCGGAGATGTTTTGCACTAATTAGGGAAATTTCATAGAAATTTTGGTCATGGGAAGGAGGAGTCGCTTAATGTAAACCTCTTTTTGTCACCGTATGCATTACATCCTCATGTAAGCTTAGGTGCATGAAAACTGCTAAAATGAATCAGAGCAGAGCTTCAGTAGTTCCCATCTCTTACACCTGACATCTGGCAGCAGAATCTCAGGGAAAGAACACGGGAAGTACAGCACACGCAACATTGCTCTGCGATTCTTGATTGCTAAATTCAAGCGCGTCCGTGATATTCTTAGGAACTCTGTAGCACTCGACTCCTTGCTTCAGTTTGTTTGACAAGTTGCAGCTGACAGAAGTTCAATGAGACCTGTGAAGCACTACAACATGGAGGCAGTGCAAACATCGCCCACAGAAAACTTCAAAATATTGAAACAGGAGGCGAGACTTGACAACCACACTTCCAACCTAAAATCTTCCAGGATGCCAAGAACGCAACATCACAAAGCATAGAATTAAAAAAAAGTAAGGTACAAGAACATAAGTAAAATAAAATAATTATTTCAATTACTTGGTGAAAGATGATAAAAAAGCCCTGAACCTATGAAGCTGTTTTTCCCCCAGGAGGTGTAAAGTGGTATCACCAGAGAAATAAGTTCTCTTGAGAGAAAAAAGAGTAACTGGCAAACATCTGAGATTCACAAGTTATTACAGTACTGAAGACACATTTCAGAGAAAGATTTAAGCAGCAGTGACAAACTGACAACAAACTGCGGTATGGATGTAATTAGAGAGCAATTGCAGCAACCCAGGGACTCAGAGTCTTATAAATAACGGTAACACATTTGGTGAGAATATTCAATGTGACTTCGCTGTCTCCTGAAAAATCTTAATTATCTCACAACAGCACTTGTTTTGGAGGAAGCAGTGACATCTCTCATAAAGAGAAGTGCCTTATCTTGACCTGAAGAAGCATCGGGACCACAGGATAGTAGATCCAATGTGGTCTCTTGCTTCCCTTACAGTGAAAATTATCTTTTCCTCTGAATAACTTTCACAGGCCACTTTTCGAGACCCAACAAAACACAATTAAAGTTTTAGCGCATCCATACTGGGACACATCATATTCTTGTCTGCCCAATTATCCCTATAAAAGAATTATATTTGCAGTAACTCATCCCGCCTTTGCAACTCCAGTTTGAAACACTGTAAGAAGTCAGTTAGGTGTAAGTCTGTTTACTGCACTGAATCAAAAAGACCCAGGAAATCTCCACCAGCTTTTTGAGGTGTTGTGCCTCTTAGAAAACAGTTTCCTCTGAACTGTATTTTTAAAAAGAATACAAGCAAACCGGTGAACTCATATGCAGCAGAGAGTCCCCCAAAACAAGTAAATGAGAGAAAGTCTAGCAATGCATTCCTTATGCCTTGAGTTTGAGCCTATGCTGGACTTTCTCAGTTCACTCAGTCCCAAAAAACAGAGACTGCAGATAAACCTCTGGCAACCCACTGGCATGTAAGGCAGGTTGCCTTTCCTCCTCATCTTTAGGAATGACTGACTGGTACTCACCTGCAGCAGTAGGTAACAGCTTTCCCAATGAGTTTCACTAATCCAGGGGTTCTCTGGTGCTCCTTTCTTCACCTTTAACTAATCGTTAATGCTCAACCTTCCATGCAATTGCATTACTAGAATGCAATGAAGGAAGTTCCTCTACCATGGAGAAAGTTGAACCAGCTACTTCATTTGAATTTTGACAGAATTTTCAGTTGAAAGAAAAATAAAGTAAAGGCAAAAGTTGCCAGATACATAACAAACTAGGTGTGCATTGAAAAAAAAATGACATAATCTGCTGATCACAAGGATCTCTGTCTGCAGAAGGTTCAAGAAAATACTTCACATTCTACATAATTCAAAAACAAATACATTTCCTTCTCACCTGATATTAAGTTCCTCACCATGCATTAGATTAACAGGCACAAAAAAGAAGCATGCTCAGCAATGCTCCCTCCCATTGCTCTGTCAGCTCTAGACTAGCTGTAGCTGTTTAAGCTACACGTATTCAACCAATCGGCATGGACTTTATTTCACCTGACCAGTAATTTCTTTGACAACGCAGCCGTGCTGATGGCAGTACGCATAAATCCTCACTCAGCATTCTAGTCTTCTGGTCTTGTCCACTGAACTCAGCAGCTTCTCAGGGTACTCTATCTATTTGTATAGCAAATGTCAGAATAACAAACTGCCAATTTATAGGGCTTCCTATTAGGGTATACCTAAGCTTCACAAATCTGTCTCAGTGCTTTGGTAGAGTACAGTGTGTGAGTGGGCTATCAGTTGACCCTCTTCAATCCAGCTTGGCCAGAAGCTGCTGGGTCAGGCAGATAGTTCAAAGCACGCTGAATATATAATGACAGGAACCAAACTCGTATTTTCTACGAAACTTCTTCAAAAGCAACAGTGAACATAACCCATAAAGCCATCCTATTAAAAATGGGATTTAAAAGGCAACATCAATTAGAAAGAAATAGCTCTCTCAGTGCCAGAACATACACAGTGCATTTTGATTTTAAGTTATGAGTTACAGGCTCCAACTCCTGTATGCTTGCCCATTATTTAGTTATCTAGGTATCACTTAAAAGCCAGTAGGGTTCTACAAAAAGCTTGTTCTGATTTATTTCCTTCCGATTTACTCTAGAAGACAGACCTGTTGCAGTGAGATGGCATCCACAGCTTCCCTCTCATGCTGAAGTTTCTCTGACACTCATACAATTTGTGTGATAGCTGATAGAAAAAGATGGCAATTTTCACAGTAGATTTCTTTAAATGTCAGGGTTGGATTCTCTAATTAAGGGTAGTCGAGTTATCGAGACCGAGTAGGAAATCTCTTATCCTAAAATCTGTGCATGTTACATTACAAGGTCACAGATAATGGAAGATACGGGGCATAAGGACAGAAGCACACTAATTCCTCCTATCCAGGAATCACCCGTCACAGTTTTCTGCTTCATAACCTATTTACAATGCACAAGCAAGTCCTCTTCATGAATGTTCTCAATTGTTCCCAGCAATATATACAAACAATTGACAAAGCTCACTACAGCATGCCACTTAGGTCACTTTACATCAATCGACTCCACAAAAGGGTAGCAACTCTGAAATCTGCTTTAAGATTTCTCTAACTACTTCCCTTTTCATTACAATTTTCTGAGCATTAACAATCAGGTCACAGTAAGGTTTAATCAACTAGATCACGATGATGAGACAAGTACCAGCATGAGCAATCACCTGCTACATCTGCTTCTGCACAGCCAGGGTTTTCCCATCAAGCCACACTCCAAATCCATCCTAAAAAATCTAGACAAAACAGTACATAACCCTCGTATTTTTCTTCAGGAAGATCCAAGTCAGCCGCACAAAATCGTAATCAGAATTCAATGAATGAAAACAAACTCTACGAGATTTTTCCCCTCTTCAAAAGACAAGCATAGAAAACACTCGTTAGAAAACAAAGCAGTAGATAAAGGCTCCCTCCTCCCTTTTCTCCAAGTCTTCCCCCGAGTACGCACCTCTGAGGTTCAGATGAGAGCGTCTCCCTTCTGCCCGCAGGACCGCCACACGCTCAGCTCATCCCGTGGAGCATCTGCAGCGCCAGCATTTAAAGATCCGTTGGCTGAGCCAGCCCTCCTCTGCTCCCAGTCTGGCAGCTCCAGCGGCGTACCGAACCGCAGCGCTAGCCCCCAGCAAACACCCGTCCCGTTATTCAGCCCGACCGTCCCCGCTGCCGCCCTTACGTTTGCGAGATGATGACGTTTTAAATACGTTTAGTGTAAAGAACGGACAGCTGGAGGAGCTCACTTCCCAGCCTGATGCACACTCCCAGGGCTGAGCGTGCTCTTGCCCGATACCTGCTCCCTGGGTGGGCAGTGCGGGCAGTCAGCGACGGAGGACACTGTCAGGGATTCCCCTCACAGTCACTGGCACGCACGGCCTCTGATGTCTTTGGTGCCAGGAGCCTGCCTCGGACTCCCCTTGACCACCCCCTTAGGTAGCTGGAAGCAGCAGCCAGGCCCCCTCTGCTGCCCCCCCTTGTTCAAATCCGGCTCCGCTTCCTTCTTGCTAACCGTTAGCTCTATTCATGAAGCCCAGAGCCATACAGATGGGCACAGGTGGACAGCCACACGTGAAGCACACAGCTGTATTTCTGCTAAGATGCTGAGCAACACACACTGGGTATAAAACATCACTGCTGCCCAGCAACTGACAGTCTTCAAACATATGGCTCAGCATTCAAGCATCAGTGCATTGCTCACCATGGGGACAGACAGCAGAAAATAAAGGGAATGGCACAAAGTGTGACATAGGCATTTCTTACCTCACAGTGCCTCGTTGGTGCCACTTTTGTAAAGCTGAGCTCTTCAGGAGCACTGAAAGATGATGAAAATCACGGAGACACAAAGGCATTGTCTTTGGGTTCCTCATTCTCTAACAAGCTGCTTTGGCAGAAGGGCATTATAAAAAGTTACGTTTCTGGCTAACTGTGATTATAAAAAAAAACAAAAATAAAAAATGCTCCCCTACTCATGAAGAAGCAGGTATTCAGAGTTGCAGTCAGTGGATTTGGAGAGGTTTTTGTTGTTGTTGTTTTGAATACGTGTTACAGCACTTATTCTGGGCATCAGGGATGAAACGCAACTGGCACCTATGGCCTCAGGACACAACAGGAGATAGCCAAATACAAAACTGCCTTTTGATCTGTGCTGCTTAACCAAGGAGAAAGAACTTCTCAATAAACATGAAAGCACAACTACCCTTACGTATCTTTCTAAATTTCCAATTCAGGGTTTTACTATTGCTAACGCTAAGAATTCCCACAAATATGAGAAGAATTGTTTCAAATGGCACGGATTCATACAACACTTACATTTCTCATCTTGAATGCTCATAGTAATCCTGGTGCTCAGCAGTCCAGTCTCCAAACAGGAGGTACAAAGTAAACAGTGCTTTATGTAAAGAACTTCCATGTGCGACAAGAAAGTAATACCACCTCTAAAGGATTTAGAGATTATCGTCAATGGTCAGGAACCTAGACAAAAACATTCCAGCACCTGAAGAAAGCAGTAGTCGCTGAAAGCACATAATGAATCCACACAGACTTTAGGATATATTGCATGGCACATTCCAGTTTCTTTTCTGATCTATGTCCTGCCCGTTTTGACTTAACCCGGCACACCTATATATTACACGTCCAACACTTAAAAAAAGTATCAGTCTAACAGTGTTACACTCTCAACCGCTAAGAAACATAGACATCCAGAGCAATTCTCCCATTCTTGACAGACTTACTTTGTAATACAGCCTTTAATTACACAATCATTATGTTTTTTTCCTGATTTTTTCCCTTAGTTTTTTCTTCTTTTTTCTAACTTCTGAACAGTTATCATCTGGTGATAGCAGGGTATGTGTTTCTCTGCCTGTAAATTAGCCCAGATACCTGAGATTTGACAGTTATGAGTAATGAAAACCAACTGTTAGAGCAGGATGCTCAACGTGGAGTCTAGTAACAGCCACTACCATTTGTTCTTTTACTAATTGTTTGGCTACAGCCATAAAACTTACAAGTACAGCAATGCATGCCTACAGACAATCTAGAGATGTTAAAGAATGCAGAAGAAGTTCCTAAACCGGAGGCTGAGATTTCAAAATAAAGTTTGCTTTGATATTTAATAACCTGAAGGCATGCTGAACGTGTTAGAATAGAAAGGCAATTGTGCCAGAACAGAAAGCACGTACTTCAGTGGAGGAAAAAAAAAACAAAAAGGAAGCCTACGTAATAAACATTTATACATTATATTATAAAAGACAAAATTATGGTTTGATTGTCATATGCAAATTTGTAGCACTACATAGTGTCTTTGAAGTTTTGGAATCTACTTAGAACCATAGTTAACAGATGGTTTTACCTCTAACATGCTTTCCACATCTTTTTAAAAGAAACGATAAGCCCTCTAACTTCCACAGGTGGATTTTCTTTGTTCTCATTTAGAGAAATAAAGAAAGAATGCTTTGTGAACTGATGACAGACATGTGAAATGGTTCTCGTGACCTTTCCAGGAAATTTTCTGTCTCTGCTCGTGCTGTTCTTCATTCTTATGTCTGCAAGACGGAGCGGAAACTTCTCAGAGATCAGAATACAACACACAACACCTCTCAAAGCTGGACTTGAAAGTAACCCTTTTTGTGTGAGATGCTCTAATTAAAGCTAAGATTTGGATGCCAAGAGAAAATTAAATGCCAAATGAAGCAAACTTTTTCAAGCTTCAGACTTGTTTAGGCTGACAGGATTTTGATAGTGTAGGGTAAATAGCCCCCAAGAATAGTATTCAATGGAAATAGTATGGAAGATGGTATATTTAAGTAGGCTTATACACAGAAAGAATAGCAAAAAGGGAGTGGCTCACCTTTCTGATGATAGAGGCTCACCGTTGACTCCACACGGGAGGGATCTCCAAGAAGAGATCCTTCCTTGGTGGTGGTCAGCCCTTAAATGGGGTTTGGGAGACGTAGAGCCAGGCTCCACCCCTTCCAATCACACAGGCCTACCCCCTTCACCTGTGCCCCCTGAGGCTGACTTGGTGCTCGCCTCAGGGGACCAATCAGTGGTTCAGACCGTGATTCAACAGTTCCCATACAGATGGGTAGTTTGAGTTGGCTCCATAAATGACGGCATTTAAGTGCAACTAAGCCTCAAGCTGGAGGTTTACGGGACTCTTGTCTCACATCTTTTTCTTTCATGCATTCACATTAGAAATTCTTGAAGAAGGACCAATCCTATTTCAGCTGTTTGTAATTAATCCTTGGTCATGGAGAAAAACAGTAAATCTATCGAGTACGAGACAAACTGAACACACTAAGCACTGTGAATCAAATTTGCACGTTTAAACTCAACTAGAGTAAAAAGCACTTGAAGTTGAAATTGCCTTGGAATTAGTCCCAGAAGACAGAGAGATGGAATAAGAAGAAAAGCTGGTAAGGTAAATAACCACAAAACAAAGGTCAGAAGAATGCAAAGGCAGTTAATACCCGAGTGTAAAGAGCTAATGACCGTAGTTGCACAAAGGTACTTGAAGAAACCATCCAAACAGAGAAGAGAATGCAGGAAAAAAATGCATTAAAAAAAAATATATTTTTTTAACAAAAAATAAAAATAAAAGAAGGGAGGGGGGGATAGAGTCAATCAGGGTGAATAATAACACTTTTTAATATTTATATGACATCTTCCATCCCACAGGTTCCCACAGCAGCTGGCGAATTTAACAAATTGAGAGCCATTACCTACCATGCAACAAATTATTTTATCTGTCTCTTACAGCATTCCCACAGAAGGAAAAAACGGCATGTTTAACAGGTTAGATAGTTGTAATGGATGCTGAAATTTGAATTGAGCAGTTGTTGGGAAGAGTGTTTCTTCCGTTAGCACTGCTGTTGGAGCCTTTATGGCACATCTTGCAGTCCTGCCATGCCCGGGGCAGGCATTCTCATGAGCACTCCTCAGGGCTGCTGCCTCCATGTGTCAAGGTACTTTCAAAACTTGTAGCCCCTCTTATGGCAAGATTTCTTTGTTATATTCCCTGGACAAAGAGGGGGCAGAGATTGACTGCAAACATCCAGGCACAAAGGCAGGCCCAGCAGTTGATCAAGAGGCACTGTACACTCCAACTTTGAGCTGAGTCTGCATCAAGACAATCTGTCTTTCATGAGGGCAGAAAATTGGCAATAAGAAGAGGTTCAAAGGCATTTCACACAATAAATAAATAATCCAAAACCATCTCTAGTTTTGCTGTTGGAACAAGAGTAGGCTATGCTGTCAAAAACCAAGAGATAATTTGCAATCATGCTCATTTCTGAATGGCAGGGGCATGTTAAGAAATGTGTTTTGTTGAATATGAAGTGAGGAAAGAGTAATATACTAATGAGCAAAACTGACTAATTCAGCAATCCATATTTGCTAGGGGTTAATCTTACACAGGTTTTAAATAACTACTGATTGATTTGGGAATTCACATGGTTATAAGCTAGAGTGTAGACATTCAAAGTCATCCTACTGTGATTTTGACATCTCTGAGAAGTCTCACATACTTCACATGACACCAGAAACATCTTAATCACAAAGGAAAACAAAAGAATTAGCACGGCCAGGACATCTTCTCTTATTAATGAAAGAATGTTCAGGGCTCAGAAAAGTTCTCAAGAAATCTCAGGGTTTAGCCTCAATCATGGGATTAGAGTACATATCTCACTGTTTGCTCACAAGGTATGGGGAAGAAATAACATGTTAGTGCTTATCTACAACGCATCTGATGTACAGATCACCCAACCAGAACAAATGTAAAGATGTGCAAGCTTTACTCCTTCTATCCCACTAACAGAAGGCACATGACATTAGTCAATTGTGAAATTTAATTATGCAGTTGTCTTTTCTTCCTGCTTTGCCAGTGCCAAACCTAGGGAAGCCACTTCTTGCTACCAATCAGAGAAAAACTGAAAGTAAATGACAGAGTGGTCCCTGCTGGAACAGGGACTCTGGCATAATCCTTATTCCTTTCCTTCAACCTTCTTTCCCTTAGGGAGAAGGGCTGATACTGTTCCTATCCCCTTATTCCACCAGCAGAAATAGGTCACCAGGACTCAGACACAAATTCTCCTGCCAGCTTTATCACTGCCTATGAAAGGACAAATAAATATTCCATTTCCAAGGAAAGAACGTGGCCAAAATCCACTCCCAATCTTTTATTCGTCAGGTGAGGACAAAGAATATTTAGCCACATTTTACAGTCTTCATGACCACTGAAGTCCCTAACTCCCACGAGCACGGTATCAGCATCAACCCACAATCAAGGGGTTTAATCTCCGTTGGAGACAGAAAATACCAGAGAAAGAAATGTAGTGTGTATGGGGACTGCTAAGTGATAGCCTGAACCACTGATTGAACGTTTGATGGTCCCTTTGCCTTTTCAGAGTTTTAAGATCAGAAGGACAGGGAAGATTAATTTGATTTCAGGGACACAATGAACTCAGGACATGCTGGCTCCTAGCTGCCACTTCCTCTGCACATTTTTACCCTCTAGAATTGTTTGAACTGGAGAGGAAATGCATTATCTGTGCTGGAATGAGGTCCTCAGACCGGTATTTTCATAGTGCCACTAATTTGTAAAGTAAAAACTTTCTGGCTTTTTGACAAAGCTTCAGTAAACAAGCTGTAATATTTTTATTTCTGGCTCTCATTCTGATTGAGAAATATTTTAAGATATCAGAACTCTCTACCGAAAAAAAGACAAATTGCTTTCTGACTAACACAAGTCTTCTTCTGGCCCAATTCACTCAGAAGTTTTCTCCGACAACTTCGTGGAAAAAAAAAAAAAAAAGAAAAACATGCCCTACAAGTCACAAATGTTTCTGTCAAAGTCATGGCAGTGACAGCACACTGTTGTTTTGTTTTTTTGTTGAACCATTATCTTCTGTACTGAATTTTTCCATTTCTGGTCAATGGTGACTTGTTTCTATAAACAGAAACAACAGAAACGTTTTCACACTTTAAATGCTTTAAAACAAAATTGTTTTGTGTAAAAAGCAGGCTTGGAGAATTTAGTCATAAAAGGTTAATGCATCAGGGTCCTGTATCAGTGCTGATAAGGGCTCTCAATAATGAGATTAAAAAAGAAATCTAGTCCTTGTTTTGCTTTCTTAATTCAAACACGGTTTCCAAAAGAGACGCATGGAATATCTTCAGTTTCTGTGTACTAAGGGAAGTAAGAATATACATGAATGTAATAGAGTAATAAGAGTTGTGTCCTTGAAGAAACAGAGGTACAGCTACTAATACCCAGACGGAATATGCATTTGACAACTGCTATGCTACTGCTTGGACATCCCAGCCCAGAACACTTAGCAGAAAATGCTCTGCCCTGTTCAGCCTCAGCTCCAGGGAACCCAGTACGCCAGCTAACACAACCACCCTAGAGACACAGTAAAACACTGGCCTTGCTCCGTGCAGTTTGCTTGTGAGTAACGGCCTGCCGTGTCCTAAATACAGCATGCTGCAGACTATGGAAATGAAAGAGCATTGAAAGTGACCTTCCTGAGCTATATCTTGGCAAACAGTATTTCATTGACCATACACCAACTCCAGCTCCACAAGTCCATCTTTTGTCATGGCCAATCCTCAGACTTTCCAATGGGAACTAAAAATCCAGATTCCCATTAAAATTAAGGGTATGAAATAAGCAATAAATTTCAGAGTTTCTCAAGACATGCTGTAAAACAAAACATTACATTTACATAAATTACATATTCAAGCATCTTAGATGCAATACTTCTTTTTTAAGTTGGTCATCTCATAAAAATGTCCTCAAATAAAGGAAGAACCAGAGTAAAATAGCAGTCCAATGGTAAACTTAAATAAGATGTCGCTCGCTCTTCAGTCTTAAAGAGCTCCTAAACTTACTGGCAAATACAGATAACGTTGGTGATTCTCACCTCAGAAAAGGAAAGTGACAGTGCGCCGTAACTGAATTAGGTGCATCATAATGATTTGACCCTGAAGTGCAAAGTAGTTTGGATTTCATCTCTGCTCTTAATATAAGCCATCACTAATATCTTCCGGGTGGCAATTTGACATATGAATTGGACCCATTTACAACCACAAGTGCTAAAATTTAATGACGACAAACTCAAGGTAACTCACCTTTCATTCAGCTGGATCTTCTGTGATTTTATCTTCGTGAGTTTCAATATTACTCCATAAGGAAAAAAAAATAAAAATAAATCAGAAACATAGTCTAGAATCACAGAACGGTTTAGACCATCTAGCTCCAACAGCCTGCTATGGACAGGGATGCCTTGAAGTAATTCAGGCTGCTCAAAGCTGCATCCAGCACGACCTCGGGGCTGCGGCAGCCATGACTCCTCTGCGCAGCCTGTTCCACCACCTTACTGCTCTCACAGTCAAAGATTTCTTCCAAGTGTCTAATCTCTTACAGTTTAAGACCATTACAGATTTTCCTATTGCCACACTCCCAGACAATGGGTCCCTATCCAGCTTTCTTGAAGGCCTCCTTCAGGTACCAGAAACCCTCTCTAAGGTCTGTCAGGATCCTTTTCTTCTCTGACTCAAACAACTCAGGTTCTCTCATCCTCTCTTCACCAGAGAGGTGCTCCAGTCCTCTGATCATCATCATGGCTTTACATAGGTCTCATAAGAGCAGAGTCACCCCCTCACTCCACTGACCATGCTTCTTTTGACGCAAATCACATCACTGTTGGCTTTTTGGGCTGCAGGTATGCATCGCTGCCTCAAATTGAAATTTTCATTACCCCGAAGTCCTTCTCTTCAGGGCTGCTCTCAGCCCATCCTTTATTTGTGTTTGGTATATTTCTGACTCAGGTACAGGGCACTTGGCCTTGTTGAACTTCAAAATGTTTGCAGCTCTCTTGACAGCTACAGAAACCATAACTATCCCACAATACTACATTTTATGAGTTTAAGAAACCTTAAGTTTCTGTCAGAACTATTGTCACCACTGCCATGCTCCAGATAGAGGTCTTGACACTACAGAATCCAGCATGCTACCAGTTTGAATGCATGCCAGACTAGGCACAGACTGACCTACAAGTCAGGTGATCTGTCTACATCAACAAACATGCAAACCTATAAATAGGTTTGTTAAAAGACCAGTACCCTTTCAGAGCCGTTCCCTTCAGTTCCTCCACTCCCTTTGATGCCTCCTCTGCCAAGACTCAGTAGTGGCCGTGTCAGAATGTTGTGACCTCAACATCCAAGTCTTCACATGTATGCTGTAGACATTTAGCTCTTTTCTCCTTTCTTGCTCTTACTGTAGTCTCTCTGCCAGCAGAGAGGTAAGGTGCTTTGAACCTTTGCATTTTAAGATTTTTAGTTAAGATGAATGCCATATGTAAAGAAAATTACACTTACATACACAGTCTCATGCATAAGCAACATAAATCTCAAACTGTATCTGCAGGATGGTTGACAGAATATATGCTGATTAAGCGGGAAAGCTTCATGTCTTTTTCTTCTTTCGGATAAATCTACCAGCATGTAAATACACACTTCAGCTACATTAACATGTTTAAGACTTGAATTCACTTCTTTTTTTTTTCCTGGAAGAGGAAAAAAAAAATAAAGAACTACTCAAAATCCCTTTCTTCCATTCACTATGCAGTTTCAGTCCTGTAATCTCCTCTCTGTCATGGTCTGGTTTTCATTCCTGAGTTTCTCTTGCACTAATGCCACATGAGTTTCTGTAATCCCTCTTCCATCTGGCACAGAAGGCACTGGGGTGCACTTACCTTCATCAGCAAAATAGGTATTACTGAAAATCCAGCACTTTCATAAAATAAATAACAAAAAAAAGCAAGATAAAACCGCTTTCCTATTAGAAAATGTTTAAGATAAAACCTACCTTCAGAGGTTAAACATGGAGCCTAGCTATGCTGAGAAAACTTCAGTATTTTACACAGTGTCCGTTCTCTGCAGTGGTTTATGAACACAACGGTGCTCATTGTACTATTCAAACCCTGAAAAAGTAAAAATGAATAAATAAATATATAAGCAAGCAAGAAGGGTTTTTGAGCTTGCTTCCAGATGTTACCAGACTTTTGGAGACCACTCTCTTAATATTACCAACACTACCGCTGATTCGGCTGAGTTGCACATGGCTGCATCTCAGGTCTGACAGAGCTAACTGGTACAGAAATTATAAAAGATGGAAGACAGTTATTAGCTTCAGTTTAGAGGGGGAAGACCAGCACATGGAAACAGGACTTGCTGAGTATCAAAGGAGGATGGCATGGTACATGGTACTCAGGTGTCTGCACTTATGCTACCAGCTGGTGTCCTCCTTCCCATTCCTACAAGCAGAAGAGCAGCTACTTCAAGAACTTCTTGCCTCCAGTTCTCAAGGAAATTGGAGCACAAAAGGACAGATTCCCTGAAAAAGGAGACAACACTCCACTTCCTTTACAAATAACTTACCAATAAATCTTTAAGAAAATAAAATACTTTTCCAATTACAGCAAATTCAGGTTAGCCAGAACGTAAAATCAGAGCTAGGTCACGTCACTACAGGGAGAGGTGCTCTTCCTCCGTACTCGAAACTGCGTAGGATAGAGAAGCAAGTGGAATAAGATGTTAACACAGCAGAACAAAACAAGACTTTTGTCACCACAGTTTCTTACACAAGGCTACTGTAAGGACCATTTCAGGATTCATATATCTCCTAAATATTTTTTTTTCTTTATTTTAAACCACAGGTTTTTAAATAAACGTTACTGAAAACTTTGGATTAAGTTCTAAAGTCTTCAGCTCTGTCAAAAAACAACAGTCAAAGAAACAGATAAGGAAACTTCAAACAACGTCACAGTAATCATACAACAAGGAGCAAAAAAGTCCAGACCTCAACAGGCTAGATGTGCCATGATGCTTTTGTTATTAATCAAACAAAAATAATAGCCAAATTAATTAAAATGTCCCCACAGCAATTTCAATCTAGTTAAGTCAAATAACGGTAAACTGGGGTTTGGTGTAAGATGCAGAAGAAACACTAAGCCTCTGTTCAACAAAGCCAGTTTGTATAAATTCAGTATTGTTTTAATCCCGTCAACTTCTCCTGTAGCCATCAACACCAGCATAACAAATTCTCCCTTTACCTCATGGAATCAAGATCTACTGTTATATCATAGGCTCCGCTTAAGCTCTCACGTACATTTTAAGGCAGTGAGAACACAGGTTGGTCTACAGCATTGATCTTCATACCTGCATTCAAAACACAACCTTAGTCTTTTTGCACATTGCTGATGATAAATATTTTTGGACAGAAATCACTGTCAGTTCTTAATTCAAGAGCATTTTTCCTTCTTGTTTTCTAACTTTTTATCTTAGCTCACTTTTTTCTGCACCTAAGCCAGCAAACACAACTCCAGTCCATTACTAATGAGATCCTCCCAAACTACATTTCATACAGAAAGTACAGAGGGAGGAGGGTTTGGGCAACCTGGCACTACAGAAGTAATACGTTAGGCTGAAAAAACTGGCCATGCTTATTTTGCCTTTGCCTCCAGTTTTCTCTCGCTTATCTTGCATGGCTCATGTCTCTGTACTTTTTCACAAACATCTTTCTCAGAAGCCTGCCAAAATCCTTCAGCTCTGCCTTATCAAAACTAGATTTTGAACCGACCACAGCCGAACTCTTTGGAGGAGAGTCACAGCTCCTCAAAATATAACTAGAAAGAACTGAAGCATCAACAAGGTCAGAAGGCCGAGCCTTTGAAGAGTTAGACAGGGAAAGGTTCTCAGATAAAAAAAAGGAGGAGGAAGGAGTGAAAAAATCAGATAAATGATCAGTTGGACTGGAGAGCCAAGGAGAAAAAAGAATGCAGTTACAAGGAAGGACTCATAAGGAGAAAATGTAGAATGCAAAGCAACTTGTGTTTGATTACAGCAAAGAAACTGAGATGAACAGTAGTGCAGAGAAGAACCTGAAGGGCAGGAGAGATCAAATAAAAGCAGGTGAATACTACTCAAATGTGGAGTGCAACCTCTTTATACATCTTTTATGGCTACTCTTCAAAGAGCAACTGTCTCCAACATGAATCTGACAAAAGGGTTTTATTTAGAGTTCCGTATGTATTTCTATTATAATAATATAATATCGTATCGTTTTATAATTTCTACTATATCTCCATCACTGCTGTGAACATCAGCACTTGAAATATTCCTCTATGTCTGTAAACTCATTTTTTCCCCTCTGCCAAATTGTACTTAATCACATTGATGATAGCATAGGATATACAGTCTGGTGCAATCAAAATTCAGTATGCAACCAAAAAATTTGAAATTTTCTTCAGTGACAAGATTTGATAAAAGGAGAGTTGAACAAAACATTTCAGGCTCTCTAGTTCCCAGCAACGCCGTATGGTGACAAAATGTATTCTTGCACTGGCATCTTGCTAATCCCGTCTGGGCTCTGCACCTCTGATGGCAATGCCTCTCAGGAGCCAGAGTGTCAGTAGTGTCTCACAGCATCATCAGGTTCTACTGTATGAGTAATTTGAGCTGCTCACACATTTGCTTTTTTACCATGTATCCAGGTCTACCATTTAATGGATATTCACCCACTACAGCCTGCAGAATGGGGACACAATGCAGGCCCATTTAACACTGCTTCCACTGTCTGCTCTTGGCTGAAGCTCGTGTTTCCCTCTTTCCACTCACAGAAGCAATTCCTGCTGGCAACACATGGTCGGAAAACGCTGCTTTGGAGACCAGTGAATGAATTCCTCCCAGTCCTCACCCAGGAAGGTTCAGTTTTGCAGTGTCCGGAAATCATATTCCAGTGCCAAGTGCCTGCTGGGAGATGTTTCACACTACAGAAAAAAAAAAAAACTGGTGAGTCTCAAAAACTTCTTTTTCCACAGTGTGGGAAATACATGCCCTGGAGCTCAAGGAGCTTAACCCGTGAGTCACCTGGCTTGGATTTAGATGCTGGAGAAAAGAATAAAAGCAAAAGCATCAAATGTACTCATTAAAGGCAAAAGTTTAAACTTGGGATTACTAAGTATGAAAGAAAGCTAGAAAAGATAAACATGAGTTCCCTATAAATAGTGTGACATCTAATTCCAGTTGGTCTTTCTATCTTAAACAGAGATTCTCTGAGGCTTATCTTGGACAAGGAAAACAGGCTGGTGACTCACATTCTATCTCCAGCATTTGTCTTGCCTTCCAGAGCTGTGGCTTCATCCACACTCAGAGCCAAGACAGAAGCCCCTAGACCCATTTTGCTCTCAGGCACTGTCTTTCAGAGCAGTACAACAGGTACGTCCATTCAACTGCTTTTGGAATACATTACCCGAAATTTATCTGCATCTCCTCTCCGTTTTTTGTTTCAGTGCACTTTTGAGCACCTTCCGATCCACTTCAGACCTCCCTGATCATCTTTCAGTTTAACAAGGGTGTGGCTCAGTGTCATGCAAAACAACTGCAACTTTACCCTTCCACCAACTTGTTTTTATTTCATTTAAGTGGTCTTGTTGAAGGCCTGGCATCATGAGTAACGCTGCAAACTTTGCATCAATCAAAGGATAAACTACATAAACATTTTGTTAAATTTGCTGTCGTTTTTTCATCATTCACCACTGATAACTGCATATTTTATTGCTCATAGTAATCATTAGTCCTGACAGATCTTCCCCTTAAAGTGATTTCTACAGTCCCTTCTCTACACAAATATTTTCTCACCTCTGATCACCTCTGTCTTTGTGGTACACCTGGATAATGTCTTGCTTTCTCCACAGGGTTTCTCAATCCTTCTATCGAATCCCCCAGCAGCTCTACCTCAACATAATTGAAAGGGTGACAGCTGGATAGGAAATAAATGTATCGCTTGAAAAAGTATGAATCGCCTCTAGATATAACATTTCCTGGTGATGTCAGACATCTCACAAAAAGACTGTAGGCAGAATGAGTCTCAGGCAGAACTGAAAAGAGTTATTAAAGGCAAAGAAGAGGGGTTGAAAGCATCTCTTATTTTCCCCTGGTGGAACAGTCACAGCTACAATTACCTGGTTTAACATTTGGCTTCTTAGAAGAGTAAGGTACTACACTCCCTGCTCTGAAATTACAGGCTAGATTTTCATTTTCCACAGTTTGCTTTTACTGTTATTAAGTATTTTCATTTACAAGTGAAAACTCAGTACACTTATCAATGGGAGTTCCAGCAAACTAGTAATTCCATCTTTACAGAAATTGCTACAAAAAACATCTCCATAAAAACACATTTGTTGGGTAATAGAGGTTTAAAAATGCGCTGCTGAACCTTCCTTCACAGGTTTCGAGAAAAGGATAGTTGACAGCTTCACCAGAGAAAAGTATGAAATCAGAATTTCCAGGTGTGAGAACAGAGTCTTTCATATTTTACAGAAAGCAAAATATTCACACAAAGAAACCAACAGATCCTGGTTATGAGTTTACTAGGTAGGCTTATTTTTTATCATTTTTAAGAGCATAGTTAATTTTGGCAGAGCAAGAAGGTGTGTCTACCTGTATTTTCAATGTTACTGGTGTAGAAACTGATTGATCTTTGGAGTGCTACTACTGCATTAAGCCTCTATTTCCTGAAATATGCTAGTATATATTATCTGACATTTACATTACATTTTAAACTCTCAGGATTGTTGCTTAGTGTACTGAGGAAGGTAAGTCTGTTAACAAAGCTGATGCTGTGCTATTTGTGAAGTCAAGGATAAAATGGCATTATGCTCACCTACAACTTTGAGCTCACCCATAACTCAAAATGTGGAGACAAAGCAGCATAACTTACTTGAACAGAATGGATCCGCGATGATCCCACCACGACCAGCTATCAGTAATCGCCAAAATTTACACATTCTGTGAAAAGTTGAGAGAAATTGAGTTACGGAGACAGAACTTTCTTCTCCTAGCACAATTCGTCCGCCACATTATGCTGTTTAAAATAATGCTCCTACGTGGTGGGGTCCATATGGATGTTGGAGTAGATGACCTATAAGAGTCCCTTCCAACTCAAATGATTCTATTTGCAAAAGACTTGACACTTTACATATCACAGGGTCTGTGTCTATCAGAAGTCTAAGATGGCAGGTATCCTAAAGTAGCAATTGGACTGCGACAACCACGAGGCTGTGTATGTATCCAAGCATTAGTGGCGTGTTCGTGCCCATGAATGGACAAATCTTCTTCAGTTTGCCTTTAAAAATCCAGAAGCGGATGAAGGATAAACTTGCTCTAGGTTTATCGTGTCTAAAAGCATAATAATATGCTGGAAATTCTTCAAAAAGATTAATTTTTGCACCCATACTTGATGGTGTTAATGTTTTTTTCCTCAAAATTCTCTGCTTAAAAATTGTCTTGGAGCTAACTGTCTTCCAAAGTATATTCACTTACATTTCCAGTATATAATCTGTGGTTATTTTTCTCCATTTCCTAATCTGGCTAGAAATTTTAAGCATCTCATATACTGCATCTTGGTTATAAATTTTAAAGCCAATAATATCATGAAAAAAAGCAATATGATATTGTGGAGAAGCATTAGTAATATTCAAAGCTTTGCTAAACAGAACATCTCAAAACTATATACAATTTCAGCGTGGCTTGTGCAGAAATCAATATATTTCATTTTGCAGAATGGACCCTCATCATTTAGTTTTTTGGCAGTTTAAAAAAAAAAAAAAAAAAGAACACCACCCCCCCCTTTCCCTCGAGGGAAAACACNCAGCGTGGCTTGTGCAGAAATCAATATATTTTACTTTGCAGAATGGGCCCTCATCATTTAGTTTTTTGGCAGTTTAAAAAAAAAAAAAAAAAGGAGAGCACCTCTCCCTTTGCCTCAGAGGAAATACACTTATATCCACCCTCATCCAAATAAAACATTACCAATTTCTCGCTGCCTAAACTGCTCGGTGTGTGGGAGTTACACAAGCAGGTGATTCATGAGAAAGTTATTTTGGTAAAGGAAGAACATCTATAAGGAGTAGTTTTTAAAGAAGAGTCATTTTCCCCTTGCTTACCCCTCTGATGCATTTACAAAAAAATCTGGATAAATACTGAAGTTACAAAGTGCTTTGAGGTATTTGGAGCTAGATTGTTTTTGAGACCCCTTCCTACCCCAGATATTCTACGATCCATCTATGGTTTCAGTAATTCAAATCAATTTATGAATGCAATTTATGAATTTCGGCATACCAACACATCCTGCTGAGATGGAATATATTTCTATGTAAATTATTGATTTTTGAGGGTTCTTCTTCCTAAAGAGAAATTTTAAATATGAGAAAGTCACGGTAGCAAAGCTCTGCATTCAAATACCAGACTGTTTCATGCAAGTTAATTCCAAATCCTATTTAGCTCTCTCAATAACCCCTGCAGCCTGAGAGATCTTGGTTGTGTGCATCAGGTGGGTGTAATTACCGTTCTTCCAGAAAATCCCCTATTAACACTTACTGCTTATGCTTCAAGGTAAAGAACAATTCCCCATCCAGGGTACTACTCAAAGATATAACTGCGATTTCCAACTGCGATTTCCTGGAGATTATATTTTTGTGTACTGCTCGATGCATCCAAAAATGTTTTAATTTCTTAATTACATCCTGAAAGTGCAAACATTTTGCACCCATCTGGTACCCCTACTAATTCTCACCAGTTATAGATAAAACCTTGTCATCTCAAATAAATGAATAAATAAATAAATAAATAAACCACACCCTAGAACAAAAACAATTGTGCGGATGGACATCCTGAATTCCCTTGCCTCTACCGTGCTTCAAAATGATTAAAAACCTAAATAAATTTGGGAGTTTACTGATACAGACTGCCCTCGTACGCATTAGTGCTCAGATTGTTTTTCCCACCACATTTCCCTGTTCGTACAAAGTACTCTGATAAGTTTACCATAAGGATGCAATTAATTCTGCATTTCAACTCAAAGAACATATTTCTGTGACCACAATCGGAGCACCTAGTGAAGGATCTTTGCAGCTCTGTTTTTATCTTCACTACATAAATCAGCAGTGTCACTACTGCACAGACAATCCTACGAGTGAGCTGTTGCTGGAGTATTACCAAGTAAAACCTGTCAATGGTATCTACAACAGCCAGACTAAAGCCATCGACTACTCACAAACATCTGCTGGGCTCAAAAAGCTGAAAATGACATAGATCTTAATTAGATCAGACACCAGCTTCTCTCAACTCTATCTCAAAGCCTGCCTGATTTCACGCTTCGTTATCAAATCAATTAATTGCTTTGTTGCCTAGTCATTCTATAAACTGTTGATAAAACTTTGTGGAGATATTCTAAAAGATCACAGGCAGTCACGATATTTTGTCTGGGGACCCCAAAGAACATATATGGAAAACAGCATTATTTTTAAAGGAACGTATGTATATAACAATGCCGTGAATGAGTTACTCCGATCATTCAAAGCGACACGATCAATTGTACCAGCCACAGGGCACTTCCTGCATGTCTAAAAGCTCTGCTTTCACAGGGGCATCTCGGCCTCTTTTACAAGGAGAGATGTGTCATTCACAAATCCATCCCCAGCGCCAATTTTTCCAAGAAATGCACTCACAATTCTCTGCAGATGAGCTCGGCCTCCTCAGAGCTGAGAGCCAAAAAACCTTCAGTGCAGTGAGTCATTTTCTAAGCCAAAACTAAGCACAAAACATACAGTTAATCAGCACAAGTAACTAATGAGTACAACACACCAGATGTGGATATTTAAGCTACATTTCATCGCTTCACCATATTTATTTCATTTTCCAAGCCACTTAGAAATTTGAGTGAATGTTTATGGAAAAACAGATCATTCACTCAAGCATGAGTTTCCAAATGAAGTCTATTTTAAGGAAGTTACGTACAGTTTATTCTATCAAGATTTTCATTTAAATTCAAAATTTAAATCCAACATCCCTGTCACATGCCTAGGCATACATTCAACAATTTCAGAAGCAAAGACAGGACCACCTCCAAAGGTCCAGAAGAACTAATTCTTAGAGGGAAAGTGGAAAAAGAGCTGTGAATCACAGTGCCAGAGGTTTTGACACTCGTGATTTGTCCTTTCAACTCAGTTTATTAAAAACAAATATCAGTATTTGGCTGCTGCAAGGATGCCTCCTTGAAATAAGTGGTTCTAAGTCTCACTTAATCAACAACAGGCTCAGCTGTTTTCAAGTCACTGCTGCAGAGGATTCAAAAGCTCAGCTTAGTGCTAAGAGTTCTTATCGAGTCTGATGAAAACTTCACAACAGTTTCCTAGATGAAGTTCTAAACATGCATAACATGCTTAGGTAGTAAGAGTTTTCCCAGGGGTTAGCACAAGTTCACTAACAGACCCTCACTTCTAGGGGAAATTGAGCCAGATGATCTCAAGAAGTGCCTTCAAATGGTATGAGTAACACCATAATCTGTTTAGTACTGCTGCCACAGTTATTCTATTGCTGCTGCATTCTTGCACACACAACATCTATTTTTGCATCATCTGTGGTTCTCACTGAGCTACAAATAACTGCAAATAATTCCTATTGATTAGCCTCTCGTTCGTGGATAATGTGAAAATATGAGGTCAAGGATAGATTCAGCAATGGAACAAATGTCATCAGCACCATTAGCGGACGGCTAAAGCGTTTGCAACCAAAGTCATACAAAGGGCTAGTCACTCCAGTGTCTCGTTATGCTAAGAGATGATCCTTGCATCGTCTGTGATTGGGTTTGGTTCAATTTTCTATGTAAATTTGGTAAGACTTCTGTAAAAATAACCTTGTGAGAAAGAATAAGCTGTGCTAACCTTGAATGACATTTGCCAACATTTTTTTTTCCCCCTCTGGAGAATGTACATACATGTTATATCTGACCACTGAGCAACTAAGTGCAACTCTGTAGGTGACAAAACTCTTGCTTTCAAACATTCATGTGCACACATAGCCACTCCCAGATAAACTCTTTTACACCAGGATGCTTCACCGAGTCTCAGGCAGAACTCTTGACACTTTTAACCTTTCACAGTTTAGGAAAAAGCCTTTATTCTGTGATTCCGTGATGAGGTAACCAACTCATTTCAGATTGGAAAGAGAAATGTCACTGTTCAACTTCTACTGGGGACAAAAATCTCCTCAGACATTTCAGAAAAGAGGCATCTTACCTCCAGACAGGTTTTCTTTTTTACCGGGACTCTTCTGATTCCCTTTTTGGCCAGAGCTGTCCTCACTCATGGTAAGAAGACAACCATGCAATGCGTGAGCAAGTACACTAAAAAAATAATAATAATAAAAAAAGATAACATTTTGTCAGTCAACTTCTTTAAATGAATGTATTATTTTTATTTTGGTTACTTCAACTTAGCGGCCTTCACAAGTTTGTAAAAATATTACAGTTACTCTCAAGAACACAGTTACTCTCATTTCTTGCAGTTATATGGAAAAATAATCAGCTTTCTCCCATGATTTTACTGTTTCTTTAGAGAAAAACCAACGGAGTGTCACTGAAAGCCCATACAATGGCTGAGTTTGACTAGAAGATAATTTATCTGGAGTTTAGTATGTTTACTGACATCTTACCACAAGTGGCAATTTCTAGGCTGAAAATAAACCAGTAGGAAGAACTTCAGCATCAAAGAAGAGCCATAGACAGCACACTGAACATTTTCTACAGGGTTTTCCTGTTGCGTGAAGACAGGAAATCCATCTGTTTGGGTTACATATTGCGTGGTGAGAAGCAGATCAAGTTCACCACTTAAGGAGATGTTATGTTTTTCACGCACAGCACAGAAGGAAATGATTGCCTCTTGAGGATGGCTTCTCCCAAGCCTTGGGGTTACCTGAATAATCAAAACATCCCCAGACACTCATTCAGGTGGGTCAGAAGGTGGGTAAAGAGGTGAGAAAGCTGCCTGCAGGCAAGATGTCAGGCTGATGGCACAACGCAGACGAATGCCTGTTTTATCTTATGGTGCAATCCGAGGTCTGATATCCAACCCCACCCTAAGAAGACAGTCAGTTCTTCCAAGCCCCAGGTATGCTGCAAGCTGCTTTCCCCTCTTCCTGTTGCTGTCTGAATCAGGGGAAACAAAAGACTGCATTGTCTGAACTGATGAGCAGTTTCATTACGGTTTCCAGGAAAACTGAACAAATTAAAAGAAAACAGATACATTTTCTTGTCCCATTTTCAGCCCCCTGAAAAAGTGCAGTGGTTAATTAACATACAGAGGTGTGCAGGGAGCTCCTAACACACATGGGAAGTTGCATATCCACAGTTCTAATGCTTCACATAAAAGAGCGTTCATTGTGCATCAAACCACGTGCCATCCAGTAAGACATTCCTAGATAGGTCAGAACTCCACAAAAAAAATCAAGTAAAATATCATCTCAATCATCAAAACAACACAAAGTCACAGTGCAAATAAAAGACGATTTATGTAGGTATTTAGTGTTCTTGAAAAGATCAATTTTAGCTAAGAAAAGCACATTTAAAGATAAAGATGTTGCGAAAGCCTTAAGATTACAACAAATATTTTGAGTAAGACATCAAAATAGTTATACTCTACGCAATTTATGTTTTCCTTCAATTTTATGAGGGTGGGAGGAATGGTGTAAAATATGTAGGAGGTAATCAAATGTTTTACATCAACATTCAAGTGCTTTTCCTTCCCCAGACAGACAATGTTAAAAATAGCAATGTCTAGAATCTGGTAGACCTTGGTCTTTTACACAGAGCAATTTTAATTTGTTTGTTTACTCCACAGGTAAAAAAAAAAAAAAAAAAGAAAAAAGAAAAAGAAAAAGAACTGAAAGGGGAGTGGCTATTTGAAAGGTTTTTTTAGAGAGATTGCTACATTGTCTGAAACTCTTGAAAAGAAATTTAGGAGGAGGAGAGAGGGCAGAAATAAACACTTTCACAGCATCATAATTGAAGATTAAACACACAAAATCAGCAATCTTTTAGGAGCAACTCAATCATTTCAAGCTCCTTCAGGGGAAGGAACCATAAGACAAGATGTATTCTGACTTGAACACAGCAATAAAAATACTGATACTGACTTTGAGGAGTCAATTCCGTGAAAGTCTGAGGTATTTAACATCATTTCCTGTTACACCTAGGAGAAAAGAAAACAAATCCAGGCTTTGTAACAGGGCAAGCTCTGGCCTTCACATAAAGCTCAAATCACTGAGGCTGTACTGATACGAAACAGTAACAAAATTTGGACCATTTATAATTATATAACTCAAAATGTCTTCACGCATCTATTTCACTTTGCACTATCACTTTGGAAACCATACTGCTGTAAACGCATCTTGCTGATTGTTCACCTTTCTATACAAATCTACGTCACTTCTCTCCCCAAAAATGAAATGAGAACATCACTAGAAAGTACACTATTTTCCCTCTTTCACCTCTACAAGGAGAGCAGAAAGTGTTGTAGCCTTGCCCTATGTTATGGAGAGGATATCAAGCACAGTCACTCTTGGAAATCGTTTCAGCCCAGATCACCCTTCTGGGTATCAAACATTTAATGCTCCATGGCACCTGAGAAAAAAGAAAAGGGGAAGATCTCCTCTCTTCTCCAGAGCTGCAAAAGGAGAGCCTTAAGCCAGAGGCTCCACACTGCTCTGTCTCAATCCACATGAGGAAAAATCGCCAGAACGAAAATTGATTGAATCGCAGAGTCACTTGGACTGGAAAAGATCTTCAAGATCAGCAAGTCCAGCCATTGACCGGACCTACTAAGTCCCATCACTCAGCCACATCCTCAAATACCTTCAGGGACAGGGTCTGCACCACTTGCCTGGGCAGACTGTTCCAATGCCACCCATTCCACAAAGAAATTCCTTCTGTTATCCGATTCTTCCTGATACCCATGACAACCATCACAGAGAAAAAAATAAAGTTTTCTCTGCCTCTCGAGTATTTAGCTTATCCCTATCACATGCTGGAGAGCTTTCCCCCATCTGATTCTCTTTCTAATCATGCTTAGTATTTGTTAATTTGTAATTATTTCAGCTCCTTGCACCTGGCCTGACATCAAACAAATACTAGCTCCTTTCTACTTCTGCTGCACTTTAAGCCACTAAACAAAAGAGACTCTCTTTATGGATTTAAACTTCAACAACTGCAGGCACGCATAAGTTGAAAATATTTACTGCTAGAATTAGAAACAGCCATCAGGTCTACCCACCAAGCTTCGTAATTCTTTGCTTTCTATCAGCAACTCAGAAATGCAGCTATCTTCCAAATGTATGATTTTCAGTTATTTTTGCACCTAACGTTTTAAGAAACTGGAAGAATATACCCTTAAATGACATGCCTGCAGCCTTGACCATGCCAACCCAGAAGAAGACATGGAGGAAAGTCAGGGAAACAGTGGTTTCACCATAGGCCAGGACAGCACACATTGGCTGAAGCCCTCATCAGCCAGACAAACACCACATGCTGCATGTGGCTTAGGCACAGCACAGCTCGCTCATCTGGGAACAAGTATACTATGTGACCAAAACATGCTTGATGAGATGCCTGTCTTCAGTCTCAGCAGCCATCACACCACTTAATGGAACAAAAAACCTACCTATTTTTCTTTTTCCATAGCTTATATTAATAAAGACAAAGAACACCTGAATACCTCCTATTTAAGCACTTCAGACTATTGCTTAATTCAGAAAGGAAGGAGAACAGTAATATGAGATTAAAGACTATTTCTTCTCCCATGTTTTTTGAGAAGCAGAACGCGAGGAGTCCTTTTCTCCTTAACCACAAAAACATAAATGGATAATTTCCTTGTTCTTAAGTCCATAACAGATTCCTATTGACTTCTGATAATTTTCTGCTTCCAAGTTTCAAGCTTCCCTTGTTTAGAATTCAATTCATTTGTAGCGCACAGACAGACTCACCACTTCTTCCTCCTGTCTCTGTGCCCAGTGACGATTCTCTTGATCGGAGTTAGTTCTTCCTCAAAACTAACAATTAATTGAAGGCATCCAGTATTTCAGCTGAACAATTGCATTCCTCACCTACTATTTTCAGCAAGATTTTCTTATATATTATTGTGCACACACTTCATCTAATCTCCTTCAACATAAGAGCAGCTTTATGCCTTAGTAGGCTAGTTGCAGGGTTGGCTAATTTCTGACCTCTGAATACAGATTTGAGCATTTTTTTTCCCAGTGAACTGATGCTTGGAGTCATCTGAACAGATGTCTGTCATGTTGTTGCTGGAAAGTTGCTGGTGGAGTCATGAGGGTTGCTTTAAAAGAGGAGTTCAGGCCGTTGTACATGATGAATTATTTAACTTACATGCTTCACAAGGCATGTGTGGCTTTACTGAATGGTAGGCAGATTGGGCCATGGAGTACAAATCATTTGTCTGGCTTGCTTTAGCAGGTCATCCCTGCATATTTCCAAGAACAAAAACCATCTACAACAGTGATCTGGGGAGGAAATACAACAATAAGTTTTAAAACCTCGTTATTCACAATCTAATTCTGTTTCTTTGAAGGAGATTATGTTACTGAATGCTACATTTTGTTGAATCACAAAGGATGGCACAGTGAAAAACTTCTGGGAACATCCACATTTTAAAGGCTGTAGGGAAGGCTTTCCCCCCTCCCCACAGCTTCAGCATGCGAATCTACGAAATGGGGGGATGCCTTCTCCACCCCAGCCCTGTGCCCCTGGTTCTTCATAGCGAGATCCTTTAGTACTTTCCCTGGAGATGAAGCAGCTTAACGGTTTTAAGAAGGCTCCTCTTTAAACACGTGCATTATTTCCTTCTTAAATAAAATGCATGCAATTACACTGCTGCTGAAATCTATCTGGGTGGAATCAGGGAGACGGCACATGTCGTGTCACGTTATGAAGCTTAACATTTAACTAATTGCACTGGCCTACTTGTGTGAATTAGAGATTATTCTCTCACTCATAAAACACATCCAATTTCTCTAGGTACCATTCATGTTATGTGAGACAATTGCAAGGGTCCTCCAGGGGATGAAACCCTGTGATTTAACATGAACAGAGAACATCTCCCATTTTCATCAAGAATTTAACCACATGCAAGAAATGCAGAACAAAACTCTCCTCTTCTGCAACTTCTACACAAATATTTCATTCTTATTTCTTATTCATCTATTTACAGAGAGTTAACAAAGCATTAATTGAAATACAAAAAGCAGCTGACTGGCCCAGACGTAGTGTTGCGCTGTTTATTTATTTATTTATTTATTTATTCTCAGTTCTACAAGGGATTTTCTGCAGGATGTTATGGGAAAAAAAAAAAAGAAAAAAAAAGAAACATCAGCACAGAGCCCACAGATGGGTGCAGTCCAGATGTCAGCTGACGTAGGAAGGAGCTCCAGCCTGTGCCTCTGAGTAGAGAGACCCTCTGGATACCAGTGAAGTACTTGGAATGAAACATCCCTTGTTCACGTAACATCCTGCAAGCTGGGAAGGGTTTTTGCTTCTCTTCTAAGCTGGAGGTGCTGCTAGGATAAATGCATTCACACTGTTAGCACTTGGCTTTTCATTACTTTGGCCTGTTTCTGATAAATAGGAGAGCTAAGGAAGTCAACAGTGTGACAGCTTACTCTCCCACTTCTTATGAATAAGGCTGTTTCTGAACACATGCAATTGCGTCCAGCAGTCTGCTTTTGCTCTCCATGCAGAACTCTGAATATAAATATGGCATCCTGGCAATAGAACTAGAGGGACTGGTGTCAAGTTGCACCAGGGGAGGTTAGGAAAAACTTAATTCTCTGAGACAGTGATCCAGGCACTGGCACAGGCTGTCTGGGGAAGTGATGGAGTCACCGACCCTAGAGGAGTTCAGGAAACATTTAGATACTGTACTGAGGGACATGGCTTACTTGGAAATATTGGTGATGGGGGGATGGTTGGACTGGATGATCTTGGAGGTCTTTTCCAACCTTGGTGACTCCATGGATCTTTCAGTTCATGCTTTTCATTGCTCTTTGCACAAAAATTCTGCTGCCAGGAGCACAGAAACAACCTCCAAAACTACAGACATCTGTTTAGTTGATTGCTTCTCTAAGCTGCCCAGCTTTCAAATCAAATTCATCAGATTTCATTGATCATTAAACTTTGCCTAGTAATGTTATGGGGCCTTTCTGATTAAGAATGGATAATCTTTCAGATTCATTCATGACTTTTACTGTACATCTTTTTTTGTTGTTGTTGTTATATAACAAAATAACATGATCAAAGCAATGCATATGCACAGACAAAACAAGCTACAAATGTAAAAATAGACATTCACATAAGTGAAATAAGTTTAAAGTATACATCATTTGCTCTAAGAGAATAAAAATTGCTGAGTTACATTATATATAAACATAAAAGGTCAAATATCGCTGTATTTACAGGTTCCTGAATAATATCCCTCATTAAAATTATGATGAGATTTTAATCTCTAATATCTTGTACTGACTGATTTGAGTGAATGAACATTTAGTATTGGAATAAAAATGCTCTACTTTATAAAATGACAAGGTTATATAAGGAAATTCTCAAGGGAGTGAAGACAACCAGTGCTTATAGTTACACCAAAACCTCTGCCTTGAGCACTCAAGGACATTTCTGCAGACAATTCTCCTGACACACGTAGCATGCAAGCAGACCCACTAGCATGAAGTAACATGTTTGATTTCAAACTTTTTGCCTAACTATGAGCAAAGGGATGTAATGCAGCGTGGTGACCGGCAAAGGAGAGGTAGGGAAGGGCTGGCACCAATTCAGAAGCCAGGGGAATGACACCACTTGGGATAATGGTGAAAGACATGGGCTGTAGTGTGCTTATCCAATAACAACCAGTGAACTCTCTGAAAGGGACATCTGCTGAGCTAAATCTTGGATTTAGTTTTAATCCACGTGGCTTCCTCTGCATTTATCCAGGGCTTTCAGACAGAGTGGAGGGCCTCAATGTGACCAAGGAAGAATATGGGTCATTTAGTCAGTGTCTCCATGTCCCTGTATGACATTCACAGAATACTGACTTGGTGACTCCATAGAATACCTAAACATACGCCCACAAAGCCTTCCAGAGGGCTCACCAGCATTGACTGTGGTTGACCACAAGAAAGACAGAGAGGTTGCTCTGTCACTAGTGGGCAAATGGCTGAAATGTAAACTTCTGTCTGGTGGGGCAGCACATTCTCTTTGGAGACCACCTCTGCCATGGACACCAATGAGAAGATGTCCCATCCGACTGGATACGTATCTAACCTAGGTGGAGAGACATTTCCTTCAATAGACAAGAACTCCAACCTGTTTATTTTCAGTTCTAAATCTTCCAAAAGATGGACAGAAACAAAAGATCATTGTGGTGAAAAACGTCTCCCCTTGCAACAAGCTGCAATGCACAGTCGCAGGCTAACTGCATGCAACTGTATGTCTGATAGTTTTTTCATGCTGCCAACAGCTGTTGCAGGCTGTAAGGGGAGCATAACTGGAGGGCTTAATCTGCAAGAAATCACCAGCTGAGGAAGCGAAGGTTAAGTCAGTTCAGCGCATTATTGACTTCTTTAGTTTAAACGTATGTGCATAAATTTATTCATATTTCAGGAAGAGTGGGAATTTATCATTCCCACCTGCAGTAACATACAGCATAAAAGATTATTTTTTCTTCAGGAGAACACATCTCTTTTTAATCCCGTGTAGAGCTGTACTCACCTGTGCAATGAGAGCTTCTGAAACGCAACCTTCATAAATCTTACAGGGCACTTCTACCACAGGAAAAACTTTTTCCTTGGGAAATTTTCTTCTAATGAAATGGAAATAAAAAGTTCTCAGTTGCTTCTTTGCAACTGAAGGAACTTCTATGCCCTATAGACTGCTCCATATATTTAATGAATAATTAAAGGCTGTTAATACATGGCTTTAGTTAAACCTATTTAAAATTTCCTCTTTTGGGTGTATTCCTCTTCACTGACATACTGGAAGAAAAGAATGCTAGAGCATAAATCTTTACAGTGAAGTCGAGGCAAACACTAATGTAAGGTGATATTACCATCACAGTTAGACTAGGCAGTTTGACTTGAAACTCAAATTATACAAGTCCAGAACACTGACAACCAATGACCTACAAAAAGTGAATGAAATTCCAAAACTTATACATGAGGCATGCATCAGACCTATTTCTGTAACAGCAGCTAGCACTGTTCCAAATCCACCGCACTTGCAGATTGTACACAACAGGAAAAAACCACAACAATGCTGAATGGACTTTCCTGAGGTCAAACAAAGGGAGAAAGATTTCCTGAAGTCAGCAGAGATCAACTTAAATGGACCCAGCATCACTTCCTTTTCTCTTTCCTTACTATTTCCTTATTAATGTCAAGATATAACAACAAGGATTTCATAACTATTTTGTGGTTGATGCTGAGACACAACATGGTAATACCTGAAATACAGGAAAAATACAAGAGTAAAATAATGGGAGGACTCAAAGTTATTGATCCAATTGGAGGCAACCACGCAATAAATAGTCAATGTGTGAGTGCCCCAGAACATCACCTCCTCATTACTCTTGCCATGGCATATTTTCCAAAAACATCAGCAACCATGGGAAAAGAAAGCAAAAGGCCTAATCGTAACACGTCACAAGGTCAGAACAGAACAAACAGCAAGCCTTTGTGCCTGGCAACGATGCTTTGTGTGTAGAGCTTAATCATACTTAGGTAGCCTACTGGGACAATAATGAAAAGGTTAGGCAGCATTCATTTAAACTCCGAAGTATCAAGTGTTAAAGGCATGAGCCTTTTTTCCTGGAATTAAGATTTTTTCTCCTATCCCTAAAGCACAAGGTGTATGGCTGTACCTTTCCTGCTGTAACTCTTAGAAGCCTTTAGGCGTGACTTTCCTGCAAAATTTGCTTACTCCATGTCGTTTCCTCTTCGGTAACATAATTTCCAGTGCAAGTCAGTTAATTCTGCTCCTGAGTGACACCGCCTTAAATGGGATTACAAGGAGCTGCATTGTTCTGTTCCAGTTAAAATCTGGTTTCTTGAGATTAAATACCCTCGCTGCAGCGTACTATATTGATTCCCAGCAGTAATAAGTCCAAGCAGTTCCCTGCTCCTGGTCATGCAATTACCCGTGTTTTCTTTCCTCCCATATCTCTTTGGAAATACAATGATTGCTCTCAGTAGTTCACTTTTGTTGGTTACAAACTTTGAAAACCATGTGCAAGTTTTTGCATATTATATCCCAATGCTTGAAAGTTTTATTTTCGTATTGGAATCAGAAGATTCTGCAATGCAAACAACCACCCAGCATATTCAAAGTTATTCTTAAACTTCTATCTCCTCTTTTCATAGAAATACAGAAAGTAGAACTGTTAATAAACATCCACCCTTTCCTGTACTTTGGGAAATGCAAATGCTCTCAATTGTTCCATTTTTTGGAAGCCATTCTATCACCTTAATTATTTTCCTCTACAAGAGAAGGCCAAAGGCATATACAGTTTTTGTAGAAAGTATAGTACAGCGGACTTGCACAGTGAGCTAAGTTTTGTTTTAGTTCCTTTCTCAGTAATCACTAATGCTCACTTTCTCACCAGATATCAGGTTTATGTTTTTAAGGTAGTCATTGCACTCTTCACTGCTTTTGCCAGATAACTTCAAAGCATGCTGAACACCAGGGCCACTAATAAACTCTATAAGACTCTGATGAATATCTCTCTTCAGAGAGAGAAGTGACTTTTAGTCAGCAGTTTTATTCACATGAGTATCTTCATTCTCATGACTGCTCAGCTTATTTGAAAACCTTAAAAAAAAAAAAAAAAGAAAGAAAACAGATAATGTAGAAGGCCTTTTGGAAATCTGTGTATGCTGCATTAACTTTCTATCTTGCACCCATATTTTTATTGACTTCACTCTTATAGACTGCAAAAGTATGTAATGAAATTTTGACACATGCCTTGCCTTTATATAAGCCTTGTTGATTCTTCTTCAATAGACCCTATTTATTGTGGTTATTTTTTTCCTAATTCTGTTCTTTTATTGTCTCCCACAATGACTCCAAAGCAGATTCAAAAATTGTTTGATACTTTGAGAGAAATTTTCTATGAGCTTTAAAAAAATTAGTCTCTCTTGTCACATTTCAGTCTCCTGCTGACAAGGGATTTTTGCATGCCATTGCATACCCTGATTCTAAATAAGTCTGTTATTTCAGTTCTCATCCCTAAATGCAACTCGTTTGAATCTAGTAACTTTGTTGTTGTTCTTGCTGCCATAAATATCTCCGGTGACACATCAGTTTGATACTTGCCTTTTGATGTACTCCTTGAAGAAGTGCCGTAGGAGCCGTATCTTCTCTTTACTGAAGAGAAATTGAAGCATACTAAAGATTGCTTACTAAAACAGGAAAAAAAATAGGAATATTATTCCATTTTCACTTTAGAGCAGCTGTTACCTTGTTGAGTTTTGGGCAGATTAGTAAGTAGCCATAATGTTTTCAGTCATTTAAGTTGTGCTTACAATAGCTTTCCAGTGAACTGAAATATGAGATAATATCCTCAGAATTCTCCGTCCTTCTTGTTTATGCTTTTCCAAGTTACTGACTAGCACTTGAAACTTATCCATTTACACTGCTAATATTAAATATGTAGCTTTCTTGGAAGTTAACTTCTGATTGGAGTCCATTACCCAGCTTTGCCTTGTCACCTTTTTTTTTAGTGCAGACCCTTCGGAGAAAGACACACTCATGTTCACTTCCCAGTGAACAAGCATGCACTGGTATTGCAAACAAGTTAGAATGGATTCACACATTCTTTGTCATCCCCAATTTGTGGTGTGGAGTGTCTTGGAAAGTTTTGAAATCCTCTAATGAACAACCAGATCGGAAGACAGTAGATCATTAACCAACATGCCAAAAGCTTGCCCAGTTTTCTCTCTTCTGCAGTTTTGAAGGGAAAACACTAGTCACTGAGCCTGTTCAACTTTCTGATCCACTACAGTGGGTAAAACAGTGCATGTGGTACTTTATAATCTCATTTAGACTTTGATTCACTTAATTCAGTTTGAATTGATAAGTAATCAAATGTCCTCTCACCTACATAAAAAAAAAAAAAACAAAACACAAAGGGCAGTAAAACATTATCACGTATTCAAGTGAGTACATAATTCCAGTGCAAAGTGTTGTAAGCACTAAAGCACCACTCCTATGAAGAAAGGCTGAGGGAATGGGGCTTATTTAGCTTAAAGAGGAGGGGGCTCTGGGGGGACCTCACTGCAGATTTTCCAGTACTTGAAGGGAGCTTACCAACAGGAAGAGGATCAACTTTTTCCATGGTCTGATAGTGATAGGACAGCAGGGAATGGCTTTAACCAAGTCTGGTGAGGCACTGGCACTGCTACCCAGAGAGGCTGTGTATGTCCCAACCCTGGAGGTGCTCAAGGTCAGGTTGGATGGGATCCTTGGTAGCCTGATCTGGTGGGTGGCAGCCCTACCAACCCCACATGAAAGGAGGATTGGAGCTCCATGATCTTTAAGGTCTCTTCCAAACTAAGACATTCTATGATTCTGTTATTAATTGGTCACAAACTGCATATCATAGAATCATAGGGGTTGGAAGGGACCTCAAGAGATATATATGTGATTAAATATTACTATATTATTGCATTTAATTTGAATGCATAACTAACCACCACACAAGGAAATACAGCAATGTATAATTGTTCCACAGTCCTGAAATTATTATTATTGTCGTTTTTTTGTTTTGTTTTTTACAAGTTGCATATCTTCAGTATGATAAAATGCTCCTCAAAAGTAAAAAAAAAAATAAAAAATTAATGGATCATATGACAGAGCTTGTAAGTATTAGTATTCAGTCTTGCTCACTCTTGGGACAAAAAAAATCATGTTAATATTTAAAATAACATTCAGATGTTTAAGTATTATTTCAGAAAACAAACAAAACAAAAACAAACACCCGTAATTTCCACGGGTGGTAAGAACAGTAACACAGAGCGCGGACTACCTGCATGCATTACTCGCAGGCAGAGTTCACTAAGAATCCCCCTCCCCTCCTTCACTGTTAACAAAAAGAAGCTCTTAAATCTTTCAGCTCTTTATGAAAACGCTTGGAAGTTGAGCTTGCTTTATTTTGTTTTTCTTATTTGTCCCCTAATAGCAGCCATTTACAGTACTGCTCTTTAATTCAGTCAGAGCTGAAGCGCTTTCTGTTGGAGATCAAAGACACTTGTGCCTTGCTCCCTGTTCCATTTAAAAAAGCAACATTAAAACAATCATCTGGCTCTGTTATTCAGTGTCTAATCGTTTAAATGTCTAACTCTTTTTACCCTGCAAAGGAATTTAAATTATTTTTGCCCATCACTGCAAGCTGAAATACCTCAGTGCCTTATTTGCTGCAATAATTAAAAAAAGGTCCCCAAGCTTGCTTTATTTCCAAGGAAATGATGCATTTGCCTTGAGAGTACGTGTGTGAAAGAGAGTCACGATGGCATAGTTGTCATGGGGGAGTGGTTTGCGTGTTAACAAACACTACATATAAACCTTTTCCTCAAGGGCCAGCCCTCAGAGCAGCTCCTGTGCACTGAGGAAGGGATCACACCACATACCACTGCGCCCAAGTGAGTTCTGTTTCAGTTTTGCTTACTGCAAGAACCTGGTTTCTCTTCTTTCCACTTCGGTCTCCTGCTCTCATTCTGTTGCTGTAACAGTGTGATTTGCTAAGAACAAATACTGTGCAGCTATCTCATTTTTAGAATTTAGTTAAGTTTATTGAACATAAATCTATGGCTATGGCTGCTGGCATACTGAGGGATAAACTCTGCACATCAGCTGCACTATCTGCATGTTCCTTTTTTCTTTGCTGCTTACGAAGACCTTTAAACTGCCACCTGCACTTTTGGCACCTGTACTGGTACTAGCCCTGCCACAGACAAAGCTTCAGCTATTTATTCTCTAGAGGCAAACAGGCAGAATGCAGCAAGCCCCCACCTCTCACCAGTAGCTGATGCAATCAGCACTGAGCTGCTTTCATACTTGAGATAATTGACAGAGAAATGCACTCAAAAGGAAAGGCAGCCAAAAAAATAATGCGGGTTAAGCATGCAGGGTTCTGCAGAGGGCTTTCAGTAAGCAAGAGAACATTTTAGAGAGATATGCTGCTAGATGTAATGACTGACACACGCACTCACTTACATAAGCAAACCAAATCTAGGCTAATGTCAGAGAATTAGATACGTATTAAGCAGCACTAACCAGTTCCTCTGGGTCATTTTTATGCACCATTCTGTTCATTTTCCAAATTCCCACCTGTTCTCTATCTCATCAATGGATTAACATACTCTCATTCTAATTCCCACCATTATTTTACAGAAGAAATCCTCCTCTATCTGCTTCTACTTACTGCTTTTTCCCCCTTTCAAAAAATTAAGCAATCCTTATCTTCTACTTCAAAACAGTTCTCTGAGTATCTGTCCAGGATTTTTTTTTCTTTAAAATCTTGCTGTCTTCATTTGTCTACATGCAGAATTGTCCTGGGCAGCATTTCTCTGCTAAGATAAATCCTCTACTCTACCTGCTTCAGAAAAACAAACCTTAGCTTTAAAGCATCTTCTCCTGAATTTCTATCAACTATCTGGAGATAAGACTTCTTGAATTCCAATTTTGTGTAGATACAAATGCATTGTCCTCAATGCAGCAAAATTCTATGTCGCTGATGGACACAGTCTGTAATCGCAGGGTTTGCTCTTAAGATTTCTAGTAGCTGTTTGCCGTGCACAGCATTCTACACAACTGTTAGCAGAAATAGTTGAAAACATAGATCACTTTTGAGCAAAATCACACTAGCAGTTAACTGCACTAACAGCTGTTGTTGGTTATGTTGTTGATTAGCAAGTGGCACACCATGCTGCTGGAAGGTACGCATATGAATATATGATGCTTACCATACATGCTGCTAACTTCAAATAGCCAAATATATTCACACTGTTAAAAATTAATCCAGGAGGAAAATAAATAGAATCTGCCATACCCCACACAGCTCGTACACAGTGTCAACAACTTCACATCTGAAGTCCATCCGCTAACACTCCCATAAAATAAACTAATTGCTAACGAACTGAGAAAGTTAAATACTCAGTGTTACCCCTCCCTAGGAGTGATTGGAAAATAGCGTTGGAATGACTCTTCAAAAGTAAGAGCCTGAAATGAAACAGGAGAGAGAACAAGGACATTCAGCTAATAACACACAGAAACTTCTATGCTTTGGATCTGGGTAACTAATGGAATCTTGTGACACCACCTGCCTTTTTTGCACCAGGCGCTATTTGTGGGGATGGGAGAGTGAGCATTCAGAGTCTGCCTATGCTAACTCCTACTCACGGATAATAACACTAGGATACTTCATGTACAGTCTTGAACTGAGCTGAACTTCAGGAGAAATCAGTTTCATGTCAGCGTTTAAAGAGAGATTATAAACAGGACAGATATCAAGTTTTTACATGAGTAGATAGCAATAGGACAAGAGGAAAATGGTTTTTACATGAAGGAGGGAATATACAGATCAGATTTCAGGGAGAAGTTTTTCCACAGAAGATTTCCTGAAGCACTGGTGCAGGCTGCCCAGAGGAACTGTGGATGCATCATCCCTGGAAGTACTGAAGGCTAGATTGGATGGGGCCCAGGGGAGCATGATCTAGTGCCTGATCTAGCAGTCAGTGACTCTGCCCATGGCTGGTGGTTGGAACTCAACGATCCTTGAGGTCCCTTCCAACCCAAGCCATTCTATGATAGCACAAGGATGTACAGAAAGTAGGAATCCAAGGCCTTCACAAACTTGTGGTGGTACAGTAACTTGCCAGACAGAAAGAACAAATGCAGGACACAAGTCCTGCAACTGCTTGCTTCAGATATTTTGTACCAAATTCTGAGTGCAGGCTGAGGAACCCACCATCGTCTGCACTGTTGGATGTTCACCACCAGATTTAGGTGATCTCCAGCCTTCGGGCCAAGCGTTGCTCAAAGCTATAGGCCTACACTTCTCATCACCAGTCTGAGAAGACTGGTGAAGTCCAAAGAGCACCTTAGTCAGACCTTTGTCTCCTCTGGTTCATTCTGCTGTGAAATTAATGTAAAATTAACTGGAAAAACACCACCACCACCACCACAGGCAGGAGAAAGAGCACTGGGTCTGACAGAGCAGTGTGCGCCAACACTTTAGGGCAGAAAGGTGAGATACAGGAGGCTTGGTGGGCAGTGCTGAAGACCTCTGCCAAGTGAATTAAATCAGGCCATATTAGCATGTATGGAAAATTGAGTGAGCACACATTCTGAGTATCTACACAATTTTTATGTCTGCAGTGCTGTTTAATTTTGCTTAGTGGTGCTGCAGATTCACAACAGGTGACAGTTACAGAACTAGTCCAGACAAGGAGTTGGTGTGGCTGGGATACAAGGGGGAAAAAAAAACCACAACAAAACAAAACTCTCGTTTCCCCACATCTGATGAAGGATACCAAGTGGCCAAGGCAGCTGTTACAAAGTTAAAGTGTTGAATGAGCTTGAGCATTCAGGACAAGGACACGAATTCCCCTGCCAAAACCAGCAGCCGCCTTCAGAGAGCTGACTAATGCCCTTAAGGCGCAGTACTGACTTGCAGCTATCCTCTTTGTTTTACGGGGAGACAAAGAGAGGGTGCTAATTTGTCTGAAGATTACAGAGACTACAAGGCACAAATTCTACAAGAATGACTGGCGTTGGTAAGAATTACAATTATTTTGACTTCTGTTCTATAGAAAAACACTTCCGGGAATTTTTAAACATCCGATGAGGAAATAAGACTTAAATAGGCTCTCATGAAAAATCATCTTAGCTGCTTCTTTGTCTGGATACTTCCTGACATTTCCCCACTCGCAATTTTATTTATCTGTATCCTTTGGTCTGAGGCGTCTAATTTATTCATTTGAAACTCATTACAGCTTAGGGGGTTGTACAGAACAACTTCTATATATAAATAAAAGCAGGACTAAGAAATTACAAAAGAATAAATCTAAGAGCTGGACAGAAAGTAAAATTATCGCTGTTACTCGGGTAATAAACCAAGGAGCCTGCCAGATACAGCAGACTGGGAAGCCCTGTCCATTGTCATGCTGAGCAGATCATGTGAATGCACAAGACTCACATCTGGCCACTCACATGGAGTTAAGCATGCATTTGGATGTACAGAACCATTCTTTCATTCAACACTGTCTTTGACTCCAATGAAAACCTAGCACAAGATAGTGCTGTTTGATTACTCCCACTCCTCACACTGAGGTTCATACTCCAGGCTAGACACTGACCAACGGCCTGCTGCAGCTAACAGGAATTATTTCCAAGGACAGTCATGGATACAGGGCAAACTTTAGGGGAATTGGGCACTGAGAATGCACTAGGAAGGAAATAAGAGGAAAATACACCCTTTAAATCCCAAAGCAATGCTGCAACATATTAAGGACTTCTCTCACATTAGAAGATTAATTCCACAACAGGTTGCAAATGCACTGGATAATGGCACACAGTAGCCCATTAAAATATACACACATATATATAAATATATGCACAGCTAAAAGCATATATGTCTGATCTCAAAAAAACAAGCTAAGAAGTATCAGGCCGTAACTGTTACATTTGGGATTTGTGATCTCAAAACTCAGTCCTACATCAAGTTGCATAAACATTTACTTCAGATGATTTGTGCATTAAACAGAAAGGAGGGTGCACTGTTTCTTTAATTTTCATTTCCAAAGTCCAGATTGCTATCCGTCATGCAAAAAAAAAAAAAGAAAGAAAGAAAAAAAGGAGGAATCAAAATGTTTACTTCCTGTAAATGGGTGGAGCAGGAGGAGACAATTGCTTTTCAGAAAGTTGGTTTATGTCAAACGGAGCTGACAGCAGCTATACAGAAATACTCAGTGCTTTTCATTTTACCGTATAAAACAAAGACCACTGCTGAAATCTTTAACAGAAGACTTCACAGGTCTTTCAATGAATCTGCCAATATTCTCCACGCATCCTCCTACGAAGTAAGGATGGAAGATTTCTTACTTTCTTAGCTAGGGAAGAATTAATACATTTTTGGAGAGAAGAAAAAAACGTTTTTTTCTTTTGTAATTTTCCAAGCCTAAAAATGTCTCAGGCCTCTAACTTTTTTTTTTTTTTTTTTTTTTTTTTTTTACTTTGCATTAAATGTGGAAGTTCATTCTTGAGAAAAAGAACACGTTTTACGTTCTGTGGAAAATGAGCATTTTCCCTTTTAGCAGCATGTTAGAGGAGTTCCATCTAGATTCTTCAAATAGGAACATGAAGCCAAGATTTTGTACTCTCAACTTCAGCCAAAACCCAGGTCATTATCAGCTCAGATTTCTTTTAGTACCATATACAGAGGTTTGACAGGCTCATCCAATTTGCAGAAGTAAGCAGGCTTGAAAGGCTCTGTAGGTCTCTCCTGCCAAGGCACAGAATGTGTCATGAAAGTGTCTGCCACTTCTCATGGAAATGGCACAACAACTTGCTCAGAAAGGGAACTGTTTCAAAAACTGGAGAAGTCAAAAGCTACTTGAGTGTTCTCTAAACAGGCAAGGTATCTCCATTTCAGAGGACAGTCAACAAGATAGACAGAACTGGTGAAATGAGGCACAGCTAGTGCTTGTCTGGGTAAAATCTTTCTATATGCTTCATAAAGTAACATAGCTCTTCCCAGCTCCTAAGCAATAAAACCAACAATTAATGCTTCCTACTTGGATAGGTAGCTTCTGACAAAATAACCTTAAGGAAAATCTCTGTGCTTGTCTGAAGAAAACCAGAGTCAGACAGCTTCGCTCTTTTTCTTCCATACACTTTAATTTCTTAAGTGGTAATTACCATTTGGCCCAGCAGCTGGGACAAAGAAATAGTTTTCAGTGTAAGAGGCTTAGCTGCTATGGGTTGAAAGGGTTAAGCTGCACAAGCTGGCATGATACATCCTGGGCATCACAGAAATACGTGGTTGAGTAAACATATGAACTAGCTGAAATTGCAGAACCCTCCCTCTGGTAGGACACCCAAATCAGGCTGTTAGATATATATCTACTTCAGACCTACTCACCTATTTTCCAGGCCAGATTTATTCAAACACTGCAAAAAAAAAAAATAAAAAATCAAGTACTTTTAAAAACAGAAGATTTAAGAAACAACAAGAACAACAACCACCAACTCATCCAGATTTTCATTTTTCAAATACAGTACTGCCTAGAGAGGGCATGATCTCGCTTTACCACCTCATAAAACAAGATAATTCTTGGCAGAAAGATATTTGTAAACTTAAGAATCTTTGGTCTCCTACTGTAATATAAACTGAGGTACCTATCCGTTATCTCACATTCAGGGGAAGATTTTCACCTTCCTTGCCACAGATGGCCCCATATTACTTTCTCATGCCCTTCAACAGACACAGTTTCCACTCAGGGAGATGCCAGGACCCAGCCTTATTCTTGTTTCATCAGTAACGGTTCAGAATTACTCACACGCAGCCACTCATGCCCAGTGAGGTCTTGGGTGCTGAGCTCTGAAGAACCCCCATAATAGACAAATATATCTACAGAGCAATGCTTCGCCTCTTCCAGGCAGAGAGCTTGATCTGTAGAGATACACAGGTGAACCTCAGATCAACACTTCTGCCCTTACTTGCTGAAGAGAAAAGCTTAATTTTTAGAAGTCTTGTAGTCTAAATATTACACTGGAAGGAGATTGAAGAGTATTTTCTTGCATTACTTTGAATGCTGGGTTTTCAAGATAAGCACTGAAACGCCTCTACAAAGCTCAGTATTCCTCAGTTAGCTGAACAGAACGCACCAGGTCTCTGCATGAGGGTGTGTTACACCAGCAGAACGTATGCTGTGCATTTGTGAATTAGAAATAAACACACAAGGACCTACACTGTCACTCAGGACAGGCAAAAGCATTGCACAGCTGGCAGACACAGAACTGTTTGCTTCAGTATCCTCCAGGTTTCTTTGTATGATTTCCAGTCTGTCAGTAATTTTTCTGTTCAGTAGTATCACTGTCTGAAACCCAGCATCTTAGTTCTCAGATAACAACGCTGATTCCTTCCAAGTTTTTAAACCTCAGTCTTGTTTGACTTTTGCAAACTGGCTGCTTAGTCCCACTTACAACTGGGAAAGAAAAGACTCCAAACTCATCAGGTAATACAGTTTTCCCATAAAGACATATAATTGACTTGAACTACTGGAAATTTGTTACAAAATGCCTAAGAAGCTTGTCATTTGAACCTGGATTTTGGCTGATGAATTACATGGAGGATGTCCCCTCCTACACACAGCTAGGGTGAGATGAGGCTGAGATGGCCTGCACAGCTCCATGTACCACTGGTACCAGCCACAGACCAGTTTTCTCAGTTTTTCAGTTATATTCAGAGCTTAAGAAACCAAAAAATAAGAAAAAACAACAGCCAAGAAAATCCATCATAACAAATCCTTCTTAGTAGGCAGATTTACCAGTGGAAATTAGACACTCCCCTACTGCATATACACACATTTGTCTTACGACTTACCTGAACAGAACTCACACTACTAAGCCAGTGGCTGCATACTTTCAAAAAGGCATTAACATCCATCCCTCCCCACCCCCCGAAGCTTCATTTTACCTAAAGTTCTTCTTTTAATATTTATTTTTTCTAGAACCAATGTTTTTCAATCACTCGGAGTAATTTTGTTAAAACAAGTTTTCAATTTGTTCTTCATGTTTAATTCCTTTATAAAACACAATGGGAGAATGAGGTGAAGGAGGATGAAGGGGAAACATTACCATCTTTCTTTCAGTGTTTGGCAAAAAAAAAAAAAAGCTATTTGGAACACAATCTTTTCTTTCAATTAAGAAATCTATGCAGAATTGTTTAGGAAGTACTACTCCTGACATTTCACAACAAATACAAATAAGAAATAAAACCTACAAACATTTACAAAAACATGCTTACAGTGAAACTATAGAGGCTTCTAAGATGTCACGTAGTTTTGGTAAGCTCCTTGGAGGATTACTTTGTTGCTGTTGTTGTTCACAGATGGAAAAACAACAAAAGTTTAAAAGTGCATCAGCACTGCAAATGTTTGATTACTTCTTACAGCATATTTATTAGAACTTTGTTTAGCTTTGCTTTAAACACTTGAAACAATAGTTTCCACTACTTCCTCGATAGACTAAAATATTCCACAGCCTACTACAACTCTCAGTAAGACTTTCTGGTGTTCTGCCAGAATTCACATTTCTTTACATCATCTCACTGCTCCTGATAATACTCAGCCTTCTCTTCTATGTGTAGAGTGCTTCAAGATGCTTACCACAAAAAGACATTCTGCTTCACTTACCTCTAGCCTGGTCTGTATATAGGACCATAGGTTAAGCCTCCTACCCTTGTTCTTTTCAGTGCCTCCCAACCGCTCCTAACTGTCTGCTAACAAAGGCTCAGGGTAGCCAAGGCTGCAGGTGGGAGGTAGCTGAAGTCCACGGCACTGGACTCATTATGAAAAGAATTTCACAGACATCCCTGGAGAACAGAACATGTAGTTACACTGGCTTGGTGTGATAAAGGTCACATCCTCTACAAATGGAGTTTGAATTATCGCTTTTCTCTTACCCTATAAAACAACAAGAATATAACAAGCAATGTTTATTTTATTTTTTTTGGTTTAGTTTCTTCTTTTGTCTTCTTTTCACCTCCTTTGTCTAATTTGGGCCTCAGAGAGCGAGTTTAAAAAAAAACAACACAAAAACTGTTGTTCCCTCTCAGTAATTACACAAAATCAAAAGCACAAAAATTAAAATAAATTAAAAAAAAACACACCCTCTAATTTCATCTTCTTTTACTACAAGTCTGACACTCATTTCACAGACAGTGAATCTGAATTCATCATGCATCAGAGATTTCAGGATACTTCTGTTTTAAAGTTTATCTCCCACTGTAAAACAAGGCACAAAGATTGAAAACACAGGAGCAAAATCATACCACTTACCCAAAGCGAGCTTGAAAACTTGACAAGTGTCAAAAATATCCTTTATAGAGAAAGAAGTAGCCAGGATGGTAACTTACAAGCTCTATTTGCCAAACAGCAAATACAATTTCCCATAAATAACACATCTAGGAAACTTATCACACAACTCCCATAACTTATTTTGCCTACAGCTTCCATCTTTTCTACAACACAAATGAGAAAAATGACAGAATACTTCCTTAATTTCAAGCACAACAGCAGTGGTACCTTTGTTCTGACGCACTGTAGGGTGAATAACCCAAAAGAGTGATACTCGAGGAAATAGTGAGGAAGATGGTATATTTTGTCAGGCTTATCTGGATGGTAAACACACAACCAGTGAATAAAGAGAGGCTCAACTTTTCCAGACGGTTGAGGTTCACCGATAACTCCACATTAACGAGATTCACACAACCACCACACATAGTGGTGGTCAGCCCATAAATGGGGTTTGGGAGAGGTGGAGCCAGACTCTACCCCTTCCAGTCACACAGGTACATTGCCTTCACCTGTGCTCCTGTGGCTGACTCAGTGCTCGCCTCATGTGACCAATCAGTGGTTCATGCCGTGACTCAACAGTTCCCATACAAGCGTTCATAGATATCTCCACCAGTATCCCCTGGTGGGTGCAATTGCTTCCATCACAGCCGGCACCTTTAAAACGTCATCCTTGGATGATCAACTTTTTTCATCCAGTTGTGTGCTGTAGGGGAACAGGTATCTTTCATGGGAAATCAAGCAGTTTCCACTTTCTTTTTTTTTTACTTTTACTTTCTTTTACTACTCTTATTATGGAAAGCAGCTTCTGAGGAGAAAGTTGCAAATGCAGTTTGCTTACTTCAGTGTGAATGAAAGGCAAGCTTTCCCATTTTCCTGAATAAAGAACTTCTCCCTCTGAAGTGAAAGCTGATGTTACATCTGCTTACAGGCACATTTTCCAAGGCCAGATGACTAGACAGGGGGTCGTTTCTCTTGCAAGGCCATTTATTAGCACTTAGTCATAAATATATATATATATATACACTCCTTATTTACAGGTGGAATGAAAATTATCTATGTTGCATGTTTCATTAACAACACTCTGAGCCTGATGCATATCAAAAGGATAATAAATGGCATATAACATCTACTTAAAGGTTGAAATGTTCTTGATGAGAGAATTCTGTGTTGGAGAAAGTTGTTCGTGGTTGTTCTACTTTCCTTTAGCCACTACATTTAATTCTCAGCTGAGACCATAGAGATTTCATATTTAAGTGCTACATGCACAGATTATAAAAGCTTATTTTTAGTTTGAAAGGACCTTGCCTGCTTGCCGTTCCTGAACCATCCACATTGTACAACCCAGCAGATAACCGTTTTCTACTGTTGCCAGTTAAATTGAACCTTCCAGACAACAAACCAGCACTGAAGGAAGAAATTCCCCATGAAAACTCACCAGTTTTTAAAGTTTTCTTTTGGTTTCTAATCAAGGATTTCCAATAATTTGATGCTAATATTCTCAAAATCACAGTGTATAATGACTGCCACAGAAAATTTTGCTCAGGTCAGTTGCATATGCAGCTAGGGTAATAACAGCTAATGAGTCAAATTTCAACGCTACCAATTGCCTGATTTTGTCTTGGGTGAAAACCTCCATGAGCAGTAGAGGTGAGCAGGGCGAGCTTGAACAAAATGTCTAATCAACAAAGCATATATCTCCTGTTAAGGCGTATGGTTTTTAACGTGCACTCTGATCAAACACTTCATAGAAATGGCCTGAGCTTGGAGTAACAACAGAAGTAAGCCTAGGCTGAGAGTTATTAATATCTGAAAAAAATCAAGTCATTTTTCTGGAGATATCTAAGAGCAATTGCAGGTTGAACTGCAGTTGCCCATGTCTGGACACTGGCTGATAATTGCAGAACAAAACGACTAATGCAAGGATTGCAATATACAACACATCACAGCTTAGAGTAACTCGTCCTTTGCATTGTACAAGAACATTTCATTAACCAGCATACGTTGTGCTTGGCTGAGAGGCTTGCTGCTCACGTTTCAAGTAACTCCGTGACTTCCTTTTCAGGGATCCAGCATGCCCCACTACAAGCTGACATACTTCAATCTGCGAGGAAGAGCAGAAATCAGTCGCTACCTGTTTGCCTATTCAGGCATAAAGTATGAAGACCACAGGTTGGAAGCAGCAGACTGGCCCAAAATCAAACCAAGTAAGTAGTGCAGATACTTATATGCAAATTTCCACTAAAAATGATATCAAAATCCAAAACAATTTAGGAGGTACATTCATGTTTCACTACCAGAAGTACATTCAGTCTTGGCATTAAATAAGGATATAGGAATTTTGTTGCCCAGATCCAAGATGGCCAAAATAGCATTCCTGATGCTCTCACAGAAGTCCAAACACAAATATTCAAGCAGTCTAAAATGACTTACCTGTGGTAATTTGGATGGGTTTTTAATCCTATCCAATTTGATTTGACTAGTACATGCCTAAGGCTGACTTACGTTCATCTTCCTGGGTTCTTAAGAGGATTTGGTCTCAAAGACCACAATCCAGTTTTAGAAGGCCAGGTTGGAGAAGAACTGCCAAGGACATCCTTTTGCAACAAGAAGAGTCTTCAAAGAGAGAAAGGGAAAAAAAAAAAAAAAGAAATCAGAGTATTTAAAGAGGAGGGAAAAAAATGATCAGAAGAGATGCCACAGTATTGTTCCCAAAACAGCACAGCCCTTCTCAGACTACTGAGAAGACTACAATGAGCCATTTTATGTATTTTTAAGTGAAAGAAACCTCCTTTGAGTTATTGAACGTGCATGTTACTTCTGCTCATTATATTAATCTCAGTTCAAATGAAGCTGAGCTCAAGTAAGGACACTGGGGAGATGAAATTTAATATATTTATGTCCCCAGTTCATGGATTCAGCTTATGCTTTGTACATAATCTATGAAACTTTTAAGATACAGAAGAAATAATAACTTCTTAAATGTGTGGAAAATATACAGCTAATGAACACTGCAATTTCCATTAATTTGGCAATATTTTTTGGTAGGAATTCACACCGTTTAATAAGCCTAGTCCATGGGTTATCAAATTCAGTGTAGTTAAATTTGTCTCTTTCTCAAAATGTATTCAGTGATTTGAATGGCAAATAGGCAAGCACTGCTGCTTTCCCAATGGCAGTTGAAGCCAACTGAGGTGTTCCAGTGTACAAAACATTGACTAACATCCCACAAAGAGGCATGTGAATGACAGACTTTGGTAGCCTTTTTTTTTGTAAGATCTTACATCTTGCTGACCCTGTGGTACAGGCTATTTCTCTCTCCACTCAGGGAAGTGAGGCAGAAGCCAAAGGCAATACTGAGGACGCAGATGAATTTAGGAGAGAAGTGTGTAAGATTTTTTCATATTTAGGTGTGCACATAGTCAAATGCACACATCAACTTACATCCCAAAACAAAGGTAAGAGAACATTAGCAACATATAAAGTCCGAATCCAAATTCTAAAATTTCATTAAGACAAATTGAAAAGATAAAGCAAAGATAGTGACTTGTGGATGATAGAGACATTTGTAGTTTAGGAAAAACTACTCAAACAGCAGGTTTGTCAGCCAAGGATAAGGTGTTGCATCTCTCACTGAGATTCAGTCTGGATGTTAGAAAAAAATTCTCCTCCAGAAGACACTGGAATGGGCTGCTCAGGGAGCTGGTTGAGTCACGAGCCCTGGAAGTGTTCAGGAAATGTTTAGATGTGGGTACTAAGGGATGTGGTTTAGTGAGGAAATATTGGTAGGTGGATGGTTGGACTGGATGATCTCCAAGGACTTTTCCAATGTTGGTGATTCTACGATTTGTGCAAACTTTATGCAGGTTGAAAATTTCAGGCTTTACTTCCATTCAGTCAGCTGATGAGAACTCAAACACATTGTGCTAATTTACCAGGAAAGATTTTACATGTGAAGAAATAGTTGGCTGCACGTCAGAAAGTGCTTTTATAACTCTTGCTTCTGGAAGGCTCACTGAATCATACCTAGCTCAAATACCTATGTAATGGTGGCCTTTGCCAACAGTGGTGTTTGCACTGCAGTTAATTTTCAAGTTCAGAAGTTTATCAGCTAAAACTATAGTTAAGATATCTTGTTCTGTGTGCAAAACAATTTAACACTACTAAGGAAATTGCCTAGAGATCAACCAGTCGACGACTACCACATCCTCTTCTATGAAGCAACAGTTATTCACAGTCTTTCCAAATTATCTGCCACAGGTAAATCATTAAGCTTCAGATAAAAGGTAGCAATGGGGATTGGAGGTTAACAGCCTTGCACTGTACATGATCAAGGGTCACTGTCCAGATCTGCCCTCCTGTGCTCAAACACTGCCTTCACATACCGTGACTCAGCAAAAAATGCCTCTCACCTAGGTTGTATAGAATTTATGTCTTAACACTACAATGACATAACGTAAGCCGCTTGAATTCTCTACTGGGCAGAATTTTCAAAATGAGCCTCATCTCTCCCCCGGGTAGGAGCATACTGAAGAGGTAATGGCCATCTGAAAAAGCACCAGTCCTCAGGAAATGGGGTTAAAGTGCCTTTGCCAAAATGTTCAGTTACTGCTTGTTCAACACTAACTATGAAATAAGAGGATGCCTACAACCCATTGAACATACACAGGCATGGTTTATTCTTCTGACAGATCTCACTGCTGTCATTTCTAGTCGGGACTTCCTATGAAGATGGAGCATAATTTTTCCATTTTTCCTGTACTGTGTATACTCTCATAAGAACAGAAGTTAAAGTAGCAGATCCCAGTCAATCTCAGCCTGGTGAAAACAAAAGAGTGCTAAAATACTAAGGGGAATTACATCTACTTTTGATGTAACCACAGCTAAAATAATAGCAAATTGCTACACTGCTTAGTTTCTAACCCTCAAAAACCATTAAAATTAGCCCAGTTCACTGAACTAATTACATTAATGTATATTTAAGTGATGTTAAAAATTAACACGCAGACAAAATGTTGTGTACTCCTACACACAATAGGGTATGCTTGCATTCACCCACTAGACTCTTGACCTAAAATCACTTTTGACTGCAGAGTCTGCAAGTACTGTGTATTGCATTGAAGTACAATACATTATGAAAAAATAGTTAAGAGACAGAAACTGCTCTCTTAACAAGTTTGGACCAGAACAGTCTCTTCATGATTCAAGGGAACAAACCAAGGAATTTAAGGTTTTCTAAGAGCACAAATTGTCAGCATAGAGGAAAAATTTGTTTCAGCAATTCCCAAAAATTAAGGTATGGTTTCACAACAGATGCCACTCTCCTGCCCAAATCATCGTCCCATACAAAATAGAAAATACTGCCACTGTTCTGAATAAATTCTTTATTTCTTAGTTTTCCTGTAAAACTGAAAGGAAGATAGAAAATGCCTGCACTGAGATTGATGTGCAGAAAGGTCATTTAGAAAGCAGACTTGCAACTGCTTCAAGACTAATTTTGGACTAAACAGAAGAGCATTATGCTTTTTGTTGTTTATTTTGGCATTTTCAAGTGGCTACCCCAGCAAGCTGGTCCTTTTTGCATGTGCAGGCAAATAAGCAACATCTTGCACCTAGAAATACTGTCTTAGTTGATTCTGTTTACACCCAGGGGGTGGTAGTTTATTTTGCCGGGGAGATGGAATACTTTATAAAGTTAAAAACATGTCATTTGCCTCATTTTTTCTAAATTTATATTTTCTGTAACTCAACACTTCTTATGAGCCAATTTCAGGCAAAAACTGTATTTTTAAAATGAACAAGTCAGAGAAAGTATGACGTGAGTTGATCAGCTTTAGCACAGACTTCAACAAAACAGCTGAATTTCAGAAAGCAGCACTAAATGACCATTCTATGTGAACTCAATTGTCAAAATAAATAGACTCAATTTTACATTTGCTTTAACTTGAATACGCCATATTTAAACTTCAATCAATTTGAGAACTGAATGCAATCTTGTAATAGGCTCTCTTGAGACCTATTCTATCACATAATAGGCTCCTCTCAAAAGAAAAATGAAGTATTATTGCACTGAGAAGAACAGCCGCAATATAGCTGATAATCTGCTGCAATTACGTTCTAAGATAACATCCTCCTGAGACACTGGACTAGCGTGCAGTAGCAGCCACTGCTCTGTGCCTCCTTCAAGGAATTTGATGCAATGGCAATTACACAGACTTTTTAGTCATAGCAAAGGACGCTTTAATTGCGCGGACAGCTGTAAACACCCCATAAACTGTTTAGGAGGTAGAATGGTTCCTGAAAGCTCCTCAGGAAACTCAACAGACTAATTATTGTACTAAAAATATTTCCAATAGATAAATCTTTATAGACACTTGACAGCAGATAAAGATTTTCTGAAGGAGTACCTGCCCCGTTTCCTGAATGAGGTGCTGCTGCATAGATCTAGCTAGAATTATATACAGTAGTGATCTTTGAGTAAAAGATATGGCTTAACAGTAGCTTTCACAGAAAATTTGAGTTTTAATAACATCATAACTGAAGCTGGACTGCAGTTGGAAAGAGCACCATCCTATACTCACATTTCCAGGAGATACGGGTGATAGATGCCTCCAGCTCTAGCCCAGTCACTTCCCAGGGGCCTTGCTTCTCTGCCAGCCCTACAAAAAATAAGTATTCTGTACGCTTCTATTGGAAGATGCAAAGTTTCTGACACAAGCATTTCTTGTGATCCAATTTAAATATGAATGGCAAATAGTAATGGACTGTTTTCAAGACAAGGAATTCATTTTGACAAGGAAAGGCAGTAAGGAGGATAGCTGTGATGCTTTATTTCCCTCATCTTTAACCAATTCAAATGCTTTGGTATGACTCCAATCTCAGCTGCCTGATAGCACCATTATTCAGGTTTGGAAGAACATTCAACTACTTAAGTACAGCCTGCTTAGCATTAAGGCTATGGAGTAATTAATTGCAGTCAGGAGGAAACGTGGGGAGGAGCAGGTCAGTTAGGAAGTGACAGTCACAGGAAATATGAGGACATAAACTGAACATCTGGGAGCAAAGCTGAAGCGAGCCAGGATGAGTATGGGGCGGAAAGAACAGAGATGATGATGAGAGTAATGAAGAAGCAAAGACGAGTGGAGAAGGAGCAAATAACTAAGGGAAGGAGAAAATAAAAAGTCTGTATCTTTATAGGGGCTTCCTCAGTAGCTGAGGAAGCACAAAAATTGAGAGTGTAGCTGACAGGCTTGGGTGATTCTGTTCAGCTCTGAGTTACGTTACCCCTCCCCTATCCTTGATAGAGAAACAGGTTCAGATGGTTATTATCAACTGGGCTGTGCCCGGGGGCTGGGCAAAGAGCTCTTCTTGCTCAAGAAGTTCTGAACACTTCAGCAATCAACCTATAGGCGCCCCAAGAAAATAGTAAGTGTCACAGCCCTTGGAGGACTTCATGAGATGGAGGAAATTTATACAGTCATCCTTGCTTTTAACACATTAGGCTACATTCTGCCTGCTCAGAATCCATCAGAGACTATGAGCATCATAGTTTCGATCACAACAGACATTCAAAACTGAGGTATATATAAAAGGAAATCATCCAGTGTTAAACAGTGAGCAGATACTTCAATGAATCCTTCCTGAAATGAGGAGAATATAGATCAACCCGCTCTTTCACTCAGCCTCTGCCGAAATTTTCTTGATATGGCCCTGTTCATTACAGATCTTAAAGGGTCCCTTCCAACTCAAGCAATTATACGATCCTGTGTTCTAAAATGGATGACAAAAGTTTAACAGTGTTTTATTATAGTGTTTATGTACACACTACATTCATAGAACTCCAGAGGTTCCTTGAACATATTATGTCAGTGAGGAGAGCAAGGGGACAAAAGCACCGACTGGAGAAGGCTCAGATGAAGCCAAGGAAGCCCACATCCATGATGTAAGGATACCACTGAGTGTTTCCTGTTGTAACTCGAAGTCTCTGAGTACGTAGTCTGGCTGTGTTATCTGTACACGGGAAATAGGCTATATGTATGCTGTCAACAGAGGACACGTGGTCTTTTTGCAAACCCTGCAACCAAACAGCAACCACTTGTTGAGAAGACTACTTACATCCTTCCTAACAATGAAATGTACTAACACAAACCCAAATCCATCTTTTCCAGTCATAGAAGGAAATCTCCAGTACTCACAGAGAACATGTTCAGGTCCACAGCATTTAAACTTGAATGTATAGGCAATCTCCTAATAATGCTGTGAATTTATTAATATGGAAGTTTTTAAGTGATAAGAGCAAGATGACACTTCACTGCATGGTACTAAGAAATTGGACATTACTTCACGAATTTTTGATACTAATGCTTCAAAAGCAAATTGCGTTTCATAAAAATGTCTTTTTTTCAGCCTGAACATCCAACTTCATAAGCCAGTATACCTTCTCCTCCAAAGTGGAGAAAATCCACTTTAAACATTTTCTTTTCTGACTGTTCTTTGGACATGCATATGCCATACTTATGTGTGTGCAAGGATAGCCCGCCTTGTGGCTAAAGATTTTTGAAGAACCGACAGATCTTTACAACACAAGTCAACAGGTCAACACAAGTAGGCTTTCTTCAAACTTATCAGAGGTTTCACTCATTTACAGCTCAGCAATTCAAAACTCAACAAGAATTCAGCATGGTAAGGTCAGCAAATGAGCCTATCAAACATTGCACCATCAAGAAAAATATCTGTATTTAAGTGACAAAGACTTCCTGTTCTTTGTAAGAAAGAAAAACAATCAAATCACATTTTGAAGAGAAAAGAAAGGGAAATGTCTGTCCTGTTTACTATCTGTTATGCTTTAAAGACTTCATTGCTTAATAATGATAACAACATCCATGCCGTCTCTTGACAAAAAAGAAAAAAATCCAAGCCCCCTTATAAACCATAATAACAATCCCTTTTGGACTTTTCAGATTCACGAGACTTTGTGTAATAAAATCTACTCTGATTTATAAATTTCTTACTGCTTTATGAATCACCACATTGTGAATATCTCTAATGCACACAAAGCAACAACTATGTTAGTGTATATTTCATTTTAACAATCAGTTTCTCTTCTGGGGAAAAAAAAATAACGCTAATGAAAACAGGTCAGCTCTGAGAAGAAAACTGTTTCTAGGCATTAGTGGTGCTTTCAAGCCGTTTCCTGGAATTCTGCAGGACACCAGGAGAAAACAAGCAATCCAGACACAGCCACACTCCTGAGAAACAGAACAAGGAAGATGACTAGCACATTGCCGTGCAGCTGCCTGTCACATTTTCATCCATCTTCCTCAGCTGTCAGAAAGATGTCTCCCCCCTTTTGCCATCACTGAGGGCTTCTCAAAAAGCAAATAAGCAAGCTGGTTTTCATTTTCCACTTAATGAGCATCAGAGTGAAATGTCATTCAACCTGCAGCCGTCAGACTTCCCCCCTCATGTGTAAACTCATTAGAAAATAGTCTGTTCTGTTTTGTATTAAGCAATTACAGTTTCCCAACCTGAACTGTCATCACTGTGTTCTGGCAGTTATTGCCTAAGAATCTGGCTGAGTCATGCTGATCAAGTCAAAGCTGCATCAGACTGCTGGGCTCCTACCAGGCCTCTGCAGGCACCCCGTTAACTCCTTCCAGGCAACAGTCTTTGTTTCTGAACTAAAGTTTATCTATTACCCTTTTGCCTAGCACAGCAGCATGATCTCTTTTTGGGCTGGGATGTTGGAAGGACGCGTCCTTAAAGGATGCATTGCTATCCAGTATGAGCAAAAACATTCTGTGGCTCTGCAGCTTTGGATTCAGTGGGGCCCAGGGCACCCAGCACTGTTAGCTCACAGCAGAACCAAGGCTGTTCTCATTTTCACTAGCAGAAAGCTCTTCAGTTTAGCACTGAGAGATGCTCTTTTTCTCTCTGGATTTGATAAACAGGTGAAGCAATATGTGGACTTTCAAGGATCCTGCTGCTCACTGGATGACAAACATACAAAGTCTTCTATGAGAAAAAGTTAAGAAGATTACCACTGTTTCCGTACAAACGTTCATTGTATGCTTTCTCCCTGGGGTAATACAATTAATTCTCTTTGAGCTCCCTGGCTTCTACCAGCCATCAGTGTTGACACATATCCTGGCCTCAAAGTGCATTGAACTCGGGGAAAGAAAGGTAGTCCACTCAAATGCAGGAAAAATTGCACACAGGAGTCCTGCATGTTCTGTGCGGCTGCCAAATTCATTCTGTTATTCACATACTCCATGTTAAACCACAGAGACACGTGGCAACACTATTATTATTTTGACAAACAGGTGCAAAGAGCATCAGGTTTCATTATTTTTCTCCTTCCAGTGCTCACCTACTTTAGGAGTAAGAGTGTTCCAAATTACTCAACAGAGGATCCCATAAAATTTGGAGACCGGGGTGCACTCTCTTTGCAAGCGGCAGTAGTGAATTTGGAGAAGCGGGGAAGTCAGTAACATTTGTGGACAGAAGGGGTACACCTTATAGGTAGATTCCCATGTTTTCCCATAGTCATTAGTTTCTCAAATTTTCAGGCTTCCTATATTTTTCTCCTATATATAAGGCTCAGCTTAGTTCCGAGGTTTCAGCTTCACTCGCCAACCAAAATGCAGCATAACAGAAGCCCAATTGTCCATATACAATATATTACTGAATGGACAGATTCTCACAGGTTATCTACCATGCCTGCTTAGTCTGCCCTTCACTTATGCTCAGTGTCTGGAGGCCTTTTCCCCAGGACTGAGTTTTTGTTTTTGCATGCAAGCCTAGTCAAATAGATTTGAATATCCTGGCATTTGCAGTTCAGTTTGAGATCTGTACTTATCTCCTAGTGAGATAAGCTTTCACACTATCTCTGCCGGAGAACTGTTATGTGGAAAGTCTTGTCATAAGTTCTGAAATACAGATACGTCCGCTGAATTTAAAACAACAGCAAGCAAGTATCTTTGGAATCTTACTCAGTCTTCCATTTCACACTCCAGCTGGACCCTGCGCTACAAAGACTTCAGTAGTACTTTGCCTAGCCTTGACATTCACTTTCCTGGGGAGGAGAAAGCTGAGAAGAAAAGGAACTTTAATCTTCTTAAAAAAAAAATCTCCCCCTGTAAAGAATCCAGGATATCTAGGGACATATTCAGGCTTCAGAGCACGAGTCTAGGAAACAGAAAATGCAGTCATTGGTTTCTACACTACAGCTGCCTTCTTGCAGTGAGGTGGTTTCTCCTTAACCTGATATTTCCTTTTAGTCCATGTCCATAGCATTTCCCTACAGAAATACTGTGAAACTGCTAAGTGCTATGACAAAGATTTCCCTCCAAGAGTGGTAAAAGTGCAACTCACTTTCAAAAGCAATGATTTTATTCCATTTCATTCTTTTCTTCCCTCCAAGCTATCCCATTTGGCAAAGTCCCCATTCTGGAAGTAGATGGAGTGATCATTCACCAGAGCCTGGCAATTGCGAGATACCTCGCCAGAGAAACAGGTAACTCATCTGACAACTTTCTTGCTCTGTTCTGTACTCGCTTAAAATGCTCTGGAAAAAAAAATAATACAACAAATCACAGAAAAATCAGAAAGAAACTAACAGCTTGACAGGACCAACCATGGAGTAGGACTTCTGTGAGCCCTAGGGCAAAATATAGAGCTACTCAAATGGAACGTAGAGAACAAAGATCAGACCACAGTAAAGAGTAAGGCTCAAAGTAAGTCTGCAGCATGGAGTGTTATGGTGTTCACAGCTGAAATCACTTGGCAGAACTTCCCATTTGCATGTCAAGTATGTTGAAAGGAAAACTCACAAATAATCCTGAGCAAACTGTTCTAGCTATAGATATGTCCCCGTTCAGTGCAGGGTGGACTAGGTGAGCTTTAGAGGTCTCTTCCAGCTCAAATGATTATAAGATTCCATGAATCCCTTTACACCCAACTACGTTTCCCTCTGCATCTAACACCTGGGTTTTGGTTCAACTTCCCCAGCCACTAAACCTTACCCTTCTGTCTCTGCATGACAGAATGCATGTGCCCGTGACCCCAGTGACTCTCGGGGTAGTTTTCCACACAGCTAAACTCTGAGCTGTCATGAGAACAGGAAAGCACCAGGGTAAGGAGCTTTTGAAAGCACTCGAGATGATTGCAGCCAGCAGACAGAGCACTGTGAAGCAGATGTAGGCAACAGTTCTGTTCTGGCAGAGAGATTAGATCAGAAGGTGACTTCATTCATTAAATACTGCACACCATGAAAGCACTCAGCCAGCTAGACCAAATGATATAAGACTTTTTAGTAATGTAAATAATCAAAGAGAGTAGTCGGGGCTTGCTTTAGGTCAGTAGCTGTCATTCAGACTCATGTGCAAAATGAGTCTGCTTGAAAGCAGATGTGTTGTTGGTGTGCTGCATGTCAGCGAAGTGAGGACAGGTTGGGAAGCAAAGTGCTGTCAGACTGTTTTTCTGTTCTGAGCAGACAGACATAACCTGTCTTTCTGAGCACTCCCAGATACCCCACATTTTCCAGCTGAGGAAACAGTGAGAAGCCAGCAGTGTTATTCTTCAAGGCACTACCATAACATTTTTTCACATGTTGAGCAATACTGCCAATTTCCTTGATTCATTATATGACCTGTTATTTGCCAGGGAAGAGGATGATGAGCATCCACGTGGCAATATAAGACTGGGAGAAATGATAAGAAAGTCCTCCTTCCTCCCATACTACCTTCCTGCCCATCTCCTACTGGGAGGCTGATTGGGAATGGCGCAACTTTTATAGCCAAAAATTATCACTTGAACATTCCCTCATGGCTTTTTCCAGCAGACTGGCCAATCCTGGCAAATTCAGAGCATGCTGCTTATGTATCAGTGCAGCAGAAAAAAAAAGCACGAGTGGAAAAAGAAAATAAAATGCATTAAAATTCCCAGTGACCATTTTCAGTAACCCTTTAAAATAAAGTAACGGCATCTTTGTGTGTTCATCACTAGCAGTTCTTTGCTGAAGGCTCACAGAATCTGGTGCCCAAAAGGAGCAGCATGTTCGTTGCCTTCAAATGCATAAGGTATAAGTCAGGGGAGTGACTTGACAGAAGAAGGGCATATGACTTACGGGAGTCTAAAAGAACAGAGGAAGTAGAATATGGTCTGGTTCTGCACAGAGGTAAAATTCTGAACGCAGGTCTGTGAAAAAAGAGCAAGGGAAAGAAGTCATACTGAGATAACCACAGGCAAAACAGAGACCAATAGGGGAGGAAAACAGATTTGAAAACAAGACAAAGTAATCACAAGTAGGCAGTATGTCATGGGCTGCACATTCAGATGGTGTAAGGAAAAACACCTTAGGGAGCTAAATGAGGCCAGAGGGGGAAAAAGCAAAGGCAGGTGAGGTTACACCAGGATGTAAGGGAGTCAAATGCATATGGGTAGCATCAAAATACTTTGGATAGCCCATATCATTATGGAAATGTTCACAAAGAACAGAGCTTACCTCCGGGGTATTGAATATTCTTGAGGTGTCCCTAACCTCTCTTATGCTTGCTTCTGACAGGTCTGGCAGGTCAGACTCCAGTGGAACAGGCATTGACTGATGCCATTGTGGACACCGTGGATGATTTCATGATGCTGTTCCCCTGGGCAGAGAGAAATCAGGATGTGAGAGTAAGACAGCCACTAAAGCTAAACAAAGATAACCCATTTGAATGTGTGCCTGAGCGAGATATCTCCTCAGCAGAAAAAGCCCCATGCCAACCCCTGAGTCCATTATCTCACCTCACCCCAAGGTGGAGGACCTCTGTGGCTCTTCCTCCAAGCTAACTGAGTTAGGGTTGTCCACTCCCTTCCACCTCCACAAGATTTTCCCCCATAGTGGGAACAACAAGGTCAACATCAGCCATCTCTCACTGGTTCACCTTAAATTGAGGATACCATATGCATGTACATCAAACTGCTCTTCAAAAGGCACTGTCATCCCAACTAAGAGTGTAATATCTGTATCCTGTCAAAGAGAACTCAAATCTTTTTGCTTCTGCTAATTCAGCTCCACCCTATTTTCTTTTTGCGCTCCTACATCTTGATTTCTTCTTAACATTTAATATAACTTCAGCAACTTCTGAACCCCTTGGCCCCACCACCATCCAGTGGATCTTCTGAAGACATCAGCGCCCTTTGTAACACATGGCTGTGATACTTTAACACAGCCACAACACGTCCTTGGGGTTTTGACCTCCCTCTGTCTCCCAGTTCTTGCTCATCACATTCTTAACGTAAACCTACAGATTCATTACTCAGGGGACGGTGAGTTAATGCCAGCATTGCAGATCTTTCACATAACTCTGATCTCAGCAGATGACCCAGCTCTTAAAGGGAAGTTGCAATGTAGCAGCACATCTAATCATTAACTACCAGAGCAGCCACCTCCTCCTTGGGCTGACTGGGATACTGAATTACAGAAACCATGGAGGACTAAATGTTGACAAACTAATCAAAAAAACCAGTGAAATGTTACAGACCCTTCTAGGAGAAAATCTGAAGTTTGGAAGTTTTAGTACTCAAAAAAGCAGATTACTTTGCTTCCTAATGACTTCTTGGAATTTCCTAATTTCCCCCTAATTTGGCAAGGGAACTGACTCACCGTTTTTGAACATTTAGAAACGGGCACAGCATTGCTGGTGGAGTGGTGCAGAAAAGCACGACACTCACAGAGTTGCGGTCCCAGTTCTTCCATCACTGGGTGTGCCCCAGCTGTCCCAAGGCACTTCTCCAAAACATGGACCTGGATCGTGCCTCAACGTGAAAGGGGACAGTGCTCACAGGCAGCCTGCATGTGCCTGTGTGGACGTATGCTGCCTAGTATCGTCTGGGGGCCGAAAGATCTAGTAAATTGCTTCCAGGGAGCCTGTAGCGCTTGCAGCAATCATAGCAGGTCTCCCTGCGTCCGCTGCCACCACCTTGTGGTCAACGTGCAAAACGACGGGGACTTACGAGGCTCCGAGAAGATTCCATTAATTTTGCATATTTTGCAGAGGGTGGCGATATTAAAAATAATAATAATGTTACAGCACAGGCTGAAAATCTGACATTTCTGAATTGCAAACTTGTGGCTGTGACTTGCAGTCATAGCACTCGGTTCAAAGAATCGTAGTACCTCCTGAGCTGGAAGGGACCCACGAGGATCACGGATCCCAACTCCTGGCTCCACAGACAGATCAGACAGGTGCCCACAACGGTTTGCAATCTCAATCATTTCCATACAGGTGACAGGAGAAAAGTAGTTATCTCCCAAGGAAACAGCTAACCCTTTACTAGCAGCCTTAAAACCTTCTTCTGGAGGAACAACTAGTGGAGAACCACCAATATTCAGCCTTATCCATCATGCACCAACATGCAAGGCATCCTCCCATAGAGACTTCAGCCCTCAGGAAAGAGTGGGCTTGCAGGATTCTGGAAGCTGGAAAGATAGTATAAAAAGAATGCCTATAAATTCTTCCCAAATTTTTGGCAGGAAAGCCTAAGAAACCTTCAAGAATCCAGTTTTGCTAACTGCTCTGTGTGTTCTGTTGTTCCCCTAGGAGAAAGCTTTTAATGACATCCTCACCAACAAAGCCCCCGAGCTGCTGAAAGATTTGGACACTTTCTTAGGGGACAAAAAATGGTTTGTAGGGAAATCTGTAAGTATAATTTTGGTTTCTGTCATTCCAATGACAACTGCCAGTAAAATTCAACTGTTGCCTACTGTTAAAATTATTGATTTCATGCTATCCCATGAAATCTTGTGAAAAGAATTCATTATTTTTATTCTTTTTAAAATTCTAAGTTCTTAGCCGTACATAACCGGTTGTTGCTCCATTGTAAAGTGAATGCTGTTCACACCGTCAGAAAAGGAAAGAGAACCAGGATAGATCTGCATTTCCTAAACCATTCTAGATACAGATACTGGACATTATCAGTATCAGTGCTTTTGTAGTGGTCAGAGGAGGTATGAGTCACAAAATCTGCTTAGAGTCACCACTCAATTTATGCATTACTAGCAAGGACCTGTTTTAACTAATTTTTAATCAAGTTAATCCTTGAATTGCAGCAGTTACTATCTCTGTAACTTACAGCAACAACAAAACTTCGCATGCTTCATGCTTCGTTATTGCAGATTCCTCTGCAGTTTGCAGAGGTTTTTTTTTTGTTTTTTTTTTGTTTTTTTTTGTTTTGTTTTTTTAGAGATTGCCAATTAAAATTTACAGCTTTTCCCCTCTTTCCACCAGGTAACATGGGCTGACTTCTACTGGGAGGTGTGCAGCACAACACTCCTGTCCTATAAATCTGACCTGTTAGACAAGTACCCCAGGCTGTCGGCTCTCAGGGACAGAGTGCAAGCACTGCCCGCTATTGCGGACTGGATCCAGAAAAGACCAAAGACAGCGATGTAGACTGGCTGTTCAGTGGAAAAACAAACACATGTTTCTTGATTTTTAAACATTACAAATTTGTTAAGTTATTCAATTTAGAATCACTTAAATTAATTTCAGGTGGATGTGCTGTACCAAATCAGAATCTAGTAGAGTAGAGCCTGGATAGAGGTGCTGTTCCAACTGCATTCCTTTCACTACTAATAAAAACACAGTTAATGTTCTGTGGGTTCACAGAGAGAGAAAAAAATAAATAAATATTACTGGGCAGATATAATCTCAATGATACTTGCTGTTTGTTGTTGACTTTCTGGAGGAAGCCAGGTTAAAGGAGAGGAGAAGCATTTGGGAGCATTAAGGACACAAGGCAGCACAAATGAAAACTACTTAACAGATGTCAAGTTTCTCCAAAACTTTCTTAGCCTCCTGCAGTTTCTGCTATGTGCCACTACAAAAAAAAGGCAGCTGCCCAGCTGAGCTGCTGCTCACATCAGCACCAGCTATAAGTACACCAGCTGCAAAAGCATTCCATTGCTCAGCATCTCCAGAAAAAGCAACAAGCAATGGTGGCATAGGTGAAAACTAAATTTAGAGCTAAATAAATGGGACATGCCAAGGGTTGTTCTTCCAGCAATGGGGAAAATAGGTCTGTGAAGCTCCTGAAAACAGGGACAGTTACAGATGAGACAGGTTTACACAAACTCAAGGGGAAACAAGCACTCAGAAGACTCTAGTGCTCATAGTGGTTTATCCATTTAAAACAGACTGACAGACTGGGCTGAAAATGGACGATGCTGGGAAATTGCTTCCCTTTACGGTTACTCTTTCCCTCCACCCCCACTCAGATGGGTATTATTTTATTGAGCTATGAAGGTGACATAAACCAATCACTGAACAGTTCAGAAACAAAACAGGTATTGGTAGAAAAGGAAGCAAGGTTCAGTCTTAGGTAGATTTGAACATGCGATCTCCACTTGTTCTTGTCATTCCTTGCGTACTTTGCTGTAGCTCCTCATATTTTTCTTTCCTCAGCATCCAATTCACTGTCCTCTTCAGTAACAGACTATTTTCCTGTACATGTTTCCCAACCAGAGACAGATCACAGAATAACTGAGGTTCACAATGACCTCTGGGTCCATCTGATTCCACCCCTGCCCCAGCAGGGATGCAAGTACCATATCCAAGAGGCTTCTCAAGTTCTCCGAGGAGGAGACTCCACAGTCTCCCCAGGCAACTCGTGCCAGTGCTGCCACCAGTCACCTTCTGTGCTCCTACCAAAGCATACAGCAACTGATGTTTTAACAGAAGGGTGACAACTTTCTCATACTTTTGACTTCCCTTACATTCCAAATAGCAACAACCTGAACCACAGCTACTCAGAGAGCGAAAGACCAAGTTAAAGGCTTTTCCTCTGCCTGGGAAAATAGACATCCTCCTCTCTTACCTCCTCAAACCACGCCCTTATCAGCACATTACAAATTTGAAAATCACCCACCACCACCACCAAATCTCTTCACCCCAAACAAACCCAAATCAATCATTAGCACAGGTGAGAGGCTGACTCACTCAATAGGAGCTCTAGAGAGAAGGACCCAGGTGTCGTGGTGGATCACAGATGGGGTCTAAATCAGCAGTGCGCTCCAGTGGCTAAGAAGGCCAGTGGTATCCTGGAGTGCACCAAAAAAGAGCAAAGCCGTCAGCAGGTCAAAGAAAGTTATCTTTCCTCTCTACTCTAGTAATGCCATATATGCAGTACTGTATCCAGTTCTGGGCTCCCCAGTTCAGAAAAAGACAGTGATCTCCTAGAAAGAGTCCAGCATAGGGCAACAAACATCACTGAAGGCCTGAAGCACCTCCCAGATGAGGGAAGGCTGAGAGCTCTGAGTCTGTTCAGTCTTGAGAAGGATCGCATCACTGCTCATAAATACCTGAAGTGCAGAAGTCAAGTTAATGGGGATGGACACTTTGGTGGTGAGCAATAGAAGAAAAACAGACAACAGGCAAAAGCTTCATTACTGACAGAAGTTGTGCAGAGAGCTTGTGGAGTCTCCTACAGGGATATCTGAGATCTGTCCACATGCTTACCTATGTAACCTGCTGTGGGGAACCTGCTTTAGCAGGGAGGTTGGACTCAATGATCTCTAGGGGTCACTTCCAATCCCAACAGTTCTGTGATTCTGGGACATAGGTTTTGTGACTAGGGCACTTCAGCAGCAGATTGCAGACCTGTTATCTACTCTAAGGACTGACCAAGAAGAATCTCCTGGGTGGAAAACTCGGCAGTGTACACAAAGGAAAACACAGCAATGACAGCAGAGCTAGGTCCTAGGCTGCAGCAAGTGAGGACCTGCCCAAATGCAACTGTTGTGGGCACAGAAATAGAGAAGCTGCTTACCTTAAGAAGGCCTCAGGTACAGGGATCTCCAGCAAAATATCCTCAACTCCAACATCAACCCTTAAATGAGGTCTGGGAAGGGGTTGGCTTCACCCCTGCCAGTCACTCAGGTTCACTGCACGCACCTGAGCTCCCTTGGGTTGGCCCTGCCTTCCCTCCAGGTGCTCAATCACTGCTTCAGGCCATGACTCAGCATTTCCACTGCAAAGGAATTCCCATTTTATAATCTGTATTCTAACACAACTTTTAATTGAATATAATGAAATATTCGGAAAAATTTATTCACAGATAAGAAGTCAGGTCAAATGGAGCATTCTGGATAGTCTGAAAGCTGCCTCTGATTTGTAACATGCAAGTTACCAAATCCACCCTCTTCTGGCAAAAAGCATGACATGAGAACATTCTGATAATGTATGGAATTTTATTTGAACAAATTGATACGAAACTACAACAGTACATCAAATGAACAAGAACAAGCAGAAACAGACTTAAGCATCGTCCAATAAGGCACATATAAAAGAAATCTACAAGCATAATCCAGTGGAACAGACAGTTTATTTATACATATATGTTTGGAGGTAGAAATACTTACAAAAATACTGACAAACCTTAAGCAGTAGCAGATTTATCAAAACAATTACTACTTAGGTCCCCATTTTGAAAAACATCCTGTAAAATAATGTTTCTTCAGCATCTGATGTTGGTAGATTTGTACTGTTATGTTTTCAAGCATCAAAGAATGCTACCAGTGTTAAAAATTGTCAATACCATGAAAAGTAAAATGAAGAAACTACAAAAAGTTTAAAAAGTTCATAAAACTCATGGTCAGCAGTAACTTAAGAGTCCATTGGGGATGTGGCATTACATTTCTTCCTTAAATTCCACATATTTACATTTTAGAGACCTAATGAGGCTTTTAATAATGTGGCTATATCTGCAGGAATGGCCCCTTCATCTCCTGCAAAATAAAAACATAAATTAGTAGTGTAATAAGAATTTTACAGAAACTGACACATCTAGAATCCCAAAACTGTACACAATCCACTTCTTGCAAGCATTTGGTTTGCATGCGTTATGGTTTTATGATATTGGTTATATTATGGATATTCCACATCATAACATCATGTAATGTAATGGGAGTTAAAGAGTTAATGCTCCAACCAGACTCCACCCCTTCCAGTCACACAGGTGCATTGCCTTCACCTGTGCTCCTGCAGCTGACTCGGTGCTCACCTAGGTGAACAATCGATGCTTCAGGCCATGATTCAAAACTTTCCATACAGTGTGTCACACTAAGCTCTACGCAATACAATGAAAACCATAAAACCGTAACATTCCACCCTTAATTCAACAACATTACATCACACTAAACACATATAATGTTGCGTGTGTCCGCTGTTCATGTCATCTATGGGTGACATACGCCATGGTACACCACAGTACACCTTTAGCATGATGTAAGGATGTTGAAAAACGGGTGGAATGTTATGGTTTCGATCTATACTTTATTATATAGAGCTTAGAACGACAAATTTTTCTAGTTTAAATTGCATCAAAATGACCTCATCTGCATTTCAAATGCAGGTTTTTTTTGGAATTATACACCACAGTGATCTCCTAACTTGCGTAAGCAGGCATCATTACTAGCAAGACACTTACCCATATCTGCTGCAGTCATATCTTGTTCTAACTTCAATTTCTGCTGGTTGATTCTGAGCATGGTTTCTTCAATAGTCCCTTTACTGATCAGCTTTATGACTTTTACTTCTCTGAAAAATAGGATGAATATGGTTTTCCTTGGATTAGTGCAATAAGAAAGGATCTATTCCTTTGCTTGAGCGGCAGTAGTTTATATCAAGGCACAAAAACAATAGAGGCAGTATTAAAGCAGATAGCTTTCCTCTTTGGACCAGCTGTGCTCTGTACTGACAGAAAACTTGTTTTCTCCTGTACTCAGCAAGCACAAGGGCCTAACAGCCTCAAAAACTCACTTAATAGAAACAACTGACCATCCCCCAACCCCATCCTACAGCTGAAGTAACTGTTTACTAAACACATTCTATTCCTCTTCACTTATTCCTTGGAGAAGATTATGAAGCAGATGATGGATTCATTCGTTCAAGACAGCGTGGCATTTTAAAGCTTAGAGGTCTCTGAAAAAGAACAAACAGCTTTTTCTACTAGTTCCAGTGACTTCATACCTGCCTACAAACAAATTTCTGGTGCTAAGAACTGATGTAAACTGTGGTAAAATGAAGAACAGTTGAATGTAGTTAATAAGGTTAATTCCAAGTACAACATGTATTTGCAGTTGTTTTACAATTACCTAGCTGCCAAGCAATCCAGAAATGGCTTACAGAAATTTGCTTAAAACAGAATCTTTAAATCAAACTACTTGCCTCCAAGAGAAACAAGCATCATAATTAAGAAGTCTTACCTTGTCTGGCCTACTCTGTGGCATCGATCTTCCGCTTGCTTATCATTGTATGGATTGCAATCAATGTCATGAAGAATAACAACATTTGCCGAGGTCAGATTGATTCCCAAGCCACCAGCTTTGGTTGATAGGAGGAACACAAATATACTCATATCCGTATTGAACTCATCTATTATATGTATCCTACAGAACACAGGAACACATACATCAGGGCCTTGGAGAACAGCAGAACACAACTCCTGCTTTGGAGTTGAATATAGAAGTTAAGACTATAATCTGAAAGAGAGGCCAGAGGTATTGCAAAGCAACTCAAGGGTACAGATGTTAGGCATAGAGGAGAAGGTGTAACAATTCTAAGGGGTGACCAGAACATACTTAGAGAGTGGCAAGACTGAAAGAAGTGATGTCTGGAAAAAGATCCTGGATTATCATCATGCAATACTAAGAATACAAGCTGGTGGAGGAGGGTGGAGAGGACTGAAGTATTGCAAAACAGGTGACACGAGAGTAAAGATTTCAGGTTCTTAACTGTCTTCCACTAATTGCACATAAAAGCAAAAGAAGAATAGATTTCAGCTGCAAATGGGAAGTAACAACACACCAATAACTCGTTTATTTAATGAAGAGAAGAGCATCTGAAAAAAAAATTCATAGAATGGGAAACATCTACAGATGAGCTTCTGTTAAATCATGCTGATATACATCAAATCAAAACACCATTTATAGCAAAGGTGAAAGTTTACCAATTGGATGTACTAAGACAATAATCTGATCATCTAAACTCACCTTCCAACCTTCATCCTTATTAAGGGAATCTGAAATTCAATATTAAACCCCTACCAGAGCCAATTCCCAGCAACTACAGAACTGTGTATATTGGAAAAGAAAGGTTAGTAAGTCACATCCTCCCTGCAAGTGGCACATCTGTTTCTTCAACTGAATTCAGAAAACATGCAGAAGAGTCACATACCTGTCAGAAATCTGTGTTTTTCCATCCAACCTAATATATCTGTGTTGCCAATGTTTTAGGAAAACTTCCAGGATATCCAGCATCATTGTAAACTGGCTAAACAATACAACTCTGTCGCCCTGGAAACAACAAAGCAAAACGAGTTTTAGAGTTAATGATGAACTAGACAAATGTAGTATTTGCATTAATAAAAGACTAAGCTGAAATTACTAAGATGCAGACAGACTTCCAGTAAAACACGCCCAGTATTTATTGCATTAATCCACCTTTTGTCAATTAAGCAACCTAGAAATCACAAATCAATTGCAAAGACAGATCTACCAAAGTATTTTGTTAAAAACTGTTAAATTAAAGCTGTATTCTGTATCATACAGAGCAGTAGCTCCCTGTTGAAATAATTCGGCTAACATGCTTACTTGAAGAAGAGGCCAGTTTGAGTTTGCAACTCCAAACAGTGACATCTTATATTTACATTAGAACAACCATGTATTAAGCCAAATTAATAGACTTATTCAATGGCCAAAAGAAAGTCAGATGATTTAATGCTTATGAGCTGTGAAAGTGTCACTGTCCCTTCCTACTAATTGTCATGTTACCTTGGGATAGAAGTCTCAACGCTTAGAAAAATGAGGAAGCTTACTTCCACTGTATAATCTTGTCATCTACAGAGTAAAGTGCAAAAGTAGGACTGCACATTAAAAGCAGTGCACTGCACACACATTAAACCACACTGTAATACTCTACGCAAAAGCAAATGAGTATCACATACAGCTGCTTGTGACCAGATGGTAAATTCTTTGGAGCCAGCCAATAGACAGACAGCAAAGGACATTTCAACAACTGGTAGCACAAACCTTCTCTTTAAGTTCAGATAGAAGGCGTTCCAATACTCTAAACTTTCCGGAATCCAAAATTTGATCCATGTCTAACTTGAAGTCACTGACATGAGAATATTGCTTACAAAGCAAATGCAGTTCAAAATCTGTCATTACTGTCATATCTTCAAAGATGAGGTCAGGATTAGCATCACAGTGTGTGGGTTCCTATTAGGAAAAATGAAGGAAAACAATGCAATATACAATTTTTGCAACGCAGGCAAGAAAAAAGAAACCCGAACAATTACATCCACAATTTCTTTAAGAACAAAAAGTAGCACAACTAGACATTGAGAAACACCAGAGCATGGCTCATGCAAGCAACAGAAGATGAAATCTGCAACCCCAGGTTTATAATAGAGGATTGTTACTTTACAGGTTAGCTTTTACAAGAATTTGTAACTACTAAAAACTAAGATATGCTCAACCTCCACAGCCATTACCTAGTTCCCATCAAGCCCTATGATCTTTTGCCCCTGTATCAGATCTCTTCCCCTGAAGAGGCATTCCCTACAAGGGAGTTCCAATCCTTGGTTAGATGGTAGGAGACATGGGAAGCCCAGCCCAGCCCAAGATTTAGGGTGGGTAGAGGGATGTCATGCCTGGAAGAAAGAGGAAAAGAAAAGCCACATCTGGAGAGTACGATGGTATGAGAAGGAATAAGAAAGGGACAAAAGTCCTTCATAAAAATGGATGATTTCTTCCCTTCCCCCCAACCCTGACTGGTTTTATTTTTAACAAAGCTACAGATACTCAAAGCTAGGTGCAATTTTCTCAGAGTACACACTCTGAAACGTCCCAATATCACTTTTGTTTGCACTTTAGAAGGACGTAACAATTTTTCCTAAACTCCACAGGCATTAATTAAGCCCATACATGTGACAAAAAAAAATCCTCAGTGCTTCAAACATCACTGCCCTATTTATACATCTATACAGCCTCGATTCCTTGCTGCTCAGCAAATACTAATAAACTCATATGTTCTCACCCTGAGACATTTTCATAAATATTTTGGTCTTAAGTTGTGATGTGGAGGGAAGAGGTGTTAAAGGATGAGGGACTAATAAGAAGATGACTGCAATCCCAGAACTATTCTCTCCATTTAACATTTGATCTAGAAGTCTGAGTGTTAAAATAAACACAGAACTTGGCTGAAACACGGGAGAGATGCACAGAAACAGAAAGCGGCAATAATGAATTAATATTTACAAGGACACACTTTTGATCAGAGGACTGACAATAAAAATCAATTCAGGTTGCATTAAAAACTGAGGGATTAACAGCTGCTGCTGAATATCACCACCTTACCTTCAGCATAAGTTTGGACATTGTCTTGAGCTTGTCAGCTGTGTAATGCTGACGATGTAAGAGAGGGTGATTAGCCATTTTTCTAAGTTGCATCATTGCATTTCCCATATCAGAGCTTTTCTCTGTCAACAAAAAAAAAAGGTAAATTCAGAAGTAGCACAGATCTGGATGCAACTTTATCTCTCAGGAGAACGTTAGTTTTAAGGAGTATTTCTTATATTCAATATTTCACCTACTTAAATCACAGGAATGATATAGTCATTTAATGTCTCATTAGCTTTACAAAGCAAAGACTTCGTAGTCACACTCAACAGAAATCTAAGCTAGAAAAAAATCCAGCAAAAGGAAATGAGATCATCATATACCGTTACCCTTCATAGTTTTCTTCAGCTTGTTTAACAGATCACAGTATAGTTGCTCTTGTTTCTCAGACATGGCACACAATTCAATGTGATCTTTTTTGGGAGGTAGCTGTTTTAGAACCTGAGGAAAAAAATTTACCAGTTGAAAACTGTAGTGTAACAAACAGTAGTTCTGTATTACTTTAAAAGTCTACTCTTAAGCTATTCTACTCAATCGCTTCATGCCAAGATCTTTCATCAGCTGCAACTTTGCTAATTGAAACTCAATCAGTAGCTTGACTTACAAATTCAGAAATTGTCTTGCGTTACGCATCACACATCTAAGTAATGTGATATGAACACTTCAAAAAAAACCAACAAAATCAGTACCTGCACAAAATAACAAATGCACTAATAGGAACCTTCTTGTCAGCAGCTTCTGATAAGCAGACTACTAAGTGCTTACGAAGCACAGTAAGACACAGAAATCCTTTCAAAATTATTATATCTTTCCAGTCTTTAATGCACGCAGATCTAAATAGAAGGATTCAGCTAGGTTTGAAATTTAAAATGAAAAAGAATCACCCTGATTATAGCAGCATAATCTGTTTCTAGTCAAGAACACGCATAAACACATACATGAACATTCACTGCCTTAACACTTTGAGTTAAAGTAAAACATTATCCTGCACCATCCTAATGGAGCTGGTCATAAAGATTACTAGGGGAGATGCTCTGTTAGACCTGCTGTTCACAGAAAAGGACTGGTGGGAAAAAGAGGTCAGAAGCTGTCATGGGTTCAGTGACCATAAAATCGTAGAGCTCCCAATTCTTGATGAAATCAGGAGCAGGGGGGACCACTAAACTGCTACCCTGGACTTCCGGAGAGCAGACTCAAGCGTTTGGGACACTGGTAGGGAGGGTCTCTTGGGATTCAGTCCCAAAGGGTAAAGGAGTCCAGAAAGGCTGGTTGCACCTGAAGAAAGAAATTTCAAAGGCACAGGGGCAGGCTGACCCCGAGTCACAAGATGAGCTGGCAGGGAAGATCAGCGTGAATAAACAAGGAGCTTTTCTTGACACTCCAGGAGAAAAATTCCTATGAAGTCTCTTGATATCTGCTTAGCGCACCAAATAATCTTTGAATGATCTTCCCTAACTAAAATTCCTGGCTGCATTAAACAAATACTGAGCACTGAAATCCAAAACTACCACAGCATGTCACATTTTTGCAAACTCCTTCAAGATGAAGACTAGCTCAATTTTCCTGTTTTTCCCTAGAGAAACATGTAAAACTAGCACTGATTAAACTTGGCATTAAATTCCATTAGTCTCAAAGACCATCAACTTTTTTGATACCAAAAAAAATACAATAAAGGTTCCTTAATAATTACCTCATCTTTTACTCTTCTCAAGATGAATGGTTTTATTATCTGCTTTGCATGTGCAATCCTCTCCTTTTCATACACGCTTTGTTCTTCAGCGGTCTTCTACAGAAAATATTGCAAGAATTCAATTGCGGGGTGAAGTTTTCAACTATAACAACGCTACCTTAAAATTTCTAAGCAGGTGGAGAACTCAACCAGAAGAGACAGATCTAAGAAGACAGTTAGCATTCTGAGACATCCTATTATGGAATCTTTTCTTGAAATGGTTTATTTTACAGTTTCACTTTCTAGATTTTCACCACCTGTTTGTATGAGGTACCAATAAGCAAGTGGTAACAGCAGTGATATAGTAAACAAAAAAGTTAGTCTCCAAAAAGAATATACAACACTTACTGCTTTTGAAGAGAACATCCTTCGGATTTCACTTGTGCTGCTACTGAACATACGTGGCATAACAAAATTCAAGAGAGACATCAACTCCAACAGATTATTCTGAACTGGAGTTCCCGTCAGCAGTAAGCGATGCTTTGCCTATTTGTCCAAAGTCAAAAACAGTAGTGAGAAACAGAAGTTGAAAGCGTTAGAGGCTAATATTGGAAGAAGCAACACAGCTCACTAAGAAATGAAGTGAACTTCATTTAAACCACAACTATTTAAATTTAAAAAATACTTAAATATCATAGAATAATTTCTTGGTGATGTGAAAGAAGAAAGTCTTCAGGATCTGTGGGAAGCTGACCTCAGATCAGTATAAGACTACTGAAGAAGCCTAACCCAGATATAAGACAATCCTTTCTGTCTGCATCGTGCTTCGGGTCGTTTATTTTTTCCCCATAATTTAAATTCACTGTTGCCAAAATATTGTTTTTTTCTAATGTGAAAGAGTACTTTACACACAAGTTTTGAACTGCAAGTACAAGCCACAATTTGACGGCTTAAAGATCAGCTTCCTAAAAATACTTTTAGTGAAAATATTAAAAAAATAAGTTGCAATAATTTAAGTGACTGCAAGTATATAATTTCGCTTCTTATTCTTTCAGTATTATTAGTACTTACTCTAAATTTTTCTTTAAAAATGCCATTATATCAGGCTGCAGACTTCAAGAAAAAGCTACTTCAAAGTTAGCTTTTTCTGTACAGAATACATCCTTAAATACTACAATATTCCAGCAGAAATCCTTTTAGTTTTCAGAACAGCAACGTTTATCAACTTTACTAAGAGACTGGAAAACTGCTTAATACTGAAACAGAACCACTGTCGTAACTGTAACAATGATATAAGAAATCAACTACGTATCTTAAGTAACTCATCCCCATGAAAGCAGTCACAGTGCAGGATAAACCCCCAAAACCACACAACTTAAGTCCAGCTGAATACTGTAGTTTCTGAAATATTAGGTGTATATAAACTCCTTCCTTTCATACTGACAACACGAGTAAATAAAACAAACCTGAGTTGTTCCCCCCCCAAACAAATAACTAAGTGTCTTACATTAATTCTCATAAGTTGCTGGTAGCGTACAGAGCTCATGTTCTTGAGCATATGACCTTCATCAAAAATTGCATAGTCAAGCTCCACCTTGCGAAACAGACTTCGATCATCTGAGCTGCTAATTGCACAGTTATACCTGTCAAAGGAATAAACCACAACAGAAACATTAAACACAAACTTAACACAAACATAATGCTAACAACTAAATTACATTTTCTATGATTCTAAGAGCTGTGGAAAAGAACAGTAGGGTAGTTAAGTAAAACTACCTAGAAATAATCAATCAAAACACTATTTACTACTGTCAAATAATTAGTTCATTTCATCAGCCAACACTTCACACCACTTTCCAAAAATCCATGCAAATATAATATGAAGTACACATAGTATCTCCTACAGCATTAATAAAAGCCTTTTTTTATCATTACTTGGAGAAGATGAAATTCCTTTTCCATCTCATTCTAAATGTTGTTAGTTATTTGTTATCTGAATTTCATCAGCAAAGCACGCTTTACACCTCCCTTAAGTGAAATTGAAAAGAACAATCCCCAAAGGCTTTAACTCTTGCCAAACAAGACAAAAAATGAAGCAAGCTTCATGTCCTTTACTGAAAGGCAACTAACAGATCAAATTTTGTTACATCACTAGAGGTCACTAGACAGTAACTAGACTTCGTTTGCTTCTTAATTACTGTACTTACGTAGTTATAATGACATGGAAATCTACAACTCTGTTATTAATGTCAGCCCGGAGATGTTTCCTATCTTCCTGGGATCCTACAGAAGGAAAAACAAGTATAACTACATCTGTAAATAAAATTTAAATACCTAAAATTAAATATCTAAAAACAGGGCTTCTATGTTTTCTGAGACTGAACATGCAAACAATCATATTACTGGGTTAATTTCTAAGTACATTCCTCACCATAGTAAAAAAGGACATTCAGTTCAGGACACCACAGATTAACTTCTCTTATCCAGTTATCTGTAAGATAATAATTAAAAAAATCCAAGTTATTTCTACTTAAGCCTTACATAATTCTAAAAACACCTTGGAATTACAACAAAAGTTTGTCTTGAAAGCAAATAACCTTAAAATCCTCCCAAACGTTAAGAAGTATCTTTCCGAACACTGACAAATTGTTAACATTTAGGGAAGTCAAGCAACCATCAGACCAATGTCTCTTCTTTCAGAAGCTTTCTTCAGCAATTCAAGAACAGCAGCTTACTTACCATAAATGAACCTTTTTTATATGACCCTTGCTATCACTTAAGTAGTTTACACTTTAAACTCCTACTGAAGTCAGTTTTTACCAGGTCCAAAACAATTTAAGTGTCTATTGCATTGCTGAACTGCTCAGCCTGATTTTTCCCCCAAAATAATTAATTCCTCAATAAATGATTGCTTTTTAACTGATTCCATTTAGAAACTTTTCGTCAGGAGACGCAGTGCCTCTAGGAATTGGCAAAGGTTTGTAACTCGATTCATTTCCAGGTGTGCAGCCATCAAAGCAGCCACCAGAAATGTCACCAGGCTGAAGAGAAGCGTGTTTGTGCATGGTGCATGAGTGTTACTCTGAATCCATCACATATAACTGCAGAAAGTGGTTCCTGGTAAATGCCACTCATCCTACACATGGGTTGGGCCCAGTCTGGTGATGGTTGAAGGGATCCTCCAACAGAAAAGTTTGAGAAGTTGCTGGCAGACTCTGCTTTTCAGGTTTTATAGTATCAAATAATACAAGCTTGGGCAAAGTTGCTGCTACAGTTTATGAGTCTCTACATCTCACTTCATAAAAGCACCCTCATTCACACCTCAGGTTTTAAATTATATGCATTTTTATGACTTACGAAAAAAACTTATGGATTCTAGTGAGTCTTAAAAGCATACTGATAATGGCATTTTCAAACAGATCTTGAACAACTGAAAGCTTTTTTGACATATTAGAATATAAGATATGTACTGGCTTCAAAAATCCAGAGTAGTATTTTCTTCCTAAATTAAAAGTGTTACTTTCTCTTTCTCAGTCTTTCAGTAAAGCCATTTAAACTCCAGAGAACTAGTTCATCCTAAAATGCATCAGCTTTGCTGATGTATTTCATCATGTATTCATTGTACTTTTAGTTGATCTCATTAGGCAGTCAAAACAAAATCAAAATGCTATTAGCCTCGTCATTTTAGGATTTTGATCTGCTTTAAAAGACAGCACAAACCAAAGGGGAAAAAGGCACTGAACATTTTGAATGCAATAGAACTTCACTCTAAGCACAGCCTGAAGATATGGAAATTCAGCCAAAATTCATTAAGTAAAAGAATTAGCTAAACAAGTTCAAACTGCAACAAGCAGCTTTATTTTTTGTGAATCATACATTACATAGTAAATAAATCCATGTAAGGTCTAATTAATTTATAGCAAGTATACTTCCACTACAGATTGTATTCCATTTAAAAATCCTTAAGTAGTTGAACATCATCATGAGAAAATTTTCTTTCTTTAAATTGTTATCCTAACTTTAATAACCCATCCACAATTGCTCCCCTTTTCCTTTTCTTTAAAGGCAAGTAATTTTGAGATGTACAACTTACCTAACGTTGAAGCTGGCACAACTATCAAATGGGGACCTCTATTGCCCTCTTGGTAAATATGGGCCAGAAATGCTATAGCTTGAATTGTTTTTCCTAGGCCCTACAAAAACACAAATCAATTTAAACAAAGTTCAGTCTCCAGAATGTAAAAGTTCCATGCTCCTAAGATGATTACACCGTGGTCCCTAATAACTGAAGACTACAGATACTCATAGAAAAAACATTCTGTCAAACAGTACTGTTTTCAGAAGACAACTCCTCCTCAACCAAAGTAAACTGTCTTTCCGGCTTGATATTTGAGCATCAGTGATTCACTTATGATCTTTTTCATTTTAGTTCAGCTCATCCCACAAAGCTTCAAGAAACTGTGGTTGAAACAACAGCTCATTTGGAAACTAATCATGTATTGCATTAAGAACCAATCGTGCAACTGATTTTAGTTACTTCTGAAGTGGGATTTAAAATGGAAATCAGATTTGTCTGCAATAAGCTCACAGTCACCTGTCTTTTAACACGGATTTAAAATTTTTATCTTGGCTACCAGAAAATTTGCTTGAGGTCACGCTTACAGACATGAAAAATACAGAAGAAACTCTGCCTAAGTCCTAGTGAAGCAACCCAATCTGTCCATTCACAGGAATTCACAAGATGTAAAGCAGCTAGTGTTCAAAACCTCAAACCTGTAAACTTTCCTGGATTTAATCCTGTTAGAAAACTTACGAGGGGTGCATGGATAATAGATAGCTGAAGTGCTGGAGAAGCAGGAAGTGCTCACACTTTTATTCCTGTATGATTACCTATAAACTTAGAAACTGACTGAGAAAGGTAGAAGAAACAGACTCATTACAGCATATTGCTGGACAAGAAGAGTTCATTTCCTACTTAATTGCACAGAGATATGAAAATGAATGGTTCAAGAATGATCTGTTGTGCTACAAATTGGTTTCATTACATCAGAGAACCATATGACTTGTAATTATCAGTATCCATGAATTTCAAGTTCTTTTACTTCTGAAAAGAGAAAAAGCTCTTAGCAGCTACTGATATAGAAAAAGATATGGAGAAGCTTTTCAATAATTTGTGATTTGAATTGTACTAGCTAAAACAAATGTGGTTTTTTTTTGTTCAGAAGCCCAAAACAGATTATAACTAAGTCATCTCCAATACTTCTAACAGGTTCGTACTCACCATTTCATCAGCCAAAATACCATTCAATCCATGTTTATGAAGAAGTGCTAACCAGTTTAAACCAATCTTCTGATATGGTTTGAGTTCCAAACTTGAAAAAAAAATCAGGTTTACCATGTTACTGTCTTTTGCTTATTTATTCACGAAACACAATTTTAAACTTAGGTTTATTACAGTAAGGCATATTTAACATTGCTTGTATTTTAATCCACTCCAAATCTCCTGGTGTAGTAAAAATACACCTCCAACACTGTGTAATCAGTCAGTTTAAGTTCAGAAAGCATTTCTGAACTAAGCAGTGCGTTGGAATTCTTAAATGTGTTGAACAGTCAAAATGACTATTATAATAAATTATTATAGATCAGTAATTGATAACTAGTTAAATACATTTAAAAAATACTGATCGTGTAACTATGCAATGAATTAAATATTACTGATGATATTGACATCAAACAAAAAAAAAGAACAACATATAATCCACAAAGCATTCTTGACCAATATCCTTTCTTCCTCTGTTGACAGAAAATTACTTTGCTATTTACCAACAATCCTTGTAAGTTTCATCCAGGTGCTACGCTGGCCATTCCCCATTTCACCTCTAAACTTCCTAATCATTATAGCATGCCTTGTTCCATTCCCCACTTTGCTCCCCCACTGCCATTCCTCCTCAACTTACTCCTCATTTCCAGTAACCTCTTGGAGATATTACCAATTTATGTGCCTGAAATAAATCCTTTCCTTCAGCAAATCCGCCTGCATCCACGCAGGGAAAAATACAACTCATGGCCTGAACAGACAACAAGCCTGAGAGAAAGGGCTCACGTTAGCTTGGGAACACAAGTAAACCACCTCTAGCTCCTGCATGTAGCTAGAAAAAAATCTGTTCGTGAGAAACTGCCCTGCATCTGCAACCAAATAACCTTGCTTTCTGTGAATGACCTAGGTTATCCCAATCCAGGATACTTTGTCTCCCTGTTATATGTATGGATGCAGTACTTGTGGGGAAATCCCACCAGCTGCAGCTGTTTTACCATCACATTGCTCTGCTATGGTCATAATCCTCCTTACCAGCTTTCCTGATGGACTTGGAACTTACTTGTTACATTCTCTCAAGCACTGTACACTCCACTGTCTAGATTCCCAACCGCTATGGAGCAAAGACTTAAAAAAGTTTCACCTTCATAGGTAACAATTTGAGAATCCCGGAGTTCAAGCACAGTTTATAATCCAGGACTCTTTCAAACAAAAGTAAAACGTACCTCTGATTCAGAATGGAGGGTTGCTCTACGTTCCACTTGCATCCTCCATCTTCAGTAATCTTGGTTACTTGTTTTGTCAGTTTATTTGATATTTCTTCACATTTATTCATGAGCTTGAGAACCACATCTCTCTCCTTCAGCAGGGTCTTGCAGTTCCACACTATGTCTTCTGATAAGCCAGCAGTCTTAGTTATTTTTGTAAACTACAAAAAATATTAATAAAACACTATGAACACTGCTAAAATGGAAGCAGAAGATCAACTGCTGGTTTCAGACTCTCAGCATGGCACCTATCAGCTTCCTGTTCACAGAGTTTTATAAAATTGTACTGACAGGTGCTTTCAAGCAAGTTTCTCCCTTATTTTACTTAAAATTGCAAGAGCGAGAGCACTTTGCTTTGTGTAGCTGCTGCAATTTCCTATTCAACCACAGCATACCAAAGCTTAACAGCTCTAGTTATCCTCGGATGTACCACACTTTGCCTAAATCTAAATTAATCTTCTCATAGTTTTTCTGGATTTTTATTATGTATCTGTTACATTTAGCACAAGACTTAAACATATCTTCCTAGAATTCCTTTTTATTAAAAAATATCACAGAATACATAAAGCGTTAAGTAACAGATCAAAACCTCAAAATAAAATATGCTAAACTGGACTGTACATGGGTTGGCTCACACAATATAGTGATAGTGATGCCCTCTACTGACAGCTAGAAATCACAGTTGCTTGCCAGGTTGGGTGTTTTTTGTTTGTTTGTTTCAGGGTTTGCTTAATTTAAACAAAATCCATAAAGTTTATCAATAGTCATAGGTTAAACCAGGCTAAAGCACACACGTCAATACTCGCAAAAAAAAGTAGACACCCTTTAATAAGGAGTTGCAAGGAACATGAATTTCAATAGGTGATTAAGAAATTTCAACATTTGTTTTGATGCGTAAAGCTTCAGTTGGCATAAACTTAAATCCTGTAATCTACAAATAAGTGTGTGGAGAACGAAGCCATCTGTTATTAAAAAAGTTGAATTACTTCATGTCAGCATATTAGCATTCATCTCCAAGTTACAACAAGAAACATTTTAGCCACTGGTTTACATGTGGAAAAACAGAGTTGTGTTGTCAGTCAGGCCACAAGTAGATCTGTGAATGGCCTCTGCATTACCAGGGCTCTCACTCCTATAACTCCACGTGTTTTTGAAATGAGGTCCAACACCTGAGGACATCACAGACAATCTTCCACAGCAGGCCGGAAGAAACAGCAGAGTAGAGCCAGAGCAGCACCACACTGACACAATCTGCTCAAGTTTACTTGAGAGCACTTGAAGGTGATTCAGGATTACATTTTACTACTCAGCAGTAAAAGACAGCCTCAACCTGGATAAACAAGCCCGAGCTCCATTTTTAGCAGTGTCAGTTTCTTCTCATAAAAAGACTTCTGGGTTTATATATAAATATTTTTGCCAGTTCAGGCTTTGAAGGATTTCACAAATGTAGAGTCAAGCAGAATGAGAATTGACAACATAGCTGGAGCTCCCCTCCCTTAGGATGTCTCAGCTCATAGAGTATCACAGTACACAGAATAGAATTGCCAAGCCTATCTTTCTAGGCTAAGAACTGAAAGAAACAAACTAAATAGTCACTACATTTAAACTTCCAGGTAATAGTTCACGTCAAAAGTTTAACCTCCATGTGCTCATTCAGAATTTTCAGGCAGTGGTTAGTTTTCTTTTTTCGGTTGCTTGCTCTTAAAAGGTATATGCATCATTTAACTCACATGAAGTCCTCAACAATGAAGTCCTCAACATCAAAAGAGATGGTTTGTTTTGTGATTGAACAATATTACAGCGATTGAGAGTAATGAGAGACAATCACAGAACAGCTCAGATTGGAAGGCACCCTTAAGACTACCTAGTTCCAACCTCCCTGCTATAAACAGGGAGGCCTCCCACAGACCAGGTTGCTCAAATCCTCATCCAGCCAGGCCTTGAACACCTCCACGAAGGCATCCACAACCTCAGGGAAACCTGCTCCAGTTACCCAAGAACTCAAGTACACAAGTACACAACAGGGCAAGAAACATCAAGCCTCAAGGAACCCGAAAAGCTCAGCTAGGCTTCTTCCAAGACTTCCCATCCAGTCCAGGGTATATCCTTTGTCTCTCTCACTCCAACACCCAGTAACTTACAGGTATTTTGGTTACGTGACTGCACTTCTGAGGAAACAACAGAGCTACTGATTCCAATATGGACCAGTTTGGAGAAGAGGACAAAATAATTCACCACCAGCAAGTTGGTTTTTTTTTTTTTTTTTTTAGAGAAAGGAAGAGAACAAAAGGCACCGGGTGCCCAGAAATGCCACCACTAAAAAACAAACCACACTGCATGATATTAGAGTGCCAGGAGCTACCATTAAGTAGCCAAGTGGTCGACAGTACTCCTCAACACTTCTCCCTCTCTTCACTCCCAGTTCCCACAAGTCTTCTTTTCCACTGTCACCCATTCAGCTTGTTTACCCCACCATCCATCTGCTCTTCTTGCATTATACCCCCAATTCTCACCACAGGAGATACACAACTGCTTGCTCCTCAAAATCACTGATCTCAGCTTCACAGTCCCTCTTCACCAGTATATCCAATGTCTTGCCTTGGTTCCACTTCTAGTGTTCTTCTCTGAAGACAAGTACCATAAGTCTCACACACTTCTTAGGAGCACACATCCCAGTGTTTCATGATACCCTAAGTACATAGGGCATTCAAAGGAAGGTCACAGGTACTTGTCCAGAGAACCACTGATTCCACAAAGGAAGAAGCAGTTAGCTAAAACTGCAAGGAAATATCCAGATCTGTTCAAAAACATAGTGAAACAATTCCAAGAATTTTCAGTGATTTTATATCTATGAAAACTTCAAAACTAACTGAAAAAAAAAAATAGTCTTAGGGCAACTTACAAGCATTCTCTAGAAAGAAAATCTTATTTTAAGTTTTCCTAGCATAAGCCATTTAATTTGCAAAGAGGTAGGCTTTTCTGTTAATGCCAATAATCTTCAGCTCAGGCTGAGAGCTGTAAGACCTTCCTCAGTTCTCCTGAAGAACAGTATTATTACCTAGTGTTTCAAATGATGTTAACGAAGAAACAGCTTCTGGTACCTTCTTAGTAAAGGTAAAAAAAATCTTACAAATAGCAAACGCTAGAACAACCAACTCTGTATATTATTCTACCACTCCATTAACATGTAGGAGGAAAAAAAGTGAAAGGCCACTGGGCTACTGGATCATTACAAACAATTAAGTAACACTAACATTAAACATCTGCTAAAACTTGCTGCAAATCACTTCTACTCCAGGCAAGTATTCACAATGCTACACAAACATGTAGCTGCTGACAGCAGCAACCTCGAGGAAAGAAAGATTTTGAACGTGAACAGGCCCATACAGTTTTTCTGTTCAATATTTTACAAAGAGAAAAAGAACAGCCCTGTAGCAAATATTTCTGCAGAGAATTAAGTTCAGGCAAAACCCAACAAGTTTAGAAAGGAATTGCCATATGACAGATGTTCCGTAAGAAGCCAAAGGCTTGAGGCAAAACAGATTTCTTCTGCAGAATACCTGTACCTCTCTTTTTTTTTTCCCCAAAGATCCTTCCCTTATCTCCCTCTTTTGCAACACAACATACAAACATTATTTTGTTTTCTTAAATGTTTCTTTAAGAACTCATACTGTTTTGTGGTAAGACATTTCGCCCACCAAATAATATATGTTACTGGATTAGAATTATTGATGACATTAGATTCTGTCCTGAAAAAAAAACAGAAGCACGTTTTACACATCGATAGGGGTTTCAGAACACATACTGATGAAAAAAACAACAATCAGTTACTCTTTAAGAGGGCCTACACAGAGTTATTGCCTTAAAATCCAAAGCACTAATAACTGACCAAGACGGACTGCAGTAAAGCACTCAAAGTTTCTTATTAACACCTTGCTCATAGCTGCAAGTCATCAGACCAGATAACTGAAATGCATGAAAGGTGAAGGCAACAAGAAACCCATGGGAAACATTTCAAAGTAACGTCCCAGTGACAATAGATAATGTACTTACCAAGCGCTACTGCTTTCCCTTCTGCTGTGGATTGTGGTTTATCCTTCTGACGCTTTACCTTTTATTAATAAAAACACAGCAGTTTCCTCCACTAAAAAAAAAAATGGCTGCACTGCTTAGCTAGCAAAACCATGCTAGAAACTAAGCTGCAGTAGAATAAAAAAAGCAAAAGATAGACGACCACAGTTTCTTGTATGAGAGTGAAAATAATCATGCTGGTACCTTAAGTAACAGAGCTACCCTTGAAGAGCCTGCAGTAAAAGTCCTGCCACATTCTTGTCTTCTTCATGGGGTTTCAGCTAAAGCAGCTCAGAACAGGCTAGTAAACACCTCCTTCCTAAATGTAAGCTCTAATTTCTTCTTCTGCAGTGAAATCAACCAAGTTTCTATGCTAAAAAGTGAGTGGCAGTAATGTCAGCCAATCAGGTTGAGTTTTTCAGCAAAATCACCCCTTAATTCATTCAAAATCAGGTCATATGACACTGTTTGAAATGCTATTGGCTTACAATGAATATAGTATTTTAGCCTAATCAGGCTAAGGCCACCCATCTATGCCTCTCTAGACCTAAGACACCTTGACTGTAGGCATGCTGAGGATGTTAAAACAAGAATGCAGACTTACCAGAGCTTCCCAACTATTAAAGGGCCGGAGCGCTATTATCTTCTGAACTTTTTTCTCAGAACACTGGGGAATCATAGTGAGTTCACTTGGGGAAGCATCTTGCAGGAAGCTGAGGATTTTACTTTTGTAAACACTCTCCACCACTTGATCGCTACTGCCATAGTCCTCGTCAAGAGAGCTACCGCCATCTTCAGCAGACTCGTCCTCTGAGTTGTGTACTTCTGTTCCAGTGCTCCAAACATTTGCTTTGGTTTTACGCTTTTTCCTAAAGTGGTTCTGCTCTTTCCCAGACAATTTCCGTTTCTGCTTCTCTTTCTTCTCATCACTTCTACTATTTGCAGAGACTTTGGCCCAGTCAGAAACTTTACTTCGGGAAGGAAATTCCACGCCTACAGATTTGGAGTCAACAAGTCAACACATATTGGTTAAGGGCAAAATAAAACTCCACGTCCTTCCAAAATAAAATGGTGTTAAAATATTAAAACTGTTTCATATCAACACACAACACCTCAGCAACAGGTCTTACCAAGAGAAGAAAAAATAGCAGTAAAATACAATTCCAGCCTGTTTGGAACATGAACAATATCAACTGCGATGAGGTGAACATTGTAGCGTTTGAGTTGCATAAAAATCAACAATATTTTAACAACTACCTTAGAACATAAATGAGCAACCAGATGTCACACATAAGCTGCAGAAGCTTTGAGGTAGGAACAGCCCTCAATAGTTTGATAACACTGCAGGAACTAAATACTGGTCCCACTCTGCCCAACTGACAATAAACAAGTTCTGCTGATTTCAGTAAACAACTGAAACAACTTTTACACACAAAAGTATAAATTCCTTTCCATTTTATTGCACCTTAATACAGTATTAAAGATGGGATAAAAAAATACACCTGGCAATACATTGTTCCTCTATTTTAACAACTACAACAACTCTACTACCTTGAAGTAACGAATAATTTAACTACAAGCAAACTAGTCACTTTCAGAACGATTTGTATGCTGTGGGCTTCCCCCCCACCTCTTTACATGTCACACACACTGCTTTCTCTTCTGCCCAATGTCAGCTTGCTACCAAGTCACTCCAATCCCCAAGCCTCTGATTATTGAGAGGGTAAGGCACCAACTTTATGCGTGCTAATAGCTCGTTCTCCTCTAGAAACATTTAAGGAAAACATCCTAAACCCAAGAATGCTGAAACAGCTGATGTAGCAAAACATGTATTTATGACAGCTGTGTAACACCAAAAAGTTATCAACTCAGTAAATAGTACTTAAGATCATGTGCAGAGATATACAGGGTTACAGTTTTTGTTCCCCAACAAAAGTTAATGAACTGGTATTTACACATTCATTGCATAACTTAAGGCATGCTTTTAATTTTTTATGCTACAGCATATTTTTAAAGGATGCATGTAACAGCAATTGCCCACTTACAAATTACTCAAGTCAAAAGAAAAAGCAGGCTTACTTTAAGCAAGCAGGATGTAATGAAGTTGCAGCTTTAATAGATTTCAGAATACATTTCATGTTATAGATGATCACAAATTATTATCTATACTAGCAAGACAAAGATAATCTCTAAATCTATAGGGAAAAAGCTTAAAAAATGATACTGAAAAGTAGACCAATATTCACTACCCTTCTTTTACCTCTACTCTCCTCCCCTCAGTTCTATTTTCAAATATTAATTCAAGTTTCAAGATGTGGTGCTGTCAGCAGCACTGTTGCTAGACATTGGAAAAGGCCTATACTGCAAGCTTGTTTGTTTTATCTTGGGATAAAACAGATTATAAATCTGTCTTTACCATCACTGTCTTCCATGAATACTCTCAGGGCCTCTCGTGCTTCGTGAAGCACCCAGTTATGCTCTCGAAGGACTTCTCTCAGTTCCTAGTAATTAAGAAAATTTGTTTTATGGTAAGGTAAGCAGACACTAGATTTCTGTATACAGTAACACTGAGGCACAAACACTTTTAATTGCAGAAAACAAATAACCCCCTCTCCCCAGGGCAAGGACCCAAAAGAGAGGAAATGAGAAGTAGAAAGCTTTCTGGTTTATTTTTATACCCTCAGCTTATACAGACCTGCACTCCATTTTTTGAAAGGCTAGGGTCATCCAAGCAAACTACGCTTCCAAAAAATCCCAATTACAGTACTAAAAGGCCATGATTATCTTTGTGTACTGAATCAATGCACAGCACACAGTAAGAAAGAGGGAAGACCTACTGTACATTTTATCACAGGTTAAACATGACTATGCCAGACTTGCCAATAGGACCAAAATACTAAGTACCATATAGCCTTGATTACTTCCAGCTGCTCTCACTTCAGGGTAAAATACATTCCAAAAGCAGGAACAGTGAAGACAGGCTCTTTCTGAGAGCACTGCTGGTGTAAAGACTTTCACTTAGACTTGCAGGAACAGATACAGTGTTCTTCAGATGTCAAAATCTAATTTGCCATCAAGAGACACAAACTCACCTCCTTATCCATGTCAGGAAATGTGTTTTGCAGTTTCTGTACAAGTATTTCTTGCTTCTCCCATTGTATTTCAGACTTGGAACCATCCACCTATGTTAAAAAAAACATACTTTATGTTTAATGTAAATTACTAGCACAGAAACAGAAAAATCAAACTGAACCAATATTGCTTAGCTTTAACAAACCACTCTAAATGACAAAAGCACTTACGACACATCCAATTTGCAGAAATGGTTCCTCATATATAAACAGCACTTAAGGCTAATGCTTTCAAGAGTGTAGAAAGTCCTCAGTCACGACAGACTGGGACTCTTTGACTTGGTTAGCAAATACCATGAGAAGTTGCATACCAAAACAAATACTTTAGAAGTACCTAGTTGGAATTTCTTTAAAATGAAAATTACAGTTAGCAGTGATTCCGCAAGATATTTAAGGCGGAAGGCAGTAGTGTTAACATTCAAGAAGTACACAGTTTACTAACTTGACTATTGCATTTAACCCTCTAGAATCTATAAACGTGTCACCTGGAATGTTTATACAAAGATATACATATAAAAACCAAGGTACAAAAACTGTGTATGAGCCACATAAAAACCTGGCAATGTTTTCATCAGTATTAGCTTCACAAAAAGCTATTCTAAGTCAGAAAAAAAAAAGGGAGGTTTCCTACGAACAAGTGCCAAAGCACGTTCAAGCCACAAGCTGTTCTGATATATATTCAACACAAGAATTATGCAAGTGCCTTCCACGAATGTAAAGTGTTTACTAATCTACATATCTACAGCAGAGATGCCAAAGTGTCTGATACATGTTTACTTAAATGAATTACACTATTTGCTGAAAGAGCACAAACCACAGCACCCAAATACTACAGACTCCTACCCTCACCAAACCTATGGTCTCATTAAGAGTAGAACTGTGGTCAGCACAAAGCTGGAGCTCTCTGTTCTGATGGAAGACAAATTTAGTAGCATTTCAACTGAGCGGTAATTATTTGTTCTCCATACAGCCTCTGGTCCATACTGTAAAATCCTCATTCTCAAATATTTTCCCACGTTCTCCATCAACACATCAGTGGTCTACTGATAGCACTGTAGGATCATTATAACAAACTGAATGTACCAGGATCATCTACACAGTTCCTATTTACAAGCACAGGTCAAAGTAATCATTCCTTTTAACATAACCAATTCATTATTTTCTGTAAGCCATTGTTCTTTCCCAACCACAATGGTTCTATGATTCTTTCACTCCTATACCTATAAAACAAGATAATATAACACCAGATGTCGAAATCCACCTATTTGAGGAAAAATAAAGAACGGTACGAGGAGGCAAGTTGCCCCACAGTTGACAACCCCCAATAGTGTTCACAAGAATTGAACGGCATCCAGTACCACACATACTGCTACTGGTCATCACATTCTACCATGAAAGCAATAGCTAAGTACATATACTAAAAATTAAAAGGTTAACTTCTGGCATCGCCAAAAAGAATGGAGCGGAAAACTCATCCAAAGGGCAAGATTTGAATTAGATAGGATTTTCTGATAACACACAGCAACTACACGGCACAACTGCCAATGATCCAAGTCAGGCAGTTCCACTTCACAGTGCCCAGACAGAAAAAACAATACTTACATAATTTGCTTTTGCCATTTTTGCCAAATGCTCATCACTGTCTTTGCCATTTATGTGAGAATCCTTTAGTTTCCTTTTACGAGAGGCAGCTTTAAAAAGGAAGCAGAAAAAATAAAAATTATTTTCATTAAGCTCACCTCAATAAAGTAGGATCATTCAAACCACTACTGTAGTAGCTACTTGTTAACTGTATACTTTTACCAGTCTTCTGCAATAGTTTCTTACAGTCCATACATATACAGAAACCTCAAGCAAAGCAACTGCTTAGGAAACATATATTCACATGCCCTCACATTTTCTGCAGTAGGTTAGCAGTTAAGCAAACAGCTTTGTCTTAAGCAGAAGAATGGGCTTTGGGTTTTTTTTTTTCTTTTAATTGACAAGCATCTTCCACAGAACTTTATTGAATAATGATACATTTCTGCCTTTTAAATAGTAGTTTTCCTAACAAAAGATAATCTTATTTAAGCTGTATGCTTTTGAAAAGTTATACTTAACCAAGGCTAAAATCCAACGAGTTAAAATTCACATCATCCCCCATCTGGAAGTAATGATGACTGATTTTTGGCTCAGGTACTCACCAGAAAGGTTATTATCAAGCAGTTTTTAACATTAAATCAAAGCCTTTGAAAGAAACTACGCGTAGTAAGACAGAGATAACTAAATATCAATGAACATTATAGCTTACATGAGTCAGAACTTTCTGAATATCTTTGGGCCCGGGTGATTATCAGAGATTATCATCTTAGCATTAAGACCTGCCCAGTCAGGTGCAATTTCAATTGTCACTGTGCACAGCTCACAAAGTTAAAAAAAAACAAAAAACTACATCATTGCTGTTTCTCCACATTAACTTTGGCTGAAGCAACAACTGTTATTGGATGACTGCTCTCTTCTTACTACAGCAGAAATTATTTCAAATATTCCTAGCTGATGATCTGATTTCTTACTGCCAGTCAATCTTTTGGAAGACTGCCAGCAGAGCTCTGACACCTTACATCAGCATCTGCAGTGAACCTCCCTTCCCAGACAGCCAAAGGACAGTCAGCAAACAAGCATAACTGATCACACACGCACAGCACCCACGGTTTCAAATCCTTAAGACAGTCTGAAAGATCAAAATAGCTTCAGTTCTGAAAAAACAAAATTATCTACTTATTTGTACAAACACTTTTGTATGAAATTACTTTCATATAAGCTTTCTAATAGACTCATTCACTGCCAGTGAAGAGAACGAGATGCAGTAAATAGACTAAAAAAATTAACATTTCTCGAAGAAACAGAAGCAAAGCAGTAGTAACTAAATCTTCAGTAACTGAATTATCTAGCAAGACCAAGGTATCTACCAGTGAGACTTTCCAAAGCACATGTTCTGTAGATCAATATAAACATACAGAAGACGCATAGCTCAAAAGAACCCTGCGAATATGCTGATGGAGAAGATAGTCTCCTTCAGCATTCAAAGAAGGATGTGCTTTGTTTCTCTGTCCAAGATGCCCATTTAAACAACGTAGTCAGGAAAACAACATGCTAGTAGATAAGAATCACGTCTTAGCCTTGTCTTAATACCAAGGCTAGGATTGGTCAGGTTGCTGCTGGATAAAGCAATACAAACTTAGTTATAACACTAACATCAACTAGAACTGCATTCAAAGTGGTTAACTGCAGACAAAAACAGGGATCATGCAATTCTCTCTGCCCTAAAAATAAACAGATTCCCTATCGGTGTAATTCTAAGATCACCCTCCTTTGAAGTAATAGGTTGAATGATCATTGGTCTTTGATTGAAAAATAAGTAAAAATGATAAACGGCAATTTCAGTCACAATTAAGCCACAGTGGAGGATCAGAACAACCATGATCTCAGGAATCCATCAACATAAAACTACAGAGAAATCATTCTGTGGACTTCCAAAACTAATCACATCCACAACTGAAAAATAACTTTCTGAAGAGATCCACTTTACAAGCTACACATATATAATTATTGCTTCCTAAGTTAAGGAAGTATAGAACTGAAAGGACGAAGAGGCCTTGTGACTGTTAGACACAAATCATCCTCAGAATGGAAGCAGGATGCATGAGGCCTGACTTCATCTTGCCCCTCACTTCTCACCCACTCAACACTTCACAACAAGTAAAACGTATCCTAAATTTGACATGGATTAGCAGATGTTCAATAGCGTCTTCACTTTAAGAAGAAAAATGTATCCAAAATGAGATAATTTATACCATCACTTTCAGGTATGCTCATTCCTTACTAAATATTTTATACAACAGCTGTGATCGAGGACAATTTTGCTGCCAAGATTCTTCTTCGGGCTTTCACACTGAAAGCACGTGAAGCAGCAGACTAACTAACACAAAAATGTTTGACTTGATGAACCTTGTGGGTCCCTTTCAACTCTGGATACTCTTATCCTAAGAAACGGCCAGAAGGGAGAGTATAGACACCATAAATTAAAGTGTTTTAGTTCAGACATAGAGCCGTAGCTAAAATCAGATGAGAGATCTTATAGCAGTTTAAAATTAACCAAAATCCTTGAAAGGTACGTCTTCATTTTCCAAGACGGAATTTTTGAAGGAGCAGAGCTTAGAAGTAGCATGTCCCTCAAAAATACGTCAGCTTCAGCCCCTTGTCACCATTGTCAACATCAAATAAGTCCCATCAACAGAATCTGATCATATACACAATGATAAACCCTAAATACTAAATAATCAAACAAACTACTTAGGTTAAAAACATTAAAACACTTTTTTTTCCTTAATTTTTTTCTGTGTTAAAGATTTGGGAATTGTATACAGATATCTGAAGATGAAAATATGGCAAGCACAACAGGGAGAACTGAACTATAATATTATAAATCAAAAACCATTTATATTATAAATGACAACTGTGTTCTCCTCAGCACACGAGCTTCCTAGAGACAGTTTTCAAGTCAATACGATATTTTATGAAAAGACACATGAATCAAATCACACAAAAATCAAGAGTGATTAAAAACAGCTCTGGACTTAAGCAATACCAGAGAGAGAAACCCAAAGCCTGAAGGGTTGACATGGACATGCTTACTGCTTTCTATACACTTCCACATCTTAGGGTTCTTTGATAACATCGTGAGGCTGCATGGATTCAGATGCATAAAAAGAACAGCCTAAGAAGCTGAGGGCTCAAAACATAGTTTGGGGAATGCTCTGCTACAGAATTTGTCTAGTGTTGAAGACCAGTAGCTCTTACTTGGAATTACAAGTCTAGAATTCACCCTGAGAATTGTGACAGAGTCTGACACAGGTAAGATTTGACACAAGTTAGAAATAGCTACCTACTCCAGCATAATTCTTCACATCATCCGATTTCTCACATACAACATTCAGAACTACTATCTTTAACCTATTACTGTTTACCTCAACTTCTGTTGAAAGAAGGAAACAAACAGTAACAAACAAACAATAACAACAAAAATTATTCAAGACTCCAATCAGCAATCATGATCCACACAGAACAAAGCCGTCCTATTGTTCTATCTTCAGGTTTCGCTCTGTATCCGCATCTAATGTTTCCCACTGCAAAGCCTATTGTAACAACACAGAACTGAAGCTACAAACAAATAGAATAACTTTTAATGTATGTTTTAGAACTTTCCAAATACTATCATCTGCACTCCTCTCAAGTTTACTTGATAACTACTTTATTTACTAATTTGGCTGTAGTTTCTAAAGTGCCTCACCCTCTTTTTTTTTCTTTTAAACTTACCTTCATCACTGAACTTCAAACAAGCAGTTATTGCTTCATCCATTGAGTGTGTTGATTTTACCAACTATGGAAAAAAAATCAGATTGAATCTTACCATTTAGCAGCTATTTGAACAGAGGATAACAGTTATAAACAAGTAGGACTGAAACAATTGGGACGAATAAAAGACAAAAACCCAAACAAAAATTCAAATCAAAAGGACATGCACTGTAAAATCCAAAACCAACACTTAACAGATTACTAATCATATATTTTGAATACAATCACATCAGCTGTATTTGGAAATATCTTATTTAAGCTGTTCTCCAGTAGGTTTCTAAATCTCATTTATTACTGCTTCCCTTGCCATCCTTCCTATTTCATAAATATACCATGAAGGTTTACCTGAACTGCTTTTTCAAAACCCCTTAAATTATTACTGTTACAAAGTCAAATGATCCAAAAAGATGAACAGCTTACGTCAATAAGCTTGTATATGATGCTATGTCATAGTGACTGACTTTCTGAGACTATGAGAGTAAAATTTAAACCATGACTCCACAAGATTATCAGCCTTACAGATGGATGGAGAAAGAAAATAGAGGTGCAATCTTGAAACAGAAAAAGTCTACAAATTAACTGAATGAGTTATAAGTACTGCCTTTTTCAAGTGTGACAACTTCAAGAGAAGTAAACAGCCTAATGGTTACAAACACAGACAAACCCTACATATAAGGAAACCTGATTCCCAAGCATCTGTCTACATCTGTAAATTTTACTATAATCTCCATCTTGAAAGGATTAGAGTAGGTACTGCCTACAATTCTTCTTAACAACATTCACCAGTCATGGAGGGTTTGTCAGGACAAGCTGACCCAGGTCCTTCATGAACAAATAGATTTGCCTACTATTCCATGTTCCCTCATAAATGTAGTCACTGGAAAAAAAGGTTTGACCCACATTACGTACTACAAAACGCTCTTCATAAAAGATCTGTTTTATATGCTCTTCTTAGAAGAACACTACAAACCACTACACAGAACCACCCTTGAAGTTGCTTCTCATTGAAGCCAAAACACAGCATCAGACACACCATACACGTGCCATTTCTAGATAGTTTCTAAGCTACAATGAATTGTGACCACTCATTGCTTTAAATACACTCTACGTGGTCAATCAAACATCATATGCTCTGGATATTTGTAGCCTAATTTCTGCAAGAGAAGGAAAAAGTAAAACCCTAACTGGTATTTGCAAGCCCTTATTTCTTCCTCGGGTCTAAACTTAAAGCTTGGTCCACTTAAAAAAAACGAACAAAAACCAGCACTTAGCAAAAAAAAAATAAAAACTATTACCCTACTTTTTAATGACAGTTCAATCAGGAAACTTGAAAGACTAAACATACCTGGCGTTGAAAACTAAAGTTACTGAAAAACTAGTTAAATATCAGCCCTACGAGGCAACATTCATGAAGATGTTTTCTACTATACTGAAGGTAATTTTACTGTAGTTATTTTATTGTAATATCGTGGTAAACCTGAGTGGTATGTTGGACAATAACTAAGAGTATCTCAGCTTTATACAGCAGCACAATCGTAAGAAATTACTATAATTTCAGACATTCTTTTTACCCCACTTCAATATTGAGGGTTTTGAGTATTAAAGCTGAAGAAAGTGAGGGAAGTGTTTCATCTATTGAAGATGACTACCAGTTAACTGCATTCCGACAGTTATCAGGAGCTATCAATCTAGATAGTCGAAGTATTGTTGAATGTCAAGACAAAATAAATAGAGAATTCACTGTTGAAGAAATGATTTTTTTAACAAATACTTTTATACATACATGCACTTGAACAAACAAAAAAATAAAAAACATCCACAGTTGTAGTTCCCCTAAAACAAATATTACTTTCAAATATCCTTTTGCTAATAAGAATTAAGGCTCTTCTTTGTTGTAATGCCCAAAGTATAGGAATATGGCCTACAGGATAGTTATCAAAATAAATGATAACAGAGCATTATTACTTGTAACAAATCCTGGTCACTCCTCTGAGGAAAAAGCTCCTTCAGTGTTTGTAGCTTTGCACTTATGATGTTCTCCTCTGTATCTTCCTGCAAGTCAACTAGTTGGTCCCCACTGTTTACGTAAGCCACCTGCTGCACTTCATACACAGGCTGGTCATCCTCTGACGAGTCTTCCAAGCTATGACATATGAGGGGCAGGAAAAGTATTAAAACTTTTGGTTCTTATATTTGTTCTACCAGAGTCATTGTAAAAGCAAACAAGCAGGATCACATGAGCTGAAAACCATGTTATTAAAGGTTAGCTTACTCTAAAATATATATTTTTAAAAGTTTCTGCACAGCACGCACATAAAACATTTACAAAAATTTATTAGTAAAACTGTTATCCTCTCCACCTGTTTGAAAACTCCATGTATCATAGAAGAATGGAAGAGTCAAAATCAGCTTCCTTTCTTAAAAAAAATAATCCATTCACATGCACTTCGTGACCCTGAACTAACTTTGGGTATAAGTGACAACTCCTACCTTGAGCAAAATAAAGCATACATATTTGGTATACATTTCGGCCTGCAGTAAACGCAATTCAATTTAGCATGAGGAAGAAGGAATAGACAGAAAATACCATGACTTATTCTTGTAAGTTACTAGTAAACTTAACATAAACAATCTCAATACAGTACATCATTTTAGATACCTGAATTATATTGGAACACCCTAGTTAGTCTCAAATAGTGCAGTATTCATCCATCTGCCCAGGCAAACAGAGGGAAGTTCCTTACAATACAAGCCTTCTAAGTATGGAAACAAATCAATTCCCTGTTCTAATTCTCAGCTCATTAAAAATAAAACAAACAAAACAACCCTGCATTATCAACCTGTGTTGTTCTCCAGCAGCCAAAACATAGTATCATAACAGACACTATGAAAAAAATCAGCTCTGTCACAGCTGAAACCAGGAGACAAACACAGATCAGTTCCACTGTGAGGTGCTTTGGTGTCTGCCTGTTTCTCTCTCCCAGTAATCACACAATAGTGTGGATATAGCAAGCTGGATCCTGTAAGGCTTAACAGATTCTGCTCCACACCACACAAAACCTATTGTACTGCTTCCAAAACTATTTGACCCCAGAAGCAGCTAACTCTGATTGCACAGCACTGCACACACGTCAACATGGTGCACACAACCTGCCTGAGGCTGAAACTTCAGGAAAGATCCATTAAAAAATAATTTTAAAAAAATCAGCAGTTTCAGGTCAGTGCTTTTCTCTGCTGCTATTACCTATTTCATTCCTGATGACAAGGTCCTGTAACGGCATGCTCTTCATATGGGCTGAAAAAAAATGAGGCCCAAGACCCATTGCTATTCCCATTAAAGTTTACCACAGTTCTGACAGATTAAGAAAATACATAGGTTAAACCAGTCTGTGATGCTTGGCAGAAACGCAGTTAAGGGGCATGGACAACCAGCACATTTTTGTCACAGACACTTATAACTCACAGCTAATCAATAGCACTTATTTCTTCAAATCATTCCTGCTGGCTGGGCCAGATACCTGCCCATATCTTGTCTTCTCCCACATTCACAATGCTCCTTTTTTTAGTGACCAAAAAAGTGACAGTTGCATATTTAATTCAACTTCCAGCTTATTTAGAACCACGCATCCATAGTGTGGAAAAGAGTTTTCACTAAGCATAACATAATTACATGCTCAGTATGTAATACTTTGGTTCAAAAATTCTTATACTACACACTGAAGCAGTATTCGCCTTCTCACTCCACTATAGTTTCATTAAAAAAAAAAAATCAATATATCTTGAAATAAAAAGCTAGTATTTAAGGGTACAATTTCAAGTGCCCACAAAAGAATATGAGAGGTGCAAAGAGACAATAATCATCAGAAGGATCATTCCATATCACAGAATGCCTTGCTCATAAACCACTTTTCCAGAGAAGGCACTTAGTGTCACTTTAGTTACAGGAAGTGTAACTGCAAACTGTAAAGCCAGAACCTCAGCATATTATTTTGAATTCAATATTACAATTAAGAACATCACATCAACTTGCATAAATATTACGAGTTTAAGCCTTACATAAAAACCACGTCTCTCCTTGGAGCCTTGTTTTCTTTTGAAGAACTGACTTTTCTTGGTACTTCATCTTCACTGTCTGAAGATACATCTAGGAAACGCACCCCTCTTTGACGCTTGAAATAAGACAGCTCCCTTGTCCTCTCGGCTTCAGGAGTTTCTGGGATGCTGGAGTACCCTATAATCATTTCAATAAGAGAAAAGATGGGAGAAAAATATTTAGAATTCTAACTTAAAGTCATGTATACTTAGAGCATCAGATAGACATGACATCTTTGTTATATACAGCAACCATTTAAAGAGAACTTAAATCTTCATGCAAAGAACTCCCTTAAGCAGCATTCTTTAAAGCAGTACTTTACCTGATAAAAATTGCCTCAGCCATTTTATTTCAAACAAATATAAGTTTGTACACTGTAAACCAGGAAGATTAAAAAGTTGTGTAAAGCTATTGAAGTACGTCTTCATTACTGGCAAAACAATCCATCTGCAAAATCTTCTGAGCTACTTCCAAGCTGAGCAGGACACAGACAGAAATGTGCCAGTTTTCCGGATGGCTGATTTATGCCTATCAGTCTTGCAGAAAGGAAATGACACTACTAGATGACAGATAATTAGGAAGCCACTCTGGAAAGCTCAACAGATAAAGCTGCAAATCTCATAGAAATATAATCTTCACCAATTTTTCCCACATCATGCTTGATATTTCTTAACAAGGAAAGGAAGGATGCTTTGTGTACTTTCCAGACACAAAGAACCTGTAATCAAAGTAATTTGTTGTGGAAATAAACATCTCAAAAGCTTCCCATGAAACCTACCAAATGGGGCCACTATGCCTGCATTAACCTGTACTGACTTCTCACTTCTAAATATGCCCTTAAGACAACCATAAGCAGCCAATCTACTTCCGTAATCCCTGCTAAAGAAATGCGTAATGCATGATGAAGTTTCATTGCCAGCTACACCTGAGCCAACGCCATGCCATGTATCTTGATGGAGAAAACATGACCACAAAGGGAAAAGACACAGAATATAATATACAAAACACATCTTGAACCTAAAACAAAAAGGAGATCAGAGACCGTAAACAAAAATTTTAAACAAGGATGCAAATCATTACATTCTGCTCTGTTGCCCTCTCTCAGCACAGCAAGCTCTAACCTCATATGCTGTGTATTACAAAGCAGTTTCTGTGATTATAATTGCAAAACTGATGTTCCCATATGAACTTAGGCAAGCTAAAGCACACGGTTCTAGTTGCCATGTACTGAGGCTGGAGTTGTTCAGCCACCTTTCTTTAGAAAACCCTAGCAAAAAAAAAAACCAAAATGATCTGTAGTTGACACACAAGAACTTAAATGAGTAGATCATACATCTCTTGTACCATTAAAAAAAAATCACACTACACAACTAAATACTTGAACACAACTGCTACCTCTTAAGTGTGCCACTTCATGACAGTAATTGAAGTTTTTGCAGAAGCTGTGAGCCAAGAACCTTAGCCTGACCCAGTGCACTAGTCCCACATATTCTAAAAATCACTGTTTGCTACCACTTTATTTACAGCCTGTGCTGAAGAGAACTACTGAACACAAAGAAGTCAGTAAGCCAAGTATTTTATTTAAAAGTAGACAAATTATGAACCCTGGAGGTACATGACTGAAGAAAAGATGAAGAATGTGTGGAGTGGAAAACAAGACAGCTGCAGAGAACATTTGCTGTCCAAAAGTAATCTTATAGAAAATAAACTTGAAAGAACATACTGTGGCAGCATTTGATGGAAACAGATAAATTCCAAAAGCACAACCACAGGAATTTGCTAGAAACTATAAATTACTAGGTGATACTGGATCTGAAAAGGGAAAGGTATCCAGTAAATTAAAAAATACGGTATCGAAGTGCACAACTGAAAGTGGAAATAAAGTATTGACAGTATGAGCACCAAACAGAAGTGTAAACAGAAGTGATATTAACTCAAATTTCTTAAGCATCATAAGAAAATGTAAATAAGGGTTCAATTATAGCCCAGAAAAAGTAAGATTGTTACAGTCAATCTTTAGAAGCTCTTAACTACACATAGCACAGATTCCATAGAAAACATGGAACATACTTAAACAGGTATCAATCGATCAGGATGGAAATAGAATAGGAATAAAGAAAAAGCACACAGTAAGTCATATTTTATTTTCATTTTGAAACCTTGACACTTCCATTTTTTGTCTTGACCAGGCATAACAACACAGGTTGTATCTTTCTTTCCATACCAAAGAACACCCTGCTTATCAAGCTACAGGTGAGTTCTGCTTTGTATCTGCTGCTACTGCTACCTGGTCCATGCTCATTTCTCTGTTGCAGAATCACAAGCAGTAATCAGAGATGAGCAACAACAAGAAGGACTGAAAACATAACATCTAGCATCCTGAATGTGGCATGGTAGGATTTCATACTTGCCAACATTCAAGAATCAGGCAGCTTTTATTGTCAGTAAAACACAGTTGGAAACTAAACCTCGTGTTCCCCTCATAGAACAACAGGCATCATAATCAGTCTGAGGGGGTCAGCTGAGAACACGCCCTTAACAACAAAAGCCTTCATGCTTGCTCAAATTCCTCAACAACTGTCCCTCTATGCAAAATCAGAGCTCTGACTTCTCTTCAGATGAATACAACTGCATCCCAAACACAAAACCTGGCAGCAAGTTTCAGAGCCTTCCCATTTCAAGATGCAGCCACCATGATCTGTTTCATGCATAGAGAGACAAGTGACTTGGAGCCTCTGGTCCCTGTCAGGCTTCTCAGGTCACTTAGCTCCTGTCAGGCTAGTCCAGCCTGCTATTCACCAACAGTCAGATGGATACAGCTACAGAGTTGCCCTTCTTAGCCCGCTTTATTCCTCTACTTTCCTTACACTTGTTCCTACTCAAATTGATCCCTTCCCCTCTCCACCTTTGGCTCCCTTCCAGCCATCCCATAGAAAGCTTCCTAAGATCCCAAAAAAAGCCCACGTGCCCTAATAAGCCTCATACCTCCTACAACCATTGAGAATCTCCGCTTACAGTGACAGTTAACATTGTCAACCCATGGGACTGACGGTTTTCCTATGACAACTCGGGGTAGTATGTAGGACAGGTTTGGGTGCTGGGGCTCTCCCGTCCACCTCTGTGCTTCCTCACATGTCACAGAGTGAAAGACTCATCTCTGCACACAACGAAACAAATTCCATTTGCACGGTCAGTACTGAACTAACAGGAGCTTCCCACTAACTGCAGCTTCCCACTAACAGCTTCTGATTTACACTGTAAGAGGATAGGACACCAAAACCATGCGTGATATAACAACTTGATCTTATTACGAATGATGACAGACTTTAATATACTTTGAACTGGGATGGCAGATGGATGGGAAAAAACCTCGTTCATATTCATTTCCTACTGCAAAGAAAGCTGAATCCAGAATAAGTAAATAGACCAAATCAACTACAGAAGGCAAGTCCAGGAGACAGCTACAGAACTCTTGGTGGAGCTGAGCATTAATGATACCACTGTCAGTTAAAGGTCTTATATAAATGTGTTTTAGATTCTCAACATGCCAGTAAAGCACCACGTGCATGCTCTTCTCCCTAGTGTACCAAACCTTTCTTCAAGCTCACGTGCCTAGTGATGTAGGTAATTCCTCTCTATCAAAAAAATTCTGAAGCACAGAACTTCTCACGGTTATCAAGTTGGGCTAGCAAAGCAAGTTATCACAACAGCACAGAACTGGCAGATGTATGAGAAGAACTGAACAGAAACATCGAGACATCTGTATAAGTAATGAGACATGCCAGCTCTACTGAATTAAAAGAGCTGATAAAGGCAGTTTTCACAAGTATATTTCAAACAAACCCTTCCTGCAAGTAGCACAACACGCAGTTAGCAGGTATGAAAGCTTCACTAAGTATCCTTATTGGATTTAAACTAAGTTTACAAAAATAAGACAACCTGAAAAGTTATTTTATTCCTTAAAAAGCACCTTAGAAGAAGTTTAGATTTAAATAAGAAGTGTATTTTGCTGCTTCACTTTGCCTCTCTTCAATTTATTTGCAGTTTAAATACCAGTCTCTCTTCCTGACAGCTCCTAACTCTCAGGACTGTGAACTGCTGAATTGACCAGAAAAGGCATTACCCCTCTCCAAAAAACACTACTTCCTTCCTCCATCTATTCCACTGAACAGAATCCCTTAGCAGGAGAATTGGAGGAAAAAAACCAAATCACACATGTAGTAAGAGGAGTGGTTCTAATACACTTGGAGCAAATTATAACCTTGTACAGTAGTAATCATTTAAACAGTTATCGCCACAGCACGTAATTATTGGAGGGAGGTACAATTCCCTGATTGCAGATGATTAAAGAGGACTTCTAAAGAATGCCTGTAATCACAGGATCAGTATTTGACTCTAAGGCCAGAAATAAGAAAACACTGAAGTAACTCTACGCAGAGAGGGTGAAAAGAAAAAACAACAAAAACACATCATTTTCAAGGCTAGTCCTTCTNAAAGAGGACTTCTAAAGAATGCCTGTAATCACAGGATCAGTATTTGACTCTAAGGCCAGAAATAAGAAAACACTGAAGTAACTCTACGCAGAGAGGGTGAAAAGAAAAAACAACAACACATCATTTTCAAGGCTAGTCCTTCTCTCCCCCAAACAAAAACAAAACCAAGGCAGGACTTTGAGGCTTACCACATTTAGTACCACAGCACAACAAACTAGTTGTCAAATGAGAAGTAATTCCCACTCCATTTCAGAAAGTGGCATGCTGCTTAAATGGACAAGCTAATCAATCTTTGTTTCAAATAAAAGTCTTCTTTTGCATTTGATAAAGTAATCCTAAACAGTAGTAAGAAATCTGAGGTGCTTCTTAAAGGGATCACTTTTAAATGGTCAGTGCATCTTCCCATGAACACTTGGAAGAAAAATTCAATAGGTGCTGAAGGTGTTACCTTTTCTCAGAAATGCTTTAGAAAGAATGATATTCTGTGAACATAAAAGACATGACTTTCTCCAGCCACAGAAAAAATGATAACAGATGAGAATACCAGGCAGAAGCAGTCCCATTGTTGCTTGCAATGTGCCAATGAACACTGGAACCTCTGAGTTCAGTGGTTTGCATTTTAGGCCTAAATTATACAGGAAGCATATCAACAAAAACAGTCAATCACCAAAAATAGTACTATATACAATGGTTTAATTCCATCTACAACTTTCATTTCCATGCAGCGTTGAAGCTTCATAAGCACACTTTCGGAACACAAATCTTATTTTGAAATTCTTCATTGTAACTCTTCTACTTTGTGAAGCTTTACCACAGCTCTGCTCCGTCATGACAACTGGAACCATCTTGCCATTTTAGTAAACCAAGCTACTTAAATAATAAAAAATGCCTAACTGAAAATTAAAAAGTCAGCTTCACCATGTAGTAAAATCAAACATTTTAAGCTCTTCTGACATACACCAAATGATCATAAGATATCAAATTCAGAAAAACACATCTTCAGCTATTTTATCAACTGCTTTGGATGGTACAGATGAACTAAGGAACACTCTTCCCTTTATCCCACCCTTTAGCTTCACATGTCAATATTTCACAAATCCACTGTGTTTCTTCTAAAGACAAACACAGTATAAATGCTGCTCTTGTATGATTTACAGAGCAATGAGAGCACACTTTTTAGTTACTTTGACGAAGATGACTTCTTGAACAAAGCAGCTCAGTTCTTTCACATAAGTATTTAGCAGAAGAAAGAACACAGTACAATGAACAGGTCCTTTTTGCATCTTTTCCACAATAATACAGAAATTAGGTACCTATTTTACTTTACTGAAAAATTCTGCCTTCCTAATGCCATTTAGGAAATGAGGAGAACATGTCATTGCTAAACCAATGTAGTTTACTCATTTACACTTAGGTATCTCATATGCTACAGACAAAATTTGAAAGCTTTATTTTCAATTAACTTCTATCAACTTAAGAAACCATTTTAATTCTTACAGTAGCTGATTTAAATGCGTTGCATAGAGATGGTGTGCAAATGTGAGGAAAAAAGTCATCAAACCATAAAATCTTTAAACACTCACTGTGAAAGATGAAAATGATACAAGTACCCCCTGATATAAGTACTAATAATTACAACTAAATTTTAAGTGTTAAGTAAAGCAACTGTTTTACATCAGCAGATATATCCATGATATCTTACTGAAGTCAGGTGCCTGCCTTTCACCTCTACCCAACTCTGATTTATTGCTGGTCACAACTGCCTTCTGCTACTTTTCTCATTATTGCTTAACCTTCCACAACAGATCCTTTTTTAGACTGCCTTTTTTTACTTCACATATCTGTACTCTTCACAAGAAAACTGATGCATCTCTAGGCCACGTATTCTTTCCCTTTACTCCATCCATCCTTCGTCCTACCTATGCAGTAACTAACAAGTCCAGATCTTCATTCCTTTATTTATAAACACAAAGCCTTCATTGATACTGAAAACATTAAACCTGCACAACTTCCAAATTCATAGAAAAATAAATATCAACATACTATTGCATCGCTTGACGCACCCACAAAAGAGAAAGTAACTCCTTTACAGGAAAGGTTCTCTTATCATATAGATAAGGCACTACAATAAACAGTTTTGCAAGGGTAAGCTGCATGCGAAACAAATGATATTAAGCAACACCTATGGATGTTGTCACTCATCCTACCTAAAAGCATAATAAAAACCTGTCTGATCTCTGTGACACCACTTCTATATTGATGCCTGTATCAGAAGTCATACAGAATAAGAACATCCAAAATGTGTAAAACCATCACCAACAAATACTTGCTGTTCTTCTTGTCCCACACCCTCAGCAACTGAAAAGCTGTTGGCATAACGAGGAAAAGAAAATTCATGAGTGATCACATAATAGACAACCATTACAGCTGCACACTAAGTATCAACTGATAAAACCAAACACAAATAGTAACCCTCCAACGTATCAGCCAAACTGATCAACTCCTATATGAGGAAGGTGTTTTTATTTTTTTGTAAAGATTTCTATTAAAACCACAATCTAACTCCTGAAAAGGAGACAAACACTGCTGCAGTGGTATTAGCACAACCAGCTTCTGATAACAAGCAGCAGACATCTCAGTAAAACCAGGCCAAGTTGAAAGACAAAAGCAAGAACAAATGCTTGGTTTCAGCTTCATATGACATAGTGCACACTACATACATCTCGGACTCCAGTGGAAGAGTTACTCTATGCATCGCTGCATTTACAGACAACATCCTTTAAAGGCCTGTAGGGTGAATAACCCAAAAGAGTGGTACTCAGAGGAAACAGTAGGGAAGATGGTATATTTTGCTAGGCTCATCTGGACAATAAACAGACAAGCATTGAATAAAGAGAGGCTCACCTTTTCCAGATGGCTGACGTTCACTAATAACTCCACAGGGAAGAGATCTCCAACAAGAGATCCTTCCCCAGTGGTGGTCAGCCCTCAAACAGTGCCTGGGAGAGGTGGAGCCAGACTCCACCCCTTCCAGGCACACAGGCACATTGCCTTCACCTGTGCTCCTGCAGCTGACACAGTACTCACCTCAGGGCCTGAACCACTGCTTGGTCATCTGATTCAATAGTTCCCATACAAGGCCTCACTACACCTTGAGATGAGCACCAATAAACAGGAATGCTTTATGTATTTTAAACACAACCAGCTTACTGTACTGAAAGCACTTAATTTCAGGTTACCAGGTTTACAATGTGACCACAGATGCACAGACTCCAGCAGAGCACACACCGCAAAGATGCTGTTGCAGAAACATGCATGTACAGGGAAGCAACTTCACAAAATGAACAACAGAAAAAAACAAACAAACAAAAAAAACAAGCAAAACAACAGCACAGCACAGAATGGCAGAGTGCTTCGATTTTGGCCATGCAGCACTCACACGGCACTGCTCACAAAACACCTGCCTCACCTGCTGCCTCCGAGGCCGGGCTGCCGGGCCTGCTGTTCCCTGCATCTCCCGCCACAGTAGGGCTGCCCTCCTGGGCCTGGGCTGCAGCAGCAGCAGGAGGCCCATCCTCCTCCGCGCTCGTCCTCCTCTTCTCGTAGCGGAAGCGGTCCAGGTTGAACAGACTCATCGCGCCAGCCGGCCCACCGTCCCTCACCACCTGCGGAGAGAAACGGAACGCGCTCAGCTCATCCCATAGGAAGGCCACACTCCCACGGGGACGCACAGACCACGGGGACCAACCCAGACTCCCTTATCCTCCCCGCCCCAGCCCACGCACCTGCCGCGCATCAGGACCCACACGGAATAAGAAGTGGCGAGGCGGTGCGGCGCGGCACAGCACAGCACAGCACAACGCCACGCACGCGCCGACCAACGGCAGCACAGCACCGTCCCGCTGCCGGCCGTAACGGCGCTCCGTTATGACGTCACCGCCCAGCAAGGCGCCCACGCTGCGGACGCGTGCGCTTTGCTCCGCGGGGGCGGCTCCTCACAGTGCAGTGCAGGGGTTGGCGGCCAATTAGACCTTTGTGGTGGGTGTGCTGGGCGGTGTAGGTGAACAGCAGAAAGGTGCTGCTGTTGTTAAAGCATCCGGTCCTATCTGAACGGGATCTTCGTGCCACGGGCGCGCGGGCAGCTTGCTGTCGGCGTATGGAGCTCGCTAGCATTGACACTGAGGGTTTCTGGGGCTGAAGTAGTGCCCTTAGGTCGCCCGCAGTACTGAAGGCTGAGAGGTACCAGCAGTGGAAGCAGCCATGTGTGAAACAAAGTGCTTCAGGGGCAGACAAGAACAGTAGTGAAACAA
>VXAB01000899.1:151021-168588 GCA_013399175.1 Odontophorus gujanensis | reverse complement strand
AACTTTGAGGCAATGGTATAAAATAATAGTCTCTTACAGTCTCTCCGTGCTGTCTTGTCTTACTCCAAGCTGAGCACTGGACAGGTAAATAAGTGACATCATAAAGCTCTAAGGAGCAAAAGGATATGGAAGAACCTCTTTCCAAACCAAGCTCCGGAAAAATGTCTTGCCTCTAGGTTAGATATGAATCTAATATTTGGACAGCAAAGGATTTAAAATAGGAAGTTGAACTTGTAAATTGAATGGAAGAGATTTTCCCCACAGAGATGGATGCAGGTGGATTTGCAAAGGTGGTTTCCATGTGGTGGAACTCCTGATGTTGCAGAAATCATCTGAGGTTATCATCTGATGAAGGCTAATTTCTGCTAAAGAAAGATGAAGTACAAAGCTGGAATCACTGGTGACATAAAAAGGCAGCCACTCTGGGCTTTTTCTAGGAGAATTCTCCTTTGCAACTCACATGCAAGGTAATTAATGCATTGATTATTTTGAGAAGGTGAGGGGGATCTGCCTGTGACCCAAGGTCTGAGTACTGCCAGCTGACGTAGAATCATAGAATCACCAAGGTTGGAAAAGACCTACAAGATCATCCAAACCAACCACCAATGTACTTGTGAACAGGCATATTCCACCCACCTAAGAGGCTCATTACTTCTGTAAAAGGGAATAGAGCAGTTTGTTGGTGCACCAAAACCAAGACAGATGAAAAAAGATGGACTGTGAGGACACTTTCATCAAAAGATGTGGGATTAGCTCCCTCCTGGGATCTGATAGCCATCACAAAGCTCATCACTTTTTTGCAATTTATTAGTGCTAGTATCAGCGTGTCTGACATGATTGTCTCACGCAGATTTGCAGCAACACATGAAAACATCTACTGTTTCAAAATCCAGACAACCCTGAACCCAGTCTTTCCTCAAGAAGAGAATAATTCATGCATAATAGACATTAAGCCACGTTGCTTGATGGATTTTAAAGTCAACTAAAGAAATATTAATAGAAGACTTGAGAAAGGAAGACAGCACTGGCGAAAGCTGGTGTACCAGCTAGTGTCAGCTCAGTCTGTATTTTTGACTCCCCACTGTCACTCAACCAGTCTCAGAGCATGGCAGGGAGGGGGGAGATGTTGGAAAAGAAAGCAGGTGAAAGCTAAGAAAATAGTGAAAATGAAAGGGATGAAATTCAGTGCTCCAGAATGTGTTAGATTTTAACAAACATTGTGTTAACAGGAATTAGCATGAATCTGGAAAGCGCTGCAGTAGATTATTTCAGTTTTTCACGGTGCTTTGAACTTGAAAGGACAAGGTAACTTGGGAGGTATCAGTATTATTAGCACGCTATGCAGAATTCCTGGCAAGCAAAGCAGGCAAAAGTTGTTGGTTTTTTTCTTGAGGTGCTAGTGATGCCAATTAGCTAATGCTTGCAGGAGACCTGACAGATTGCTATCTGCTATTGTTTTGAAGGGTGATTTGTGAGATCTTTTGAAAGAACCTTGTTGTAAACCTCGGGAGCAGAAATTTGAAAATAATCTATTTACATAGAGAATTACTTTACATGCATCACGAGAGCTGCTAGATTTGACATATTTTTACTTAAAGTACAGTTTTGCTGTCCTGACAGAGATAAAGATGAGCACACCAGATAGCATGTAGGCTTTCTGAGATAATTACGAGGGTTTATGAAGCAGTGATATATAACCACTTCCCAAACACCAAGAGCTGAAAACAAAAATATCAGATTAAAATTGCTCTTTTAGAAATTGATGCTTATTCAGGCATTGTCTTGAGTTAGAAGTAAAATCAGTTCTAACGGTTTGCTGTTAGAAGTATGTCCAGATGGAAAAAGCCTTATTTTGCATGCTGTTTTACAGATCGACAAGTTGTTAGCAAAATTGTTGTTCATTAGTAAGCAGTGACCAAGACAAAATGCCTCTGTGGCCATTTGTTTTGTTTTGACTACCATTCTTTTACTGTTCATTGATGCCCTTTTTATGCCCTGTCACAACTAGGAATATTGGTAGATGTCCTGTCTTGTGTCAAGAAAAAGCAATGGTCTGCCTTGACTACAGTGTTAGAACATGCCAAAGTTACATCAAAGTGGTATGAAATCAATAGTCTGTGACACAGATTCCCATAGCACACCTGTTGGGGCTTGTCCTCAAATATCATATAGGATTGGCAATAAGTGTTGCTGCTTTGTTGTAAATTGTGAGCAACTTGACAAGCTGATGAGTAGAGATGAGTTTGCACTTGATAATAAATTGTGTGTGTGTATATATATTTATATAAAATGTTTGACTAGTTCTTACAGCTGCAGTTGAGAAAGCGAAGAGAGTTGTGTGTTGTACATGACGTTGCTGTAGCAACCCCACTGTACTTAAATACATGAATCCAAACTATTTTGATGTGTAAGCCGCACAGGGATTACTGAGCAAGAAAGATCTCAGGTCTGAATTGTCCCAGAGCTGTGTCTTTTCTATCTTACCCAAGGGGGCATTCGTTTTTATTGTCCATTGAATAGACAGCTTCCTGTATTTGAGAGACAACAAAAACATAAAAACCTTTGAGGAAGAATAGGAGGATGAGACTGGTTTTACAGAACAGTGTTGGCATTACTTTACGTAATTCTTTTTTGTTGTTAGTTTGTTTGTTTTTGATACTTTAAATGTGTCTGGCACAGTTCATGTTTACCAGGAAATATTCATATGTGAAGTTGAGATAGTTAATAGCAATATTCTCTCAAGATTAATTGGCTCTTGTTTGTTTTACTTAAAAAACATCTTAGTTTTATCTTAATTTCCTCCACCTCTGTGATTTTTTCAAATACTCTTCTCCGTTTTCTAAATGTTTGATTAAGAAAGAAAAGAGAAAAGAGCAGTAATTGTTGAATTTAGGATGTAGTGCTTCTTAACCATTTCTGCCCCACTATAGCATATGCAATAGCTGCTGAAAAGCTAACTGAATATCAGGAATTTTTTTTCTGCTCCAATACATTTCTCTTCCAAGGAATGTACTGAAAGGACTTCTGCTTTTTTATCAAATCTGGTTGCAATTTGGATGCTCATTTCATAAGGCTTTGTGGGGAGCAGGAAGGAAGAAAGTTGGCCATAGGGAAAGCTTGTTCTCCTTAGGAAACTGGGCTAAATATTACAGCGAACAAATAGTTTCTTACAGCAAGCTTCAGTCATTCCAAGATACCATTTTGACACTTCTAAAATGATTTATTTACAATACTATAGATGGAAGCAGTAAATGTTATCTGAGCTATTAGGGTATGTCAGTTCTTAGATATTTCTGTTCAAACTGATTCTTCCTTTTATCCAAATTAACATCATTTTGATAAGATTGTGTATACGCTTGGGAGGAGTAGAAAAAAAGAAGGCTATTTTCAGAAAGGAAGCACAAAGACAAAGCCCCAGAGAGCATTTCTGGAGAGCCGAGACTGATAAATTACTATCAGTATTTTGTCTCCTGTCGGATCATTTTTCCATATAATGGCCAGTAGTGCAAATTTGAATATCTGCAACATCAAACTTTCATGGGGCATTTTCTTTGTTTTTTATGTGCAAAGCCATAGGAGAGTCTACTTTAGTGAAGTTCTTTGGCCAGGTATTACCTGTTAATGCTCCTGCGTGCTTAGATGTGCTTTCCTTAGTGGTTTTACATCTTGCTCTTCATGTTAAATATGACTGTTATAAAACTTGCCCACATAAAGCATGAATTGCTATGCAAGTGTAATGCATCGAACTTGCCCAAAAGAGTAATACCCCATCTATTCCCAATTGCACAGATAGAAGAATTCTGCTAGTTATTTTCCAGAAATACTTTCTGCACATGAAATAAGATTTTGAAATTCAAAAAAAATCACATAAAGTGGAGACATTTATAAAATGTTTGCTTATAAAAATGTGAATATGAGTTTAAAAGTAGTATGTAATTTCTCTAAGTCCAATCATTATCTTAAAGTAATTATACTGTATGCAATACAAGCACTGGAATAATTGTGTGCAAAGGATTCAGTCCAGCCGGAAAACAAAACAAAGCAAAATAACACACTTTACTGCTTTCCATGTGTGCTGGAGTAGCAACTTGATGGTTTGAGTGGCAGCTACTAGGATTGGTACCACTTCCTTTTTGTGTACCTCTAGAAGGTACATAAGGTGTGGACCTAAAGACACAAAGGTTGACATTTCCTGGTGTTGTAAGAAATGAAATTGGACTAGTCTGAACTAGCTTTCTAGGCTGGCTGATTGAAAGCTTCATTACAGGAGCTTCAGCTTATGGCTCATATGAAAGGACTTTTCCTGTCCAGATCTGTTCCTTCCAAGTATATGCTGAGTTGTAGATAGATTTCTCTGAGGCTAGATTATCAGTTTCATTGGAACATTCAATGAGCTTCACATTTACTTCTGCTCCTGTGTTAGTGGCATTTGGGCACAGTGGTTCACTCACACAGAGTTCATGGCAGGACTACCGCCTATCTTTAGTGCTTTTAGAACATTATTTATTGGATGTAGTCAAGGGTGTGAATTTTGTTTTCCCTCAGCATTCCTAATTTAGTGGCATCCCACATATTCTAACCACTTAGAACAAATATTGAGTGAGAAAATTATGCTAGGAGGGAAAGCAGTAATTACTGTTTATTTAATACTTACAAGTGTTAAACGTATCTGAATAAAATGCAACTTCATCAGAATAACTTTTGCCTGAGCTGCTGAATACATGACATTGGCTATGCTGGCAAGAGACGTACATTTCTTATTACACTACGAAATTACTGGTGTTATCAACCAGTAAAATGCACAGTATGGTAGAGTGAGCCTCACCAGTATTTCTTAAAATAACGGTGATCAGGATATACATGGAGTTGCATTTTGAAGATTATTCTAGGATAAGGCGTTATTTTAAAAACTGGGGACATCTTTGACAATATAAGAAGTCTTTGAGTATGACAGAATCTACTTTGAGAACCGGGGAATTTTCATATATGAAAATTATACAGACCTTTGGGTAACAAAACCTGCAGTAACGGGTCATAAAATGTTTACTTGCAAGAAATTTGACCTACTTAGAAAAAGCAAGCATGCAACTTAGAGTTTGATTCTACCAGCTGATCTCAGGACGTGAAGGTGATGGACTTAAGCTGCTCTATGTAAAGCTGAGAATGGACCCAGAACGAGAAGCTTGAAAATACTTTTTGAAGATCCTTTTCTACACAACACCATCATTTGGTGATTTATGTTTAAACAAATGACCACGATTTATTAATCAGATACATATCCTTAGCAGGACCATCTACATTGCTGATAATCAAACTTTATTTCTCTTTATACTATATTTAGATCATGTTCATTACAAGGAAAACTACTAACACTCTAAGGTTATCAATAAAAGCCCACAATCAGTAGCAGATGACTGAAGAAAAAAACAAGAGTGGTTTATAAGCAAACTAGGTAGCATGAGAAACTAGATATTAAAGGTGGTAGCAACACCAGACATCTATTTGCCAGTCCTCGGGACTTTAAAGGGAACTTACCTTCAGAGATGTATGTGCACATATCATTTCCAAGGACCTTAGGAAACAACGTCCCGACATCCCGAACACGAGTCTTGCCAAATTACTTGAAAATCACGGTCTAATTACTGTTTGGTTTTTTTTTGTTTGTTTGTTTTGTTTTTTCCCAAGGAACAATTTTGTGAGGAGCATGAGCTTCAAAATGGATGCGCAAAAATATTTTAGTCCTTTTGACTCTAGTGGAACGAATACTTCCAAAGGATGATCTCATGCTTAGTGGCTATGCTACAGTAACTCTCCCATACCTTTTGACACTGAGTGGTATATAAGAGGAGAGAGTAAAAATGAACAGGAAATGAAAGTTCTTTGGCTCAGTGTTCATATAACAGTCCTCATATTTCACCAAAGCAATGTCTCAGGTGCTTGCATAAACAAATAAGAACATATGTAAATAAGCATAAACAAATATGCATAATACACCTTTGCAAATACACCTTTTTTGTTGTTGTTAATCAAATTGAATTTATAAAACCTGAACCAGATATTTTTCCCAGCTACCTTTTCAGATACAAGGATCAAACTGGACGTAAGAACATCTTTTAAGGCAAAATTTGGGTTTCAGCAAATAAAATTACTTCACTGGTACATGATTAATACAAAAGAAGTACTAGATTTCTGACATACTCTGCTCTTCTTCTCAAAGTGACCAGAGCAAGGCATGTACAGCCTTTCACCAGATACACTTATATGTATTTTCCTGCTATTGTCTTTAATTCACAATTTTAAAATCTAAAACCTAATGTTACAGCAAATAGAGTGCAAAAAGAAGCCTTGCCTGCACTGAATAGAAAGATCAGCTGACCCTAAACATGCTTATTTTTCTAAAAGTAAAAAAAAGTTCTTAGCTCATTATTTCTATTTTTGTTTCTTTATAACCAACTAAATTTTTGTTTCAATTTTTTGATTTTTAAAAACTGGAGTCAAGGTTTGCAATACAATAATACAGATGCAGTTCCATTTGCAGGTTTACTGTTCCTTCCTTCATTTCTACTTCTGTAAATGGATTGATGCACTTTATTTCATTTTATTTATATGTCTTATTCCTAAAACCACAATATATTATGCCAAACTTGGTAATCTCCTCTTTCTTAATGAAAGTACATCTTAAGACCTTTTTAATTTAGAAAAGCTCACTTAGTTAGAAAGGGATTTACACATTTCCTTTTTATTAACCAATTGTAAATTAATTTAAGTCACGTTGTAAACTTTTTCATAGTAAAGCTTACAGTTATTAGGTTGCATTTAACTATTTGCACCTAGTAAAATCTTCTCTCATGAAAGTTTGAGGAAAGGGTGACAATTTCCTGTTGTTACCTGTGTTGTGAGATTTTGCATTAACTCTAAATTGGAAAGGGCTACCACACAAGCTTGAAAGACATTCACTGAAAGGCCGAGTGATTATGGCAAGAAGAATTAAAAGAAATTATAAACACTTAGTACCCATCTTCAGCTCCAACCTAAGGAGCAGCAGCCAGTGTGAATTTGTATAAAAGCAACATCAAACCAATTTTTTTTTTTTTTTTTGCATCAAGGCAGGAAGGCATATAAAGATGAAAAAAAGAAAAAGAGCAAATATTGACTTTTATAGGTTTCTTTGCACCATACATTTTGTGGATTTGCACATTGTGGCATATCCATAACTCGGGGCATCCCATAGAATAGCTGTAAGCCATAGAAACGTGGTTAGATTAGATTATGGAACTGGTTAAAAGCCCTAGAAACAATTAAACGCTGGAGTATAATATCTGGTTAAGGTTGCAAATTCTTCATTTTTAGAAACTTTTAAGAACCTGTTAGACAAACATCCATCAAAGTCAGCGTACTTACAAGTTGATCCTGCCTTTGGGCAGGGAATGGACGGGATGATTTCCTACAGCCCCTCCCAGTACATATTTTTATGATTCTTTCTCTGTCTTTCTTTTCTGTTTCGTTATCGTGCTTTCCAGATTCTTAGCCTTCTTCTTGAACCTGATTTTAACAAGAACAATATGTAGAACTTGCGGAGGTTTTCCACATTTTGACCTTCTCATTTATTTTTATTTTGCAAGATGAACATATCACACAAACGTGTTCACACAGTTGATTTTAAATCATTACAGTTTTCTTTGGTTGATATGTATATTTCAAATGAAGAAAAGAAAGTGGTTGTTTAAAATGTGGGCTGTATTTAAATTATTAGGGGTGCATCAAATCCCCAAATTCCCAGTTCCCACTTCTGTAGCAAGAATGAAAAGAAAGGAAAAACAAATGCTTGTGAATACTCTTGTTCTCAAGCTACGATGAATGGAAGAACATCTGAAAACTCTACTGCCTCCCACTATCTGCTCTTTTCTCTCTTTTTGGTCTCTGCCTCTCTGTAATGTAGGGACCAAAGGAAACACAGGCCACTGCTTAGCCGGCAGTGTTCACCACCCCTTTACACTGTTACTGATGCTGTTGCTGAGGTTAGGTATTCCTTGTGGTGATGCCGTGGTAAGGGCTGTAGCGGACAAGAGTTCTCTTACCCCTGCTGCCCACCACTATGTGATGAGTATCATAGAGAGTCATGGCCAGCACTGAGAAGAGCAGCTTTCCTTCTACCTCTCGTGCCACACTCACAGAACCTGGCAAGGCCAAGAGCTGGAGCATAAAGATCATCCAGCTAGTGACATCCAGTCCCAGATGTGAGAAAAGGAAGCTGGTATGGCTGTCTGGAACGCAGCTATCAACTAATGGCCACAATGCCATATAAATGCAGTGTTCTCCTTGTTCTGTTGCTTACCAAAGATTTATATTTTCTCCATGAGAATCAGTACAAAAGGAGCCTGGTATCACATAGAACTAATCTCCAGAGAAATTTTCGATTTCTCACCTTTTATATTCACTTTTTTTTTTGAAGGGAATATTGAGGAAGTATTTTTGAAGATGTGCTGTGAGCTGCTTCGCACTTAAGGCTTTGTTGAGAGTTTCAATTAAAACAGAACAAACATTTCAGGATGAAAACAAACAGGCCTCTTAATTGACATGGTTGTATTAAACTCAGATACACTGCAAAAGCCAAAGGGATGTTTACTAAGTATTCCCTAGTAAGTACTGTGGTGCATTATTTTCTAATTCACTGCAATGCTGACAGCTCAGTTTTTCAAATTATCTAAGTAACATCATTAACCTTTCTGTTTCGGCTTTATTAAAAAATGAACTACACTGTCTCCTTTAAAAAGGCCAAGAATAATAAAATGCATGTTCCTAGGCCATTGTCTTTTCTATGGATATTTGGTTAAACAATCTAATCACGTCATAATTTCCTACCAAAACAAGTTACATCAACTGCCCATCAAATTTTTCATTACTGCTCCATTAATTCCTTCAGTACCAGTCTAGAGTGATAACTCACTACTGCTCTTTTTAATAAGAAACGACTTCTGTGCTAAATTTTTGTCCACTATCCGTTTTCATTTCCTGCAGAAATCAGGTGGTCCAACACCTTAGCAGAATAGGGATGCTAGCTGATTTAGGAACCAAGCAAAGCTCATGTCCACCAGGGGGAGAAAAATGCCACTGAGGGCCCGTGCCAGGCTTAGCAATAGCAGGTTAAACACTTTCTTATTCCCTAAGACTTCTCAGTGACTTAGATCCATCTACTGAAATAGCATTCAGAATGAATTCCTTTTGAGAAAACTATGAATTTTAGATTTTTTTTTTTCTAAAATATGTTATAAATGGTGTAAAATTGTACCTAATTCCTAAAATTATATAATCACATAGACCATGTCCTCTCCTTCTGTTAATATTGCATATTACCTTATTCCAAGATTAATCCTATTTCTTAAAATTGGACTCAGTCCTTAGTAATGCATAACTTAGCATGAGTAGTAACAGCAAAATATTGCTGTCAATGACAGTAACAGATCTGTTCAAAGCAGCTGTGCCACACAGCACTTATAACATAACTTGGCTTCCAGAAAGCTCAGAATAAGAACATGAAAGAGAAGGAAAAGAAACTTAAATGAGTGCTTAAGAGAGGTAGTCTGCATGCTCACATTAAATTCAGGATATAAGGAAAGAAGAAATTCAGCATTGCATGCATCTTGTTGGAACAACTAATGAAAATATAAAAATGTATCTGACACTTAATGATGTGAGTTCTTCCCGTGGTACCTTCTATCACTTCTGAGCAGGTATTCAGAACCAATGTCATTGTAAATCTTCTGACTTTTTTCCCCACAAGTTTGCATCCACTGTGGGAAAACAAAACAAAATGTGGAAAACTACTGCAGAACAGCAAGTCCCTGAGAGGGTCTATTTAAAATAACAGCTCAAACGTACTTTTTCAAGCAAGTCTGATTAAAGACTCAACACGAACGTTTAACAGCAGTTAGGACTTTAGTCAGCTCACAGCAACTTGCAGGCATGTATGTTAACTGAACGTCGGTACTCATTTCGGGGTTCTGTATAGGTAGCCCTCAGCTGTGCTAAGCAAAAAGGTAAAAGTGATGCAACCGCGAAATGTCCACTAGATGCCAGACTTCCTTTGCAGAGCAGAGCAACCACACAGCCTTTGCAAAGCTTTACCCAGATAGCCTCTCTCTCCGAGGTAGTGGACACAAGCTGTACTGTTTAGCACCAAATCCTAATTCCTTTTGGGTTCAGTGACAAAACCTCTGGATTATCCCTGCTATCTTCCAGAAATTTTCAAGAAGGGCAAAAGACATTTCAGAAGGACTAAAGATAGGAGCTGTTGGTAAGAAGAACTGGGTTTTTCTGTGTCCCTTATTTCTGTATCAGCAGAAAGCTCCCAGAGAAGAGACCGGAATGAGTTTTGTGGCTGACACACTCTTATCAGCAAACAAACCTAGGTGAACAGTAGCTCGGATGATTGCTGACCCTGCCTCCTGTACTCCCAGTGCCATCATCAACAGGTAAGTGACCTCCAACCCTTGGTTGTCATCAAACAGGCCAGGTAGCAGCTCAAAATATTGACGTAAGACTGCACTGGGGCAGTATTTGTTTTTTTTTTGGTTATCTCATGCCTGTGGTCGATCAGTATGTGTGAGAGAGGCTCCCTGGTTGCAGGAGGAGTTAGAGGGGTGACGGCCTGGTGCACTGCTACCAGCAGTGCCTGGGGCTAGGCACGCTGCACCTCACGTGGTGGCCAGCCACAGGCCTGCAGGGCACACCCCTATTGGGATGGGGGGCAGCTCTTTGTGAAAAGCACAGACATGCCATCAGGAGTTTCTAGTTGGGTTGGGATTACCTCTCAGAAAACTTTATGGCAGTCAGAAGGCACAGTGGCTCCAGTTTCTGTAGAGACGAGAGTTTTATCATCTTTGTGGTGGTGTTAAATGAAGAGTCCAGTGCTCTGACTCCTTCCTCGCCTGCTCAGCACTGTAATCCTGCACTGTGTTAGTTTCACAGGGCTGGTTGCTGGAAGAAAAAATACTCAATGTGAGCAAGGGCCTCTGACAAGTTACAAAACTGTAAATAGTAGTGGATAGATAGATATATAGAAGTAGGTTACATTGCCTTTAACTTAGAAAATTAACTAAATTAACTGTTCAATAACACCTGCTATATCATTCAGGAAACCCTTTCTTGAATTCAAACTAGGTATCGGATTTTAAACTTTTCTGGGGGAAAGAAAATAAAAACCACAAACCAACATACCAATTAATTTGAGAAACATCACCAATGGAAAACAGTAAAAACTGCTTTCTTTCAGCTAGGCTAGCGTGACACAAATTGCTACCTTGCAACTAATACACTTGTTTCACTTTTAAACAAAATGAATCTCCATTCATTAAAATAAATTTTTGTGGACTGATAAGTATTTAGTGTTTGTACATATGCATTTCTCTCCTAGGCACTCAAATTTTGCCTCTGGCTCGGCAGGCCTTGGTCAGATTTGCCATGCATCTCCCACGGACTCCGGGCAGAGACCCAAGGCACTTGGAAGTTTTTGAGAAAATCACTCAGAGCATGCAGTTCTCTGCTCACCTAGCAGCAATACCCAATAATCCTGCCACACACTAAACACTGAAAAAACAATTACAGGGGATACAATAAGGCTCTCGGCCACTTTGCCTATCATCAGCTTCCCTGTTGAGATCAAGTTGCATAAATGTTAATGGTTCTGCCTGTCTCGTGCTCTTCATTGTTGAACCCCTAAGCCCAGCAAAACTCAGAGGTATTGTGTCAGCGTAGTTGCTGTATGTGAAAGGATTGCTGCCGTATTAAGTTTTCTAAGCAAGGTAAGCTAGAGATTTATTTTAGAACTCAGAAAGTAAAAAAATTGTAAAATTAGTGGCTACTAATGCACAGAGAAAAAAACGATAATGCTATTCTTTAAGAATGGTAGAGGTACCAGCCATTTTACACTAGGCAGATCCTTGCAGATAGAGACATTTCTTTATTCATGTATCTCAGTGAGTGGTAAATGAGGCATGCTCACAGAAGTTATTTGGGATGGAAATGAGTCTAATTAGTCTATCCAATTTAGGAATAACACTGTGAGGCAAGTCTACAGAAGATGGGAGTTAGCAATAGAAAAAAGCAGTGGAGGAACAGAGCTATGCACTTTCTACAGTTAAACAGTATACATATTTGAGGTTTCATTTGGCAGAATCAACAATAGATAAGGGGACAGCGCACGCAGGCAAACATTTCTAAGCAGCTAGTTTAAAAACATTTTAATGTCAGGGTCTAAGAGCAGTTTCGTATGTAAACCTACTTTAGTTTTCATTGTCATCTTTTGCAGTACAGTGAACAGTAAAAACTGCTCAGTTATTCAAAGTTTTCTGAACAGGGCAGGGACAGACGTGCTCCAAACTTACGTGACACTACTGAAAACTGGTAGCTGCTCAGGTTGGTGAGGGTGTTACAGGAATTTTAAAATAAGCTTCTGGAATATCTATACGTATTTTATATACTGACAAATCTTTGAATCTGCGAGAATCACATCTAGTAATGAATCACATTCTTGGAGTGAATAATTCAGCCCTTGACGCCAACCTCTGAGGGAGAATATTGTGGTCATGGTGTCTGAACAGTGTGGTAGCTATGGCTACCTATATAATTCTTAGCAATGGAAAAAAAAGTGACAATGACATTAAATTTAATCAGGTTCCCCTTTTCTGTGGTTCCCACTGGGATGAGCCACTAGTGTCTTGCCTTAAATATTCAAAGCCTTCAAAGTTTGCATGTGTTCATATACTGGGACAATATCCTGCTAATACAGAACAATGGATCTGTCATGTATTTCTCCTGTGAGTAGCCGTAAGTCTGAATTTAGTTAGTATAGGGTATTATGATTGCTGCTTCTTTAGCGATTGTCTTTACATTAGTCTTCACTTAGAAGGAAAAAGAGCAGTAATGAAATGTACGCAAAAATACAATGAACTTGGCTATTTTGGTTTGGAAATATGGAGCAAAGGACTGTGTCTTCTTAAAAAGATCCAGCTTTATTTCCAGTCACACTTCATCTGATATGAATGAACTGGTACTACGTATCACATGGCTGAATACATTTGAGAAACAGGACCTAACATATATTTAGGAAGGACAGCTTAGAATCAAAGTGGAGTCATTCAGCGCATTAATTCTGAGGCCGCTTTCTGTAGTTTGTTTACAGAGCTGTGAAAATGAGACTTTTATAATTGTTACTTAGTGTAGAAACTTTCATTTGAACTACCTCAATCTGCAATAAAAGTTAGTACTGAAAAGGGTGCTACTGACTATAAATATCTGTGAATATTGATTTGAAGTAGATATTTAAAAAACAATCTTTAAAAGCATTTTTGCTAGTTTTTGTTTGTTTTTTTTTAGCGAGAAAGAAAAAGAAAGGGTATTTTTTTGCTGTGGAATTGGAATTAAAAGTTTCAAAGCAGGTAAACGTGGCACAGTGAATAAAATGTGTCTGTAACTCTTACAGTTAAGGACAGACATTTGACAGAAATTTGTTCCCTCAGATTGTGTTCTTTTAAACAGTCCCTGTGACTAGGAAATGATGATTTTCTATAACATCCCTGACATTTTGGTAGCTTAATAGTGCTTCTTTCTGTTTGTCTGCCATTGTAAAATTAATGCTTCTTGGGGTATATTAATACTTCCTTAGTTTCTTAAGTCTTGACAGTGTCCCACCAAAGGTGTACCTTCTCTCGTGCACATACTCACAAATAAATTCTAATAAGTAAGTGAACACACGCACACCTGCCAGCATTTCCACATGGAAACCAAAATACTTCAGGTGACTAACAGCATGCGACATTCTTACAATCTGTATCTCATTAAACTATGTGCAAATGGGAGACCTGTTTGTTCTGTTTGAACTCAAGCTCATGAAAATAACACTATTCTACAATATAGTACATCATAAATGAAGCAGGATGTTATCCACCCACATTTTTCTAGGTTATTTTATGTTCAAATATGCTACTCACTATTTATTTTGCTGATTTTTTTTTCATAATTATCATGTGCTTGTGTGAAAACTAACGTTTCTTCCTCTTGCCCTTTCTTTCTTCCATTCTGAGCAGATTAAAGACCTAGCCTTATATTATTTCTTCTAGATCATTTAACATTAGAAATTTAGATACGTATCTATCACTTATCAAAAACTATATGCTTTTCCTTTTATTTTTACATCATAAAAGCCATGCTTTAGGAAAAAGAATTTCCAAAAGTTTCATTGAGCCAGCGCAAGCCCCATTGGCTTCAGTCCCTGAAGATGCAGCAATAGAGGGATAATCTAACAGTAGAAGTACTTTTAAATGTACTTGTAAATAACACTGTTTTAGACACAGGCTATCCCTAAGCAGTACAGAAATGTTCACCCAAAGCGTACCGAGAGTAGGAGGACTATGCACATTTCAGGTTTTCCCAGACACACTTGTTTTTCCACGTGGAGACTTTGTCCAGGTGGGATACAAAGACTTTGGCCTTTTATCTGGATTTTTATAGGCTGCCCTACTTAGCTCTAGCCTCTTGTTCCAAATGCAAATTTCACACCAGTGGCTTTTACAAAAGCACAGACTGATGACCCAGCATGCACGCAGTAGGTACAGTTCTCCCTCTATTTAACACACACATGAAGGTCGGATGTCTCAGGCTCCCCATGGATGTGCACTGCATAGCACTTGCTTCTATCCAGGAGATGCCAGAGAAAATGGCAGATCTGCTCAAGACTTTTTGTTACCTTTAAGGATGAAGAGTGCCTGCTCCTGTTTCCTCCTAGCTCCTTGATGATGATCATCCAGCCCTGCTGCTATTATACAGTTTTTTGTCTTTGAGATTCATCTGCATTTTAATCTTACATTTGGTCTTCTTGTATGAACAGAAATTGAGATTTTCTGAACAGGACTAGATGAATTTATGACTTCAAGCATTTCTAGGATTAACAACGTAAGGCTATTTTAACATGCATTTTACTCATAATTTTCCTTCAAACTGCACCCAAAATCAACCTGCATCTATTACTGTCCCTTCAAATGCTTTTCAGATTGTGTTTCTGCTATGATAATAGGGAATCACCATCCAGAAAACTACTGGCAACACAAAATAATGTCTGGTCTAATTAAGACCTAGTAATGAGCTACATATTAAAATACAGAACAATATAAAGCAAGTCACAAAAACTGAAAGAATTTTACCTCTTGCTGAGTCAGAGTCATTAAGCGGCCAGTCAAGTGTAAGAGAACATCTGCTTTGACTAAACTTTTGGTCCTCTAAAAAAAGCAGCTCTCATATTTAACCTAGTAGGTAGAGTTTCAGAGCTTCCCTGTCAACCGATCAGTAGAAAACACCTGACTAGTGATAATAAATCCAGCAGATTAAAGCAAATAAAGAGCTGGGCCAGTTGTTTCAAAACTGCCACGACTCCAACGCTGACTGTGTGCTTCCTTCTTCTCTGAGGCCATAGAGTCAGCCTGTACTTGTAAGACATCTAGTCTAGATGCTCTAAGTGAATATACTTATTACCACTTTTCTCTGGAATAAGTGATGGATAAATTCACAGTAAATGAATATTAACAAGGCATTTCTTAAGCAGCCACGTAACAGCCATATAATCAGAGATGCCTAGGATGACCAGTAGAGTACTGTCTTCTTAGATAAACCAAGCAACAAAAATAACAGAAATCATGTGAACTGCTTCAGAAGAAGGTATTACAGAGGGAATAGGGACAGGTGCTCTTCCAAGGAACTGGTGACAACAGACATTATTACTAACAGCCAGCAAAGTGTGGGCACCACACCTGAACTTCAAACCTGGCAAGGTTAATTGGCATAATGAGGAAAATATTCTCTCTTTCCTGGAGAGAATATAAAGTCACTGAGTGCCAAAATGCCACTCATAAGTGCCTGATAATTACTAATTTATATCTAGTTGATGCTGCTATGCGTTTTACAGCAAATTTATTGTAAAGAATTATTAGCTGTGTTGATTATCTGCAGCGATATATATTGATGATACAATAGATGCTGACAGACTTATTACTCGTTTGAAACTGAAGGACATACCCAAGATAATATATGTATATAAAGAACAAATATATGGTGTAAGAGAGTAGAAAAAGCGAGTTGCAACAAATTATGCTCAGTACAGAAATATACAAAGTTACATGTTATGATACCAGTTTTAATTTTATCAGCTATTCCTATATGACTACAAGACATCATAAATGAACACGTGACAGGTTTTTCCAAAAATTTCTAGTGGGCCAAGAGGGTCAGGGACTGTTTTGTTTTAATTCTCCTTAAGTCATTTCAAGATCTTAACATTAATACAAAAACAACTTCAGAGCTAAGCTTCCTTTGGGCGTTTAAGGAAATAATGGTATTGCCTTCATTTGTTTTCTTTCTGCTTACGTGATCGGGTCTTAGTGCAAGACTGTTTAAAAAATATATATTTTTTTCCAAGTAACTGGATAATCTAAGGCATATTTAAATTATTACAAGAGCATATCTACAAAAGCATTTGAATCATCTTTGTCAAAGTATGGATACTGAGATGCACACTGCTATAGCTGTATAGCACCTGAACTTATATCTGATACATGTTCAGTTTTCAGTGACTACAAGGACATACACCTCTTACTCTCTGCCAGAATGTGACCCTTAACATTACTTTGCCATTTCATTACCATGGTATTTAAGTTCAAAATCGTAACATGGGCCCAATACTGCAATATTTAACAGCTTCATTCCCTGCATTTCAGAACAGGCAGAAAAAACTTCAGATAGGTAATACATGTTAAACCTGAAATTGTACTGTATGTGATCTCTGAAGAGGTAGGAACAAATAAGATGTATCTACAATGAATACTTTCAAAGTATAATACTTTTCAAAATATTCCCTTATCAATAAAGCCATTTAAATCAGGAAAGTTGGTTAATTTCGAGATTTAGTAAAAGAGCTGAGTTACTAAAATAACATCTCTAGTGGACAAAAAAAAATATATAATGTGAAGAGGCTTTGAAACAAGGCAGCTAACGCGAGTCAAGGGATTTCATTTTGGCCAGAGATGTAGACTCGGTCACAAATGTGGGGCTGGATCATCATCATACCACAACAACAGAGGGACAGGATAACACAGAGGGAAATCTTTTCTGTATAATCCAAATTTCAGATGGTACAGCTAAGGAACCACAAGTTAACACTTTTGCCTTGAATTTCTAGATCCCCCAATCTCACTGTAGAGACAGATCACGTGTGTTTTCTGTGTTTCTATATTCTAGGCTCGTTCCTGTTTACATGCAGACTCAATCATACAGTTTTATCTGGGGATGATTGAAATAGTGATTAGCCACAACTAGAAGTTCCTTTTCCATTAATTATTGGACACCACCAGAGGGACTCACTTTCTGTGGTATAAAAGTCTCGGAGTCACAGGAAAACAGGTTAACCAAAAATGATACTGCTACAAACTGTGCAGACTTAATGGAGTTGTGGGCTTTTATTGATAGATTCTCTGGATCCCTGTCATAGCTTTCATGGAATGGGGGGGTGGGGGGGGGTGATA
>VXAB01000899.1:120762-151011 GCA_013399175.1 Odontophorus gujanensis | reverse complement strand
GGGGGGGGGGGGGGGGGGAACCAGTGTAATAAAAGCGTAAGCTGATACAGACCTTTAGAATAACAGAGTTCTTATTTGCTTCACACAGTCCTTCCATGGGCTCATCTGGCGGAGCACGCCCTGTTGGCAAACAGAAGGTTCTAACACAGGCACGAAACAGCCATTCCAAAGTGCACCAACTTGTGTGTGCCCAGCGAAACACAGCTGATCTTTTATCAGCCCCGAGCAGGGACGCCTAAGGAGCCTACAGGGTTACGTGCAGCTCATTCCACAATGCGCTCCTGCGAATCAGCATAAGATTATATGCTGGGACCATGCTAAACCTGTGGCATGAGTTACACGACTGCAGCTCCAAACGTCCTTATGAGTTAACAAACCTTCTGTCCATCCTGGCGCCGTGCCTCTAGTTATTTAACACCTTGAAGCCTTGCAAGGTGATGAATGGGTTTCCTGGGATGCTGGGGACCGGAGACATACCGCTGTTGGCATGAAGCAAAAAGTTCTTTTTGGTGCCCTCTTTTTGGGTAGGATTTGGTGACAAGCAAATATTATACTTTTGTCACTATGATAAAGACTCACTGTTCTTCCCATTGCCCTAAAGTAAGCCAGCTAAGTGAGCACAGTTGGGCTTCAGATTTCAATGAGAGCACAGCACACTTCAGAGAAACTGTTTTCTCTTTCACAGAGCTATCGACACAGGCTCAAAACCAGTTGGAGACAAGTTGATTCAGCATCTGCGTTGTTTCTCTAGTGTTTGTGAACTGGCCCGTAAAGTCTGCCTGCTCCAGAAGCCAGTCGCTTCAAAGCCTGGGGGACACATAACTTCCTCAGTCTCATAAGATATCAAGGCCGCACACTTGCTGTCATGATACGGGACTTTATAGCCACAGCATTTAAATTAAGAGAATCTGTGAGATTCAGGAACACCGGAGTTATGAACAGTTAACATCCTCAGTCTCTACCACATGTAGTCATTAAGAAATGGTATAGCAGACTAAGAACAGTTTGATACAGTTACAGTGCTGGTTTATGCAGCTTTCAATGTCTCAAACACAAAAAACAAACAAACAAACAAAAAATAGCATGTAAACAACACCATCGTTTCAGAAAGGAATCCCAAGTCAGAGTTCTCTGAAAGATCACAATGGCAAATGAAGACTGTTTCCAGTCGGATTCTGTCCTATAAGTTACCAAGTACAACTCGTAACCTCCCTCCTTAGCATAATAACTGACTAGATGACTAATGACTGGAATACATATGCACTGCTCACTGCTCCCAGAGACCCTTCAGGACTGAATTCTGTGCTGTGCCAGTGGCAGCTGTCTGCACCTCCTAGCTCCCTCAGCCTTGCATTAAGCACGTGCTAGAGGGAAGGAGAAAAAGATCATCCCTTCGCACAGTGCATGTCCTTGTGACACTGAAAAAAACATTTCTTTCATTGACTTTGCGGCAGTATTTAGTGGGCGCTTCTTCAGGCATTGGGAAATAAACTGTACAGAATTGCATTTTAAGATGATCTCATCAGGAGCTATTTCTGCATGGGTGACAGAAAAAAGCTACAACTGCTCTCCCTGGGAGCCAGAAATAAGCTGAGAAACATTTGCACTTCCCAGTTAAGGCCTGCACTGTGGCTGAGTAATGAAGGAACACTTTGTTAATCTTTGCCCACCAATACTTTATGTTCCAATAGGCACATTTCTTGAATACTGAAAGATTTTTGCAGCTATTATGATTTGGTTCCTCACCACATCATTCGATATCACATGTTATGCACACACTTAGCCCTTAATTATGCTATTTCTTTTTCACACCTAATACACTTACAAGACCAAATGTAATTTAAGAATTAAGAAAAAAATGACTATAAACAGGGAAAAATGTTTTGCTAAGAGCTGAAGGGCTCATCAAATAACGTGAGGATATATTTTTCTTACCTTGTGAGAGTTTGCTGGTTTGCAATGAGACGTTTCATGCATTCATCTTTGTTCCTTTATATCACCGCACATTACCTGAAATATTTATGGGCGTATTTCTTATAATCAGAGTTAATATGAACTAACCAAAACTTGTTCTGGTAAGAATCCTTGCTCTGCTCCAGTGTCTTGTTGATACTGTGACAGAGCCGCAGACAAATAGCATGTAATTTCTCCTATTGTGCCCACTTGATCCCATAGCTTTGAACAAGAGCGACACGCACTGATGTAGTTGTACGGTGTATGTGTCAGTCAGGCAAAATTAGTAGTCAGAGTTTTTCTTGTTTGTTGAAATGCACCCACTCTTTATGACCCACGTTAACCCCGTTTGCCTTTGTATCGTGTCAAGGAAATATTTCCTTCTAAATAATAGGTATTTATTAAGACTTCTGTAGATTAGATATGTCAGCTTCAGACTGAACAATGTGACGACACTGAATAGGAAAGAAGGGGCTGGGTTGTTCCCTCAGTAAAATTACGTTCCAGAAGACAGCTTGTTTCACTGAAAACAGTAACACAGCGCCTGTGACTTTCTTAAAGAGTCTTCTGTTTCCTCTCAACCTTTCTACGTCTGAGAAACCCCTCAAATTGCGCAGTTTAACGTGAGAAATTGTGCAGTGGCTTGGCTGCACTTGCACAAGCCCTGGAGAATCAGGGGCACCTGAATCCCATCTACTGGTGACATTGATGGATGTCTCCGAGCAGTGCCGGGTTCAAGTGCTGGGATTCCTGACACACAGGCAGTGCACGGCTCTTCTCTAGGATGAAGCATCAAGCGCTAATGTGGCGACAGGACGCGCCAATCCCCAAGGTTCAGTGTCTGGTAGTTAGACTCATTACAATTAGTCAACTTGATATATTGTTTACAATTTACACCAAACAAGCTTGGGGCTAATTATGACTTAGCTAGTTTGTCTCTTTGATGTCAAACTCCCCTGCAGGAGGCCTAGCAAGCGAGCAGAGACTACGCTTGGTCTCAAGCTCAGGTACCGAGAATCAATATGGCCTTCTAGTACAATTGCAGCTATACAAAGTCCTCATATGCTGAGAATGGTGTTAGTGCAGCTAATGAATTTTCTTGGAAAAGATTTCTTTCTGTATCTTAATTAAAAATGCGCTATACAGGAAAGCACTAATTAAGAAAAAATAGTAAAAATCAACCATGAATTTCAGTCATTGCTTAGACACAGCAAAATACAATGAAAGAGTCCCAAATTCTGCTTCTTTGCACAGTAATTTATGGGTTGCATTTCTTGTTAAAGTTGCATTATAGTGAAGGCTATATCTTAAAAGATAGAGGGTTCGGTCCTTTCCTGTGGAATTCGAGGTTTACTGTATCATTTGAGTCACTAAATAATATAAATGAAAGCTGCATGCTCACATGCTGTTGTAGTTAATAAACAGGTTGACACATTATGGAACACAGAAATGATTAGTAACATTATTAAAGGTGGAAACTATGTCCCGTCAGGAAAGGAGGGCAGCAGTAAAATAAGAAAGAAGGATTTCCAACAGCATATCCTGGTCCTACCCTGAATGAGAATTCTGAATCTCAAAAATCCCCTTTGCTGTGGGCACAACAGTCAAATAATTGACCTTGACTCTCACTCTCACCTTTGGCACTGGGTACATAACTCAAACACCAGAATCAATTATTCCATAGGCATGCCCACAGTGGCAAGAATCGTGGTGAGAAAAGTCTAGCATATAATCTCTCTTAACAACTTCCAAGTCAAATTTGTATGCTTTGTAGCTTACAGGATATTTTTTATCCATGGTTTTTGCAACTCAGCGTAACAAAAAAAGTTTCACACTTCTGACTTCACAGCAATAATAAACAACCTGCAGCCAGGTTTTTGCTGACAATTCTGGTGGCGAGTCACGAGATAAAATTGCATTCCCTTTGTTCTTGCATAGTTGGATAGAACCTGTGTTGCCTCTCATAGAAGCAAAATTGTATGTATCCCCACAATAAGGGGACACAGTGCAACCTGAGCTTATTCACTGACTTTTGTTTTACGGTTCTAACCATGCTGGCTTACATACAACATTTAAGAACTGCAATCCAAATGAAAAATTAAATAGTTATTTAATTGACTTATATGTAGTCCCTCAATCCGTTCTAATAAGTTAGATCTGTCTTTAATTGTTCTGTTAGAATTTCCAAATATCTTATATGGACCTCAGTAAAACAGTATTTAGGAGTTCATGAAAATTCTGAGCTCCATAATGGTTCTAAAGACTGGGATGTTTTTATTGGTCAGTTTTGAACAAAACTGGAAAAGATCCCATCCAGAACCTAAAAGATTGTTACAAAGATTCTTACCTTTGCAGTCCAGGTTTGGAAGATGGAGGGCATATCTCTCCTGCCAAAGTAAGAAACAAAACCATGAAGAACTGGCATGTTACAGCAAATTCCCAGCTGCCTTTTCTGTGTTTACCTGTAATGTTAGCAAATACTGCTTAGCTGCTCAGGCAAAGTTAGTTTAATGGTTAGTATAAAAATTTTGCTGATGAAAACATTAGAATAAGAGCTTACAGTCAGACGAGGTGATGCTTGTCAATGCTGCTTTCCTTGCCTGCCTCCAAAACAGCACTTGTAAAGTCCTTGGGTTTGTTTCCTCAGAAAATAATACCATACCTAAAGTCTACAAAACTGAATTGATTTCACTTTATTTTTAAAAACCTATTTCAGGTTCAGACTTTTTCCTTCACGCATTAAAGGAAGGGATATAGCCCAAACTCACAGTCCACAGAGACTGGGATTAACTATGACTTTCAGTCCCACAGCTTGCATTAATCCATCTCTGCCATACAGAGAAGCCTGCAGATTGAAACATTGGTCTGTGAAAACCCTAACCAGCTTCCTTCAAGCCTTTAGCATAAAAACTGTCTACTGGATCCCATTGAGAAACTGCACAATGAGCCAAATTCTTCACGGGGACCTAACAAAATCCCACTAAAATCTTGTGTCCCTAGCAGTGTACAAGTCACAGTAATTTTCAATTTTCAAAGAGATATGATGGCAAGTTTTTATTGGAGGTATCTCAGCTAATTACAGAAGGTCTTTTCCATTTTGCAGAGGGACCACTGTTTTGCACCTAGAACTGCCATTATTCATTATGCTTATCCCATTTGAATATCTCTGACCTCTGCCATCCCCCATGTCATAAAAAACAAAGCAGTGAAAACTGATTAATCAAAGTCTTCGACTCTACCAGCAAAGCATTAAAAAACACTGGGAATTTGAGTGAATTGAAGACTGTGTCCCCTGAGACTAAACATTTCTTCCCAGTCTTTTGGCACATAAGAACCTTCTCCTCCCTCCCTTCACCAAGTAAATTCACCTGGCCAGCTGGTAGCAAAACTGTATTTCCATATCTCCTGCAACAGAAAGATAAAGTGAATGGACCACTGTCATTTCTTTGTAACGTGAAAACCAGTAGTGAATCCGAGCCACCTGAATTCTGTCTCTGCAGGACAATGATAAATGCCTGCCTGAAGTGCGAAGATCAAGTGCTGGGAGAGCAAGGTCAGATGCTTTACATGACATCTAATGCGACTGTCATTTCTCAGACTTGGTAGTTGATAGAAACGCGGAGACAGGATAAACCAGTCACTAAGGTACTGTGTCTGGCATTTAAGCAGAGTGCATTAATTCCAGCAGTGCCCAACAATTAGATTAGATAATGACAATTAGATCTAAGTTTTTCTGTTGCATGCAATGTAAATTAAAAAATAAAATAAAATGTTAAGCTTGGTCTGGCAAGGAACGATTACTAAAAACGCTTTTAGAAAAGATTAAGTTATCGCTTCCTACCCCTAAACAGCCTTATGGGATAAGAAGTTCTATACAGGCTTATCTATAAATAATGGATGACTATTTTTATGTTTTATTGGGAATTACCTTTCTATATGTTCCAGTGTTTGTCTCTAGGGAAATACTGTTGCCTGCATTAAACTCCCCTCCAAGTTCATGAAAATTAGACAATTCAATTTGAAAAAAAAAAATCGTTATCAATTTCTTTTCTTTGAAGAGTATATCACCTTAGGATAGTTTCAATGTACTAGTTGCAAATACAAGATACAAGGCATTGATTAAAGGAGTGGAAAAACTACCTTGTTAGAAGACTGGAGATCTCGGTGTACTCCAGTTACGGTGATTTGATTGTGCTCTTTGAGCAGCTTCAGGGAACAGAAATTTGGTAACAGTTTGCCCATCAGTTGATTTAACACAAGTTGTCACACCAGCCAGTGGTGGAGTATCACAAGTGTACCTTTTTTTGGATTTTTTAGTCTGTCACCAAAGTCTGCCTTTTTCCTAAATGGGGAGGTCTTCTAAATGCTTCCCTACATCACTTGCTGATCTCTTCATGAAGGTGAGATCAAAGTGAACAAGTGTAGGCAGATAAAGTTTAATGCAAAGGGTTCTGAGCTTTTTTCAGATCATGTGATTGACAGCTAAGGCCTTGCACAGTGACAGTGTCACTTGAGAGACCCTGCACTTTTTTTCCCAGGTTCTCCACAGTCTCTGATGTCACAGGGGGACAGCCCCCTGGGGTAATGCCAGGCTCCTCACTGTTAGGGGGCTAAGACCTGGACTAATTCATTGCAGTGCAGTTTAATTAAACTGCACCGGAGTTGTTTCCCTGGTAAAATAAGTGTGGGAAGAGAATGTGTGTCAAAAGAGACATGCCTCTTACTGTGTGTGCTTTATTGTTACACCACAGCTAATATATTGTGGGAATTCCCATGGAGTCGGTGATAAACTATATTATCAAGCTCCATAAAATAGGCATTCTACTAGTGAGGGTTACTGTAGCCTACAATTACATTAATCCTCCTAATTTATTGTATTATAGCTGTATGTGAGGTCTCATAAATTTATGATGCCCCTTTCATCTTGATAAAAATGCTTGTTTCTCTTCTCAACTATATACCCTTATTATTCGCTGTGTCTGTCTCTAAAAAATAAGTGTATCAGCCACTTGCAAGAAAATATGATTATTGGCTGAAAAATCTAAACTGCACTTGACATGTCTTCTGCCATAAAATTAAAGAATTTTATTAAACCTTGCTTTCTGAGTACCAACACCAGTATATGAAGGCCCATTGAATTTTTATTTGCTTTAGTTTTAGGGCATTGAATTCTCTTTTATTTATATAGATATCTTTGTAGGGTTTTTTAATTTAAAGCCACAAAACCCGCATCTGTCGCTTCGCATTTTATGAAGGAGGCAGTTTTTGAGACTCAAAGTTACACGTCCTTTAGAAATTTATCTAGGTGACAAATAAAATTGTTCCCTCTTTTAAGGCATTTCACATGAGTAAAATACTTGCCTGTAGGTTACTTTGCATTAAACTGTGCTAAAACATTTTATAAGAGTTAATGTAACGTGTATATTAGCAAAGTCTATATGATGAATATAAGCTTCATTCCTTGGAGCTCACGTCCCTGAAGGGGATGCAAAGTAGTCTCAGTCTGTCACTGGAACTTAAGGGGTGGAATAGAAAGTTTGCTTCAGTAACATAAAGATAGAACGATTAACTTGAGTTAGTGAAATCTCACTAGAGATTAGGGAACATACGCAAGGCCATACTGTTTCAGCACCAGAGGCTCTGTAGAACACAATCTCTGATGGTGGCCACAAGTAGGTGCCTGAATGAGAAGAGAGCAAAATGCATGACATGTGCCCCTACCACTATCTCAGAGTCATACAAATTATGGCTGAGAGAATTTCCTGACAGTGATGTGGCTTGTTTAATTTACTCCTCCGTGTACCTGTTTTTCAAATATTTGGCCATTCTTCCATTGAATCTATGTAAGCTTTGTAAGACCGCACTACCTTTTGACAAGGATGCAGCTACTACGTGTTGGAGTGCAGGAACCATCTCCTTGCATTTGTTTTGACTATGGTTCCTCATCGCAAGATCTGAAAGCCCTTGATTTTGTATATAGATGAAATAACATATTAGGTGAACATAATAGATGAAATAACAAATAGCCTATACCTGTCCACCATTTCCACATTTCTCCTTATTTTGATCATCTCTATTATTCCTACCAGAAGTTCCTTCTGTTGCAAGCCAAACAGTCCAAGCCTGCTCAGTCATTCCTTACACTGAAGCCACTCTCCGGGAACAGGATTTCCTAGCCCACCTTTACCTTTCTTCTTCTCTGGATTCCACCCCCAACTGACTAGGCATATTACAAGCTTAGTTACGTCATCTAATCCAAATCCCTTTATGAATAGAGTGAAAGAAAAGTGCTTATCAAGTGTAGCAAAAATATGTCTCAGCTTTACCAGATGATAACCTCTCTTCTTATTCTTTGCAACAAGTAAGACTACCAGGCTGGTCAATATTTCTGCTCCTATTATTGCAGCGTTGGTATTGCCTGCATACTTGATGCTTTGCACAGTATTTGTACCTAAATATGCACTGCTGTGGTCTGTAAGTAGCTTGATGAAGGATCCCTCAGTGTGTCTTCATCAGATGTTAGTTTTATGGTAAAATGCAAAGGTGAAATGAGTAATAGACCCACTTACTGCCTGCTAAAAGCTAAAAATTCTGCAGAAATTAGACTATCCGTATCACATAAGAAGCACTTAATCAACTATTGCCTTAAGCTGGATGCTTATAACATAGGACAAATCCTGAGCTGTATCTGTTGGCGGACAGGTTGATTTTTTATAAGCTCTCTGTGGTTGCTCACAGGTATCTACGCGCCCTGAATCAGCACATGAGCACATGGAAGCACTGAGCACATAGTACAGCCCTCTGTGTTCGCTGTCAACAGAGATAGTAACCATACCTGATTCCGAATTCTGATGAATGAATTTGAAGTACAGGGAAATGGTATTCAAATCCTACTGAAAAGGAAACTTATAATCTTTGAGACTGATTAGTCTAAACAAAATTGGCCAGATGTAAATCTTTCCTAGGCTTCATCAGAACAAGTGTCAAAACTAGTATATCACAGGAATCTATAAGTTGAAAAGGTTACTATGAACGAAACCCTTTGGGAAAACAGTATTAAATGTTGTAATATGGTCTTAAAAGAGGAACAAGCTTAAGAAGGCTAAGAAATGCTTCAAACAGTCCCCAGTGTGGGAAAGAATTCAGTATCATCTCAACAACCACTTAATTTTCTATATTTCAACATAGTTTCCTGCTCCACATTAGGAAGAGTCACTTCTAAGAAGGCTATCCCAAGAAAACTGAAGATATTAGAAGCATCTGATTTGGTACAATTAACTGCAATTCAAGAAATTAACATGAAGCAAATTATTTCATTGAGAACCTGTGAAGGAAAAAGAAAAGTACTGTTTTCTTAACAAGCAAACAAAGAATGATGGATTGGTATTTACTAAGCATGCCTTTGCTGAGATCCTATGTGAAGAAATTGATTTCAAATTGCATTGTGAGTGCACTACTACGTTCCCAGGTAATCAGTAAAACCAGAAGCAACATTAAGCTGTGTTTATGCTGGTGCTTAAACAAGGTGCATGTATGGAGTTATTTAACACACTTGATATGCTTTATGACTTCGAGAAAAAAGTAAAAACAACCACACAAAAGCCTTCTTCCTCAAGCTGTTCAGAATACGATGAGAGGTGCTTTCTGCAAACGTTTATGGAAACCCTCATCTTGGAACGTGAGAGTTGAAGAGAGGATTCACTCAGTTCTGTGCTGACCTGTGCTGCACTGCATACTGGAACGCTACTAAAGCTAGCGGTGACTAGATTTGCTTGGGAGTACTGAAGATAAGAATCTGCCTCCCTCTACAACAGCCTCTTAGATGAACCAGGGTGGGACACTGCAGTCTTAGCTGACTTGAAATAACTTTGCATTTGATAGAGAATGACCTCCCACTCACGTCGCATCTTGTTGCGGCCAATTTTAGACCTTTTGTATCTGAAAACTTCTTAGTTAAAAACAGAGGAAAGAAATTTTCATTCTTAAACCAAGGGTGTGACTTGAATTTCTTGTGTATTATTTCAACATTTCTGTGACTACTTTCCAAACCATGGTGAGACATAGCGTCCACAGCTGAAATGGGCATTACAAATTAAAGAGAGTGGGAGAAACCACAGTCATAGGCTGGCTGTGCCCTTAGTCATATTTTATTTGCACTCCTAAACTCACAGTACTATTTCCAGTATTTCACTTAGTCATATCAAGTAGCCAGTTGATAAAAACAGCTGATGTCTTTGAATTTCTGGACAATTTGTATCCTCAAATGCAGGCAAATTTTTTCAATGACATGTTTAAATAATCAATTTTCAGGTAGAGCAAAAAGTCTGTCAAAACTGTTAACCTATAAAAGGAAGGAACTCAAAATATTTGTGCAGTATCCATCTGATACATCCATAGTATATGACTGTCACCTTGGCTGTTAGCATGAAAGCACTTCAAAGATATTTCTAGGTATTTATCATCAAGTCGAAGGGCATGTCACTGCTTTCTCTGAGAACATTTACTGCTTTTATTTCTTTTCCTATTTGAAATCTAGTGGTAGAGTTCGGCTAGCCAAATAAATCTTCAGAATGAGATAGAATGTGGACTTGAACACGACATATTCTGCAGTTTATCATTTTAGAATGACGCTAGTAAGATCAGGTAACACTCACGGTTATTGGCGAGGTCCTGGCAGACCTGGGTGTGATTTTCATTGGTCGAGCTTCAGTTTCTGGTATGACTACTACCAGTGCTGTCTAGAAGTAGAGGAAGTACTCTTCACAGGATCAATTGCCCTTACTTATAATAGAAATGAGGCACTGAGGAGTGCATGAATGTGGATATAAATACTTCTATATTTCAATGAATTCAATAAATTAGCAAAATTGGCAGGAATAACTTTGTAGGACTGTTTTCTGAAGATTTAACTTAGATTTTTAGACTACAGTGAGACTACAACCAGGTGGATATCAAAGCTTTGTTTTCTCAAGAGGAAAGAAGGAAAGAAAATTTAGGAGGATTTACTGTGCACAAGTAGCAATTTTTACTTAAGTCAGCAAGACAAAGAAAACCCTACATTTTTCACCAGTATTTAACTCAAAAAATAGGCTGAAACTTGTAAACACTTTTGCCTACTAGAACAGATCTTTTTATTAATTAATTCACTTGGGAAAATAAATGCTTAGAAAAAAACATTGCATATCCTTCCTTATCAACGCATTGAGAAATTACAACAGCTGCACGTTTTGTTCAGGAAAAGAAATGCATCAAGACACTAATGAAGTCACCCCTAGTCCAGACAGCAATAAATCTTCCACAACTCAGAACTCCCCCCATCTGCAAACGGCTGGAGAAACTGACATGACACCTGAAGACACCGGGTTAGCCCTCACTTTTCTTACAAAGAGGACTCTTCAAAGAAGGAAGCACGCCACAAGCCCCGTGCTCTGGAAATCCAAAGGCTTCTGCTCTGAGTCTGCAACTTTGCTGAACTCAGCTGTGGCATGAAGGGCCAAGAAACCGTGATGCCAGTTAATGGTACTACCAGCTGCTATACCACTGTCTGTTTGGAGTCTGAAAATTTAGTTGAGAAAAAGATCAGAGGATTACATGACTCAACAAGGAAGAACTTATTCTGGCCAGAGAGAAATGTATGCACCCTGCCCAAACATGAATTACTCTAATCAAGCCGAGAAACATCCAGTTCGCGCAAGGTTCTTCCATTTCTGCTGTCAGCAGAGCCCTGAGCTGACAGCACTCACTGAGGCTTGAATTTAAGTAGCCTCCAATGACAGCCACTTGTTGTTCAGTTTTGAAACAAAGCAAAAATAAAGCCATTACACTCTTTTGTCTGGGGGAAGGTTCAGGGAAAAAAGCAGGAAAGAGAGAGCTGTGCAAGTTGGTCAAGGTTAGGAAGATCTAACAGAACTATATTAATACATTTCTTAACACAGGGAATTTTCTGCTCTCTTTGTATCTGTGAGTAGCTGGATTTTTTTTTTTTTCCAGTGCTGCTGTAAATTGCAAGAGCCTTCATCACGACTAATACAGAGTGAATAGATGAGATGAGTGAAATTTCACCCTGACTTCCGAACAAGTGTACTACTGTGGTGGGTTGACCTTGGGCAGCCACCAGACTCCCACTCGGACCTCTCTCTTCTTCATCAGGGCAGGGAGAAAAAGTAAGAAAAATGCTTGTGGGTTGGGATAAGGACAGGAGATCACTTAGAAAGTATTATTGCGGGTAAAACAGACTTGACTAGGGCAGGATTAATTTAATTTGGTGCCAATTAAAATAATTTAGATGGCGAAAAGACAAAAAACTAAAACAACACCTTACCTCCATGCTTTTTACTTGTGCTTGCCCCTGCAGAACCCACTGCCAGCATTTTGTCACCAACAGCTAGTAGCATTGCTCATGAAATTTGAGTGATAAGGGCATAATTTAACCTTCTTTAAAAAAAAAAAAAAAAGAAAAGAAAAAAACCCATAAAACTGTGGCCAATGGGTAATGACAGCAAAGGCTTGCTTTGTACCGCTGTGCGAGAGATACAGCTTCACAGCCTCAGTGTACCTGTTCATGATGGTTGTTACGGTATTAAATAAGCTCATTCTAACAGCTCAGCAGAGCCTGTTAAACAGCATTCCTGCTACCAATTTCATCCAGAGATAGAGAAATAAGAAACAGCAAAAATAATAGAAAAATAGGAAAATTGAGAGAAGAGGTTGGGGGAAAAAAAACACATGCGGGAAGCTTGTAGCTATTTACTTCTGCTAGAGCAAACTGCTGGCATCACCCTAAGGACCAGACCATCTTTACTTTTCCTGCAAATTCCTTGCTTACTGAGTGCACAAACACTATTTGTTCATTTATTTACCGTCCACCATATCAGCTGCTTGTGGAAAAAATAAAAATAAATAGCATATGGCAGTGAAATTAAGGACAGAGAGGGAAAATGTACCACAGATCAGGAACACAGATACAAATAATCTCGTGTGCTTGACATGCTACATTTCAAGTTCCTTTTAATATGATAAAAGGAATATAATAACATTTGCTATTGCTAACTGACCAAGGCAGAGCAACTGAAGCTGTACTGCAGGTGACAGCCCTGCCACTCAGCACTTAAGGAAGTGTCTTGTAAAGACTGTTACTTAAACATCTCAGACTGCACTGAGGTCTCAGCAAGATGAGGATGGAGCACTGCTACCAGCTTTCGTGCTTGTCCTCAGCCAGGCTCATTTTCTACACTCAGTGCAAGCACAGTCTCACTCGCAATAACCTGACATTTGAGGACACTCATTGCAGACCGAGTTCCACTAGACATAAATTTTACTTTCACACCCCCAGCCTGCCGCCGGGGCTGGTAGGAGCCTTGTGTCTACACTGAAGATGTGCTTCCAGGGGGTGGTGACAGCTCTCAGAAGAGCGCAGCGAGTGAAAGGGGAACATGACAGGGGGCTCTGTCTGACATGGACCTTAGCAGCATGGGAGAGGTTGTGGGGATGGCAGAGGGAGCAAGTGCAGCCTGGCAGGAGACAGGACGGTCGCATTAATTCTCACCCTCAGACAGAGCTTTATGCCAGCAGCCTGAAGCAACAAGAACCTTTGCTTTTAAGTCACAAGGAAAGCTTTAGGAAAGCTTTAAGAAGAAAAACAGAACAACAAATAAGAAAGCCACCGCCATCATGTGCATCAAAAAGCAAAAATAAAAACGCACTAAGAGTCACGTTCATTTCTGATCAAAACAAAGACCGTTTACTTCGAACTACTCACACACAAATCAGTATTTTTGGATAGTGAGCTCACCTTCTGCCATGAATGCTTATGTATTTTACGGATGAGTTTGAAGCTCTTGCTGGGGTCTGATGAGACTTCGGAATAAAGCAGTGTGTTGCTGCAGACATTATGTGGGAGCAACTGAGTGAGCCTGTTAAAATGCTAGGGATGACCTAGGAAGTAACAAGAACATTTCCAAATAGAAGTTTTAGGTGTAGAATTAAGAGATGAACATCAAAGTGAGCAATCTTTGCCAGTGAATAGTTAGAAGCTGAAGAAGTTTGGCATTTATGCATGGATTAATTTCAGTGACTTTGATTGATTACCTGAAGGAGAGCGATTTTGCTCCCTGTATAAGCAGACTTGATCCCTTACAGAATTAATCTCTGCCTTGGTGAGAAAAATACTGCTTCAGTCACCCCATGTACACCCTCTAAAGAAAACAGTCAGTGAATTTAAAAGCAGTTTAAACTCTGCTTTTGGCCAGAAAGCTGGGGAAATCAGACTGCCTGGATGTCACATTCTTCTCCCTGCTCTCGTGAGATTTGCAGTGAGATGGTGGAGCAGTGATTAAAAGAGATGCACTCTCCCTCATTTGTACCACAGACATACTTGCTGAAGAGGAGCAGCTTGATGAATTCAGCCCTGAATCTCAAAATCTCAGCGTAGTTCTGTTGTTCTTTTGATGTTTAGTTTGAGGGAAGAATAAAAACACCTCCAAACAAAAGCTATAGTACAAAGCAATAAGGGCTGGTGGCTTTCTTTGCTTTGCTCTGAGAATAAGGGGAGCTGGCAGCCACCTGAAAGAGCAGTATCTTACGTAGATGCCCCTGAAGGGTTTGATTATGGATTGACTTCTGACAACCGGTGACGCACATAAGATATAGGAACTGTTCTTCTTTTAAGCATTCTTAAAACAGAATTGCACAAAATTCAGTCAGTTTTAAGGCCAGGGGAAGTCAGAAACATTCACACCCTCTATTACAAATCTTGATCTGGAAAAAAGTCTGTAGTGAAGTAGCACACCATCTAAACTATCAGCATTTTGATTTTAATATAGATTCTTGAAAAGCTAATTGAAAATCAACTTCCAGAAGACACATCTCACTTTCCCCATACATGCCAACAAGCAGCAAACCTTCTTAATTAAACGCAGAACACGGTTTTAACAGGGACACATTCAGCATCCCTGAATAAAAAACACGTTAAATCAGATTTCAGAAGCATTGTGGAAGCATTTACCAGCAGTAAATTGCATGGCTACATTCAGAAACCCAAACTGAGTCCCAGCATTACCATGCTAGTAAGATCTGTGAATAGCACCAAGATAAAGTCTGAAGAAAAAAAAACAAAAACAGTCTGAAGAAAAAAAACAAAAACAGAACCAGCCACATGCCAGCTATTATCCTTTGCCAACACCTGGCATAAAGCAAAGTAGCTCTGCGTGGAGGCTTCAGGCGAGTCTTCTCTGCTGCAACAGTGCAAACACAAGAACAGGTGCCAGGAGAAGCTGTGCAAGAGAGCAAAAGCCCATCTAGAAAACAGGTAATTAAGAATAAGAAGCAGCTCTCCATCACTGGCCACGCCATCAGGCCCCTTCCATGTATGCCTTTAGGACTATAAACATAATGTCCAACATCCCTGAGTATTTAACTTGGCTTTTATGGACAGTTCTCAATTAGAACTCTGAGAAAAAGTCGGGGTCAATCCTGGGTGAACAGAAATACGGTTTCAACAATGTGCTGACATTGTTCATATCCAGAAGTCATAACACACACATTCACATGCACATTAGGCTTCAGTGGAAAGGAGCTAAGATACTTGATGGTTGAGGTTGTCTCAAGGAGGAAAGGGATAAATGGAGAAGTTACTCCAGACAAAAAAAAAAAAAAAAAAGATTTACATATAAATTATGAAAAAGAATTAATACATCCATGTTCACCAACCTAACACAAGCCCAGACCAAGGGTGCTAACTCTGAGCGTTCATTCTCCATGAAGATGCCCTCTCTTTGAGAAGCAGGGAAGAAGCTAAGTCAATGCTCTAGGGCACCTTGGCACAGGTAATCCCATGCTGAAGGCTCAGTTTCTTCATGTAACATCATCTGGACCCAGCATGTGTTTCCCTAACAACAGGATACCACAGCCTACAAGATCTGTGTGAACTAGTCTCATAGGCACTATTTGTGAAATGCAGAGTCTCTAGCACATACAGTATAACTGCTGAGTGGTTATTATTAAAGGGGCAAATAATTATCTAGCAATAAGTTGAAGGCAAAAGAGCAAATAATTGCTTGCTTTCATTATAGATCACTTAGACTATAAAATAAATATCTAGCTAAAAAAGGAAGCCTTTTACAATTCACCTTGAGTTTCTAGCTCCGTAGATGCCAAATACTTTCTGTTCAAAGAGAGCACAGAACCCTGCAAAAAATGCAATATGTTTTCCTGTCTGCTTAAAGACAACAGAGAGGAAAATGGAGAAGAGAAACACCCCTAAGAAAAGCCAACTAAACGCAACTCACAATGAAACGAGCCTTCAATATAGCACGCAACCTCCTCTCCAAACCAATCTGTGTGCGAGGAAGCAAACGGCAAGGCTTGAAACAGGAAACTCAAAGAGGTCACTTCGCTTTTATTGAGCTTTTCCTCCTTGTCAAACCACCAGGTTACGTGTTGTAATCCTTATGGGTCACCGGGAGCATACCACAAAGCCCCCTCTGTCTGGGTACCCTTCTCTGAAACTCCACCAGCCAGCAGAGCAGAAACACCGAGGTGGAGCTACCGTCCAAAAGCTCCCCAGTACAATAGCTGCTGCTGTCACAGTAGGACAATAAAGTGGATTTTATGCTGGTATATTTTTCTCATCATATGCATGACAGAAAGTTTAATGGACCTTGCTAGTTTCTTAGTGGCTTTTAAGGCCCTATAAAATAGCCTGCTATCAGTTCAATCTGTGTTCTCAAGATGTCTGCCTGAACATCAGAGAGCTCCAGCAAGAGCTATGTTTTCATTCCCCCAACCTGCACAGGAGAGATAAGCTAATTAGCTGAGAAATTAGAAAGGGAAACTATTAGCACCACAGAAGGGAAAACGAAAGCTCTGTGAGAATTTATAGGGGGGAAGCTCCTACCTACCTAATGCTCTCTGAAGTCCCAAGTTCTTTTTGTTAACACACCTTTTATTTTCCAGGGGAAGGCAGTTCCTGCCAACAGCTCCAATCTACAGGGACTTGCTTACTGTTGGTATGTTTAGGCCTCAGGAGAAACGCTGTGCCCTTCAATAGTCTACTTGAATCTCTAGTTTATGTGATTTCAAAAGGAGCTCATTTATAGGAGACAGAAAGCCTAGGTTTCAGAATTACTGGTTACAGAATTACTAACAGAAGCTACAGGCAAAAGTTTGGATAAACAAATAGAAAAGTAGATGCTTCTTTTCAGATTAATATTTCACAAAATGGCCACAAAAGCTGTATCCTTCTGTCTTCCCTTAACAGTCTGGGAATGTCCAGTGTCACTTTGTAGAAAGGTTACTTGTTACCAGCTCTTTCTGTAGCACCAGTATATCCTCATCACTACCACATACAACACCCATTACCCTCAGTCTGGGAGAAAGCAGACAACTTGTCAGGTTTGCCTCTCCCTCAGTCAGCTGAGCAAATGTATTCCAGGAATAAAGGACAGTCAGACTGCATAGTGCTTCTGCAGCACAGTTTACAAACTTCTTCCTTTGAAAGTAAAGAGAGATTGAATATACAGTTCTGCATGGATCTGAATTTGCTCTCTTGCTCCCACAGTCACACCTGACAATATGTTAATGAAAAGATGCAGGTTTGACAAGATCCATTGCACAGATGCTTGTTATCATTGATTCAGATTCTGCCAGATTCCCTCACAGATAGGAACACCTTCCTCAGCAACAGTTTTAGCAAAGCTTTTCACAGAGAAAGCCACATACAATTGGAGCATCGTTCCTCAAGTCAGGATGGCAGTCTGGATGACGCTGAAGTTTCACAGAGAACGGTTAAAAATTATCACCAGTTTGCATGAAATTTCAGACTTTGAGGACTCTCGGGTTCAGGGTAGTTTCCAGAGATTGCTTCTATAACTGTTGTGACACTCATCCTACGTAGAGACTGCAGAAAACATTACACTGGATTAATACTCTTCTTGCAGCAGTTCATTCTTATAACTTCCAGAGTGCTGGCAAAACATCTCTCTCTCCTGAAAGCAATGTATCTGAAGGCTGAATTTCCACAGAACAAGTACAATCACTTTACGATCTATAATTTTGGGGTGATGCAAAGTGGTGAAAAATTTAGGCAAAAGACATTTTTGTCTTCTCTTGAAAAACAAAAAAAATCTGTTCTAAGTAGCAACTGCGTTAAAAAAAATAGGCAAGATAGAAGCACACAAGCAAAGAAGATCCAATGGACATTTCACGTGGACTATTCATCCATATAGAAAGTCAGCTGCTAAACAGGTCGTTTTCAGTTCCATTCCTGGGAGATATCAAAACATCCTTGCCTCTGATGAACACTGCACAAATCAAGGCTGGTGGTAAAAAAAAGAGGTACGGCAGCAGAACTCATTTTCCTGAAGCCATTTCTCCCAGAAATTTTGCTCCTAGCTTTAACCAGAGGAGATGACCCAGCCTCTTTCTGTCAGTGTGCCCAGGCCTTTCTCAGGACACAAAAAGAAAACACTTGTTATGTGACCCAAACATATGTATTACAGTGGTACCCAGCTCTTTCACAGACAGCTGGGAACAATCTGGCTCCACACCCCTTGCCTATGCATCAGTGTATAGACATGGGATTGTGTGGCCCAGTGTCCTACAATAGTCCCTTTGAAGAACAGGAATAAGGTAGAAGTTCATAAATCTCTCTCTATGCTCTCTTAAAAATAGAAAAGAAAAAGACAGAATGCTTTTCATCAACTGTTAAAGAAAAGTTTCTTCTGTTAATATGTGCTTGTGCTAAACATATATATGTATTTACACAAACATTTTGTATATTTACTGTTGGTTTTGAGAGACACGATACATGTGTCACTGAGGTCAATAACATTTTAATTGCAAAAGAATTTTTTTCAAAGCCACCTGGGAATGGTAAAACAGGATACGGGCCTTTTATTCCTGCTTGTCTTCACGAAACAAGCTCTTTTCTCTGCAGTACACACGATAGTTGCTATGCATACAGATAGGGTTTTAACAATACTATTCTGNAGAAAGTCAGCTGCTAAACAGGTCGTTTTCAGTTCCATTCCTGGGAGATATCAAAACATCCTTGCCTCTGATGAACACTGCACAAATCAAGGCTGGTGGTAAAAAAAAGAGGTACGGCAGCAGAACTCATTTTCCTGAAGCCATTTCTCCCAGAAATTTTGCTCCTAGCTTTAACCAGAGGAGATGACCCAGCCTCTTTCTGTCAGTGTGCCCAGGCCTTTCTCAGGACACAAAAAGAAAACACTTGTTATGTGACCCAAACATATGTATTACAGTGGTACCCAGCTCTTTCACAGACAGCTGGGAACAATCTGGCTCCACACCCCTTGCCTATGCATCAGTGTATAGACATGGGATTGTGTGGCCCAGTGTCCTACAATAGTCCCTTTGAAGAACAGGAATAAGGTAGAAGTTCATAAATCTCTCTCCATGCTCTCTTAAAAATAGAAAAGAAAAAGACAGAATGCTTTTCATCAACTGTTAAAGAAAAGTTTCTTCTGTTAATATGTGCTTGTGCTAAACATATATATGTATTTACACAAACATTTTGTATATTTACTGTTGGTTTTGAGAGACACGATACATGTGTCACTGAGGTCAATAACATTTTAATTGCAAAAGAATTTTTTTCAAAGCCACCTGGGAATGGTAAAACAGGATACGGGCCTTTTATTCCTGCTTGTCTTCACGAAACAAGCTCTTTTCTCTGCAGTACACACGATAGTTGCTATGCATACAGATAGGGTTTTAACAATACTATTCTGACATTTAAGCATTTCGCCCTCTGTGCAGTACAGCCTGTTTGTATTTTTACGCATGGTTCTTGGGCCAAATGCAAAGAAACCACTGTGTGACTTGGAACTTATTGTCTGTGCTCCCATCTCTAAAGTTAATGCCCGAGTGTGTCGGGTATCACCTGGGGATTTAAGCAAGAGGCTTTCTGCAGTTAACCCAATCCCGTGACCTGCTCTGAGTTACCTTTGATTTAAAGGCAGTTTAGTTAACTACGAAACCTGCCCCTTCCATTAATTGGAATCCAATTCTCCTGAAATGGGGGCATGCAAAAAAATTCCAATTTTGCCTCCTAATGGCTCTGTACATACTCTGTTACACTTTAAAGCAAATGTACCACTGAGACACAAGTGGAGATGGTTGTTGCTGTGCTTACCTTCTCAAATCTGGTTTCTTTTGCGGAGTGTTTTTTTTCAAAGTATCAGTACCTTGTTTAGGCAGAGGTTAGAGCATCCATAGTAAAAGTGGTATAGATTACTCATCACTGGCTTCTGTTTCACCTGTCCTCCAGTCACACTGAAATACCCGCTTTCATCCTCTAGAAAGACATGTAATAGGCATGAGATCTGTGTGTCCAGCAGAGGCTGGAAGGGACACAACTCTGCGGCAGTGCCTCTCTAGTTCTAACTAGAAACTGCTGCATATTCTGCAGAATGCAGTGACAGGTTTTAAGAAGTTATGTTCTAGAAAAGAAGGATGTTTGATACAACATCAGGGCCAGTCACTTTCAATAGCTTACCAAATCGTAACTGTTTCAGAAATCCTCACTTATGGTAAGAAAGAAAAAGAACATCTATCAGAATCATGCCTAAATAGCTGGTACATTGTTAGAGTCTATATCTTTCATTATATCTGTGAGTTTGATCACTTCTACAGTTAGACACACCACATGCCCTGTCTCATTCTGCTGACTTACCTGCTTAGGGGATGATGCATACGATAAATACTTCATGTCTCACTTCCACTACTGATGCAAAAGCAGAGGCTTTACAACAGAATCACTTATGCTGACTTCGGGGACACAAGGGCATGCTTGTACACAGCAACTGTTATCATTTTGCCACCCTAATCATCCCTGGAGGACAGGTGCCTTTTGTTTGCAGACCTCTGTGTTTTCAGAAGAGGCAAGATTGCAGCTATGCATAAGATATGCAATAAATACAACTCTTGGTAAATGAACACCCCCTCTTGAAAATCCTGCTAGGAATTGTCCCTGGGGTATTTCCTCTGGGAGAAGCTAACACAATTCTGGTGATTTAAAGGTTCTGTCTAGTTCTTTTAAATATTCCTTTGACGTTGTATTGCTCTGCTTGTAATAGGTTGTTATTGCCCTGTATTGAGTTTGCAGAGTGAAGGTAAATCTTTTGTGATGCGATTGTGCTACCCCAAACTCAATATTGTTCAGAGATTCTTTATAACTCTCTGGTTTCACTGCAACAAGCGGGACAAATTTTCATTTTTACTCTTTTAGATTTTTATTCTGTGTTCTGAAACTCTAAGGGATTGTATTTGTAAGGCAACGTCTAGTGCACTTTTCATGATCTGAGAACACAAATACCATGATGAGATCACTATTATTCCCTTTCCCCCAACCACTGGTCTACAATATATATGTAGCAAGACAGACTGTGAGAGGATCAAGCGTGCTTGTATCTTTTACAGGCATCCTGAAGTATTTTTGCTAAGGCAAAGCTGCTATAGAAAGCCAGCAAGCTTCCAGATGTGATATGAACTATATCACAGCAATAATATCACAGCTTCAGAATTATATTAAAAAATATGTTCACATATAATATTACTGAGCTAATTTATTATTTTGGTACTGTGTGCATGATAACTACCTGCATAGTGCAAAAGAAGACATGATGACACATAGCAATCAGCAGTCAATATCATAGAATCATTTGAGCTGGAAGGGACCTTTAAAGGCCATCCAGACCAACTCCCCTGCAGCGAACAAGAACACCAACAGCTGGCTCAGGTTGCTCAGAGCCCTATTCAGCCTGGCCTTGAACGTCTCCATGGACAGGGCATGCACTACATCTCTGAGCAACCTGTTCCAGTGCCTCACCATTCCTACTGTAAAAAAAAAGGAAAAAACAAACAATTTTTTACCTCTATCCAGACTAAATCTCCCCTCTTTTAGATTGAAATCATTCCCCTTACCCTATCAAAGAGTCTGACCCCTGCTTTCTTATAGTCCCTCTTGCCCCCCCCCCCCCTTTATATATTGAAAGGCCTCTCTCAGGTCTCCCCAGAGCCTTCTCTTCCCTAGGCTGAACAGCACCAACCCTCTCAACCTCTGTATATACTATCTAAAATACAGCTATGCATATATAGATATAGTATAGAAAAAGTAGGTGCATATCTAAGCATACGTACAGTGTGAAATTTGATTGTTTTTAATGCCTGCTCAAGTGCCTTTTTTGAGAACCCTTTCTAGGTGGACAGGCACAATTTTTCAAGTGTGGTGTCAGTTGAGAGCACACAATGCTGACATCTACAGGTCAGCAAGCCTTCATCTTTTCATTCAATGGACCCAAAACCTCCTGAAAGCATTGATAGCCTCTAAGCTCACAGCACTGTAGTGCTCACTCATGCCAGGTCCTGAACTCCTTCCTAGCTTATCTGCACAGAGCCAGCAAGAGCACTCCTTGGGTTCCTCAGCTCTCATCCAGGAAAATAGCCCTAATCTCTTTCTTAACATAGGGTTTGCAGTTTCATTCTGACAAGTGCGGATAACAATTCCACCTCAAGGGCACCATTCTTGTGCTTGCCTTTGCTTACCGCACTCCTGTCTGAGAAGCTCTCTTGCTGCCTGATTTCCTAACAGAGGTTTAAATGATGAAAACAAGCAACGATTTGAAGCAGATATCTCTCCTCAGTGCAGTAATCCACACAGTAAATTTCCTCTCTCCTTTCTTTCAAACATTTGGTAATGACAGTAAATATAGAATGGGGTTTTAATATTCCATCATGGAATTAGTATATATTTTTATGAGGGTATTTTCATTATACATGCTGCCAAAGAACTTACTAGGCAGCGAATAAAGAGCACTGCCAGCTTCACCTGAGAATCAAGTGCCCCCAAACCTTTTGTGCTTTCTTAAATGCTTCGACTCCGTTTAATGATCAGGTTTAATTCTGAAAGCAACACCGAGTGCAGATACCATGTGTCTTCTAAAGTAAAAAGAGGAGCATTCTTTATTCTGATCCTTGTAATAGCCAAAAATATCTGTACTGCCTAAGGCTATGTAGAAAAGAGGCTTGACATTTATGGAGGTTAATAAAGCAAAGAAAGAAAATAGTTTGTCACTATTGTGCAGCTTTTCTTGTTTTGCAGTTGGAGTCTTTTTTTTTTTTTTGTGCTTGCACATACTTCTGAGGAGGTAGAATTTCATTAGAAATGAAAAAGAAAACCAACCTTAATTAGTCTGAAACACATCAGTAAACTCAAGCTTGCTGGCGCAGAGTCATGTAGGGTGAAAGGCTGATACACTGGGGTCAGTCATGGTGAGTTAGTGGGTTAGTAAGACTCCCATGAGTCCACCTCTCAAAACTACAAGCGGTCAACAAGACAGAATAGCCTTGATCCACATTCAAAGTCATGCCTCTTTGGACAGGGCGGTTAGTTACAGCTTTCTGCCTGCTAATGCTCCAATTGTTCCCGTTGCCCTTTGTATCCTGGGTCTCTTATTCTAAAATGCTTGGCTCAGACCCTTTTCCCAGGTGAGTGTGCTTGGGCTTTGTCAAGTCAGAAGTCCTTTATGAGATGTGGCTTTGACTGTGAGAACACAAGCTGTGAACTTCTTGTAACACACTTTGGGCTGAAATCCACTCAGAGTCAGGCAAATACCCACATACTACAGGCAGCACTGCCCAGGCCAACAACTACCCCTGCAAGCTATCAAAGACCCTAGGAGGAACTAGGCCAAACTTTTACCTTAGAACACATAAAAAGCAACAAAAACCTTCAGACTTGTGACTACTCAGAGCTTGATGCTTGTCAGGAAATGAAATAGCCAGCATGCAGAGAAGCCCCCACTTGGATGCAGCGAGGGTATCAGTGTGTGGTGGTGGGTCATAGATGTTACAGAAGAGAAAAACATCCTCACACAGCCCATTAAGTTGGTAGATGCAGTCCATTTCAAACACCACGATTCCACGCCAACAAAATCAAGAGTATAAAAAATAAATTGGAAAAATTTGAGGGCACAATCTGTCATCTTTTCTGTGATCACAAAGCCGAAGGCTTGAGAGGGAAGAATGTGTAGAGCAGAGACTGCTGGGCACTGATATCAGCTGTGGAGTAAGGGTTTGACATAAAGTGCTTCTCCTAAATGAGAAGTTCTGTAATAAAATGAATTGACAGAAAGGCCTGGTATTGAACTGAAAAATACTGACACAATAAAAATCCTATGGTGTGGAGCAGCACTATAAAACATTGGCAGTCAGAACCTAAACAGGCCCACCTAAGATAAGCATCCACAAAAACCAAAATGTGGCCCAATCCCTCTATTTATTTCCTTCCCATAAAGCAGTGGGCTCAAAAAAAAAAAAAAAAAAAAGAAAACACGTACTTGCATCCTCAAGAATTTTGCTTACCCTAAAAAGCAAAGCTAGAATGATGTATTCCAGCATTCCTGGGACTGGAGAAACTACAGAAACAGCCCTGGAGTGGCTTCAGTTATAAGAAGCTACTCTGACTACTGAAATGAAAGCAGTAGAAGAGCAAGACACCCTTGGAGGCAGCCCCCGCACAGCACCAAGAGGCTTCTGGGAAGGCAGAAAAAAAAAAAAAAAAAAAAAAAANAAAAAAAAAAAAAAAAAAAAAGAGAGGTCCCCTGAAACTATTTTTGCCTATTTTGCCAGTGGTGTTTTTTTACTTCCAAATCTACGTGGAGATATCTCTGGTCAATGTTTACTTTTCTTCGCAGCGATGTTATCGCTGCTACATAACACTTCCCGAGGCAGGAACAAAAGAATAAAGCGGCTGGGACAACGCAGCTGATCACCAGGCGCTGATAGGGGGGGCTGCCATCATCTGACTTCCCGCTGAAAGGAGGCTGGAAACCAGAGGCAGGGTGCCCAGTGACACTGTGGGGATGGCAAGGAAGATCACCTAACAGCATTTTGCTGTCTTATTGTTAGCTGTGCCTGATCCTGACCTGCAGGTGCTGGTAGGTGAGCATTCAGAAGGTTGCTCCCCCTCTTCACACTCTGCATTAACTCCCTCTCTGCCAATGGCAACAGCTATTCTGCACCTGATCAACAGCATTCTGTGTATCTATGGGGGAAAACATCAAAACATTTACAAAAGTCAGGACTTGGCATGGTGGAAGTACGCTGAAAACAAGAAAGATTTCACTTGAAGTTTTCCTGGAGCTTGCCTCCTATAGGTCACACATTTGCAATAAAGCATAGTGATCTTGTTCTTTGAGGAGAAACAGTTTCATTTACAAAAAGGAAATTTCTGAACTGTGAAATGATTTTTTTTTCCTGCAGAGAAAAAATGAGATCAAGCATCACCTTTCTTTCTGTCCTTCGCAGCTCTTTTTCATCTCTGTCCCAACCTCTATGGTACCCGTTTTTCCAAAAAGAGTTAAACTGGGTGGTTCTCAGGGCCTTAGAACAGGCACAACTATTACTGAAAAACAATCTGATACATTCAACTTTGCAAGGCCCTGCTCTTTTCCCTCTAATCTTTCAGCAGGGCCCAAGGGAGGCTGAAGCTGAGCTCAGCCTATTCTCCCCTCCAACTTTGATTCACTATTAAATTCCGCCTAATGACGATGACTTTGCCATCTCACGTTCATCAGTGGGCTATGTGCAGAACAATGCAGGTCCAGCCTCAGATAGAGGGACATTGTTTCTTCCTCCTGGTTGCTCTGTTTGGGCAGCATCACGTGAAAACTCTCGTATGCAGGCGACATGTAAAACCCACAAGCAGTATTACTCTCCAGGGTGTGACAGTAACTCAAGTCCTACTTGGTGCATAGGTGTTTGTATTTATGTCATCTCATATTGAGTTCTGAAAGACAACAACAACCCCCACAAAAAGATATCACATAAGGAAATAGCAGAAATGTCAGAAAGTGAAAAACAGTGGAGCAGCTGAGGTGTTTCGTGCATGCCACTGTCCAAGTGACTTAACTACCTGTGCTAAAACACCATGCCTCCATTTGAGTCTATGCATGTGTCATGGTTTTATGATTTTTGGTACTGGTATTCCACATCATAACATCATGTAGTGCATTAAGACTTAAAGAGTTAATGCTCCAACTCCATGGATCATTGATAGTTCCAGGTATACCTATCTCAGAAGAGAAGAACTACATTCCCCAGAGGACTTTGCGATGCGTTGTATTTTTACGTGTTTCTGCTCAGAGGGAAAGATAAAAACTGTCTGCGGTCACGGGACACTCTCTTTCCTTTGGGATGGACTCAGCAGTGGGTGCTCGCTGCCGTCTCGCCTTCAGCGTTAGCGTAAGGCCTTCGGTTTATCGGACACTCTCTCTTGCTCATTTTATTTTATTTATTAACTTCAAATTCCAATTATATTGTATTATATTGTGTTATTTTGCTTTCTGATATCTTATTTAGTAAATTAGCTTTCCTCCTCAGATCATTGCCGCTGTTTTGTTTCTAGGTCCACCTCCCTTTTCCCTTTTCTCCTTCCCCCTTCCTTGGGCATGGGTCTGCGGGTCACCCATATCAATTGTCATGGAACCAGGCCAAACCAGGCCGTAAACCACTGACAGCATGGTAAGAAAAAATAACACTTGTGGCTTTTTAAATTCATAATTCCTTACTCAATTATAGATAGCACAGCCTACAGCAAATCTGCATGTTTCCCATCACAGTGAGTGATACGACTAGAGGTAACAGACTTAAGTTGTGCCAGAGAAGATTCAGGTTGGATATTAGGCAAAATTTCCTCTCAGAAGGTATGGTGAGGCATTGGAACGGGTTGCCCAGGGAAGTGTTCATGAAATGTGTAGATGTGACACTGAGTAACATGGTTAAGGGGGCATGATGGTGATGGGTTGGATGGGTGGACTTGATCTTAGCAGTCTTCTTCAATCTTAACGATTCTGTGATTCACTGGTATTAACCACAACCCAAAAATCCACCTGGAAAACTCTCTGCTGTTCTGCAAACTCCCCTGAACAGCTCCATGCCGTTCCCTCAGATCCTACCTCTATCACCAGATAGCAAAGCTCAGTGCTGCTGCTGCACTCCCCTTGTGAGGAGTTGTAGGCGACCATGAGGCCTCCTCTCAGCCTCCTCTGCGTCGGGTTGAAGAAACCCAGGGACCTCAGCTGTTCCTCACATCTCACCCTCCAGATCCTTCACCACTTTCTATTTTTATTCTACAGCAGCAGAAGTATGCCCTGGCCACCACTGGTGCATACTGCAAGTAGCAAGTGTAAGCTCAGACATAGTGTTTTAATAGACCAAAGGAAAAATAAATAAAAAAAAAAAGCCAGCAAAAGCCTTATACTTGGTAGCATCAGGTCCCCCTTCACTCATGATATTTAACTATCATTGTCCTGTTCCAATAAATAACACATATGCAATACACAAACATCATTAAGCGTCTGGGGAAAAACAAAGGCTGGGGAGCAGCGGTCCAGGCACGAAGCATTTCCTGCTAGGAGTATATATGGGAGCTACAAGGATTCTGCTTCTTTATACCACTCCCTCAGCTCTCTTACAAATATACCTTTAATGAATGCAATCTCATTATAACAAGTATTTTTTCTAAACTGTTTCTTTTTTTTTTTTTAAACTCAAGTAGCTTATCACTCTATTAAGCGAAGTGCACCCTGCTACTCACACGAGGTGCTTTTTTGAGATTAAGCCTGATTGAGTTTGTTCATCTTTCACCAATTCAGCTCAGAGGAGAATCCACTCTAAGCAGAGCTTAGACATTTTATTTCTTTCTGCTTTCTCATAGCAATAGCACATTTTTAGGTATTTTATGTTAATGCAAAGATGAACCCAAAAGATTTGTTGATTGTTTTGCTGCTCCATCTGTGCAAAGTAGAAGAAAATATATTGATGTCACTTACTGAAAAGTATTTGTAGTTTTTAAGTTGCTCTGCATGTACACACATCCGTTTGACTCAGGAACACAACATTCAAAGTCATGCTGGTATCAACATTGTTTAGGGACAAAGAAATTCATTCCCCAAGCTCAAAGCTTAATCTGATTTTTCTTGCAAAGGCCATTATGAGATTTTCACTTGAATCACTAGAACAAACTAATGCAGACATCTGACCAGGTACCAGACCCAAATTTACTGGTAATCAAGTTTTAACATGTTGACAGCATAATATATTTTTCTGATCAGTTATTCTGGTGAAAACAGAGCTTTATCCACAGGAATACCACTGTCATTCAAAAAACCAAGCTTGAAACTACCTATCCACTTACAAAATGACCTAGCCTAGCATTCAGCTCACATTTAGTCAGGCTCTGAAACCTATATACATTAGTTCACCAAAAATTACAACAGTATTACCCTAACACAGCAAGAGAAACTGAACTTCAGGAGCTGGCTTTTATATTATTGGCTAAAAGACCTCTTAGTCTTTTGTTGCTATAATCAGAAAAAAAAAGGAACAAAGAAAGATCTAAGTATTGGCAAAGCATGTTTTAACCCATGTTCCAGTCAAAGGGAAACAAATTACTCTGCCCTTATCTCTGAAAGGAGATCCAGTCTCAAGGTAACTAGGCCTCGCTGAGGATGTGTCCTGCACCAAAGAGTAGAGTTCCACAGTGAAAAAGACACCATTCTGCTTCAGAAAGTTTTTTTATTACCTCTTGCATCCCTTTTTATATCAGTCACTCAGATATTCAGATTTGTGTACCTATGTGATCACCATGTCTCTCCCAGCTCAACTCAGTGACAAAGGCACCTCAGCTAGCTATGTATGCATCCCTCAGCTATTCCGAAACACACAGCCTTCACACAGGACTGTCACAGTTCAATAACCTTTGTGATAAACCTAACACCAGAAGAGAGGGCACATGGGCTAGAGAGAACAAGGGGCAGCACCCCACCGTAACCTGATTTCAGAAGGAAAGGGCAGAGCCCCATGAGACATCCTGCTCCACTGGTTACTATTCTAGTCTTTAGCTTGGTATTTTGTCAGCTTTCTATGCTGATTTTTGTTGTTTTGTATTGTGGAATGTTACAGCACTTTAACTTGGACAAACAACAGGTCTGCTAAAATAACAGCCCAGTAGATCTCCTGTAGATAAGTCTCTACCTGCAACATGGGCACTTTCTCCTTTACTGGAACTAGCCAGTTCTACCTTCAGTCTCTCAAGACACCCTGGGCTCACACCTGAACACACATTACTCACAACAACTTGATCAGTGGCCTGTGATGGCTTTTGCATCAAAACTCAAATTACAGCTTCTGTGGCACCACAGCAGCATCTCCACTACTATTTCTGCTGGACTCAAACCATCTAATCCTACTAGATCATGATAACACCTCCTGCCCTCATTGCAATGACAAACAAGGTGTTAATTCTTTATTACATGAAAATATATATAGGCAACACGCGTATGGTAACTACAGATATTAATGATTCTTCAACACTACCATTTATGTCCATGCGATTGCACAGAAGCTAGGACAGGTAAAAGAAACACAAACCTAAACTGCCTACTTCTAGAAAACAAAGTATCTTTTAAACACAGACCACTTTCGGAAAGTGCCCTTGAATAAAATACACCTGCTTTGGTCAGAAGGTATGTTAAGATTTTGGTGGTTTGGTTTTTTCCTCTTTTTTGTTTTGTCAAAAGCGTTTGCAATCAATAATTATTTCATAAAACAAACAGTTTCAGATACGAAGCGTTCTTTGAAACCTCCAGCTGGCCTGTTAATCGGAAAAATCTCAAAATCTGAAACTTTGGACCAATTGTTCATTGTGCTGAAGAAGTAAGAAAAAAAAAAAAGATTGCTCTAATATCATGTTTTCTTCCATCTCTCACTCATCTTTCAAAACTCAGATGTGAATGGAGTTTGCTCCTCTCAAAGCCTCTCCCCTTTAAACGCTTGTTGTCTCTGCCGCTGATCATGTTTCTGAGAAATTACTTTATGCAAAAGATTGAGCAAGATAAGGTTGCCACATTTCGTTTTATCTTTTTGGCTGAATGATTAGGACTTAACGTTGTGGTGACAAGACTGCTACTTCCTAATAGGCCTTGTTGCCATGGGAGTGGGAGTTTTGTAAAGAACAAGGCCCATGGTCACCAGGACCTCTTTGCTATTATCTCCACCCTCAGCCAGCACAGGAATCCTTAGTCAGAGACAGGCAAATGTGGTGTAGTATACACAGTAACACTCGCTGACAGTGAAAAACAAAAGGAGTGGAAACTAATACTTCAGAAAGCTGAACTGCATCACAGCCTACAAGCAAGAGCATTTCTGGTCTCTAAAAGAAATGCTTTGTGAAACCAAACAATCCCCTGCTCCGGTCTCCTCAGAGATAAAAAA
>VXAB01000899.1:104648-116578 GCA_013399175.1 Odontophorus gujanensis | reverse complement strand
TGTGCTGCAGTTTCTGGCCGTTCCCCCTTGTCCTGTCTCCACACGCTTCTGAAAAGAGTCTGGCCTTGCCACTTTGTCCCCCGCACCTCAGATATTTATAAACCTGGATCAGATCCTCTCAGTCTTCTTTTCTCAAGGCTAAACAGATCCCATTTCCCCTAGCCTTTCTTCATAGGGGAAATCCTCCAGGCCCCTCACCATCTTTGTGGCCCTGCACTGAACTCCTTCCAAGAGATCTCTGTCTTGTTTATACTGGAGAGTCCAGAACTGGACACAGTACTCCAGATGAGGCCTCATCAGGGCAGAGTAGAGGGGGAGGATCACCTCCCTTGACCTGCTGGCCACACTCTTTTTAGTGCGCCGCAGAATGCCATTGGCCCTCTTGGCCACGAGGGCACACTGCTGGCTCATGGTCAACCTGTCGTCCACCAGGACACCCAGGTCTCTTTCTACAGAGCTCCTCTCCAGCAGCTCATCCCCCAGCCTGTACTGGCGCAAGTACTGCAAAGTACTTGCCAACATAAACAAAACATCAGCAGTTTTCTTGAGAGGTGCTGGGAGGTGCCCCTAATTCTCTAATCCCAAATTACATAGACATCACTTCAATTTAATTTATGTAGGATAAATGTCAAGTGTCCACGAGAGTCGACCTTCTGGGAAGCATTCAAGAATGTAGATGTAAGACCCATGCCTGTTCCTGTTTAATCACAGGCATCCTTAGAAGCAGGGACTTGACAATGAGTAGGGATATTCTCCTGATCTTCACCTTATTGCAGGTGTTTTATTTCAGACCTGCCTTTCATTTTCAGGGCTCAGCTTATGTTTAGTATTGGTCTTCTAATGCAGTTTTTTGTTTCCCTGAATACGCTATTCCACAAAGAAGGTTTTCAGGCAGCCATTGCTTGTAAGTGTCATGATAATGAGTTCCAATGATATTCCCAACTACCAAGAATGCAGGACACTAAACATTCACACCAGACTCTTCCTCACAGATCCAGAACGCCTCCCATGCAAGCAAACAGCTAAATATATCTACATTTCCACCCCACCCCTACAAGCACGTGTTCTTACACCGACTTTCTTCTTTTCTGTGGTGTGCTGCGGGGAAGCACAAATGAAAAGCCATGGTCTTTAAGCATGATGTGGAGGTGGCGAGTTCTGTGGTGGTTTTGATCTCCTCCAGGCATTCCATAATCATGGGCCAAGTTGCCTAGAGATCTTAGTCTCCCACCCTTCCAAGCCTCTCTGTTGCGGCTGACAGATCCATTGTCTTGGAAGCATGTAGCTGTCATGGGAGGTCATGATCTCCGAGGCGCGAGGCAGTCCCTTCCTTACTTTGGGTTGGGCTTTGAAGATAAAAACTGTAAATTTGAACTTGGGCACCAGCTCCTTTGATATCAAGCCTTCCCTTCTGTTCCCTGAGAGCTAGTGCCAGCAGCCAGTTGGCAGCGCAGCAGCACGCCACAGATTACGGTGATTATTATTATCATGATACTTTAATAGCTGGGTCAGGGCCCACAGCACCAGAGATAGTACAAACATATAGTAAAAGGCAATCACTCAGCCAAAGCATTTGCATTTGACTTCCATGTCCTTTCTGTTGCATCCCCTCACTTGCCATAAAAACACAACATTAGCGTAACAGCAATGCAATCTTGCTTTATAAATTTAACCAGAGAAGGAAAATGAAGTTTCTGAAAGCAAAGCCCTTACAGACCTGTTAAAAACATAGATGTGAGGCTTATAGCTGCTCTTATATAGAAAAAGCTGAAAAGAAAACAGTAAAAATCCCCAAATATTTATATTACATGCCACCACTGTGTACTCTATCATCCTATACTATAAAATACAGAATTCCTGTGTATAATCTCCCATTGTATAACATTAATATTAACACAAGCACAACACTCCCTCCCACTACATAAAGGGGCATGTGTTCAGCTGGTCCCACCGGAACCTTTCCTTAGGAGCCAACCCTACCACTCGCCATGCAGCATCAGTGACTTTCTCCTCCCACACCCCTGTCCTGTCATCCCCGGGTACCAGCAGAGTGGATTAGAGCTGCCTGTCAGTTCTCTGCCATGTGCTGGCCCCACTCCTACTCTTGTTGGCAGAAGAAGCAGTCCTGTCCCGGCAGGGCATCCCTCTGTCATGTGGCAGATGTGGAGCTGCCCTCGTCCTGGTGCAGCTGGGCAGCAGAACAGTGGCATCAATTGGGTGCTCTTACCACTTCTTATGCTTTGGCATTGAAAGAAGAATAAAATAAACTTATAGTGGTATAACAGTGGTAGCATCGCACAAGGAAGCTGCTGTCTCCCCACTACCAAATTATGCTTTTTCTAGTAGGCAAATAAATAAATAAAGACAACATTTGTGCTCTGGACATCCTCTTGAATCGAGAGCCACGGTTACACACATCAATCAGCAAGCGCTGCCTGAAATGTCGTCTGCTGCTGCTGAAAAGCAGCCTGTTGATATTCTGTTATTCTAGTGGACAACCTGTTGATACCTTGCTATCCCAATGGGGATGTTAGGGAGAGCATGTGTGCAGTCTGCCTTCGCAGCGCCTAAGGTGACTTTGGGAAAGGATGTGCCTTAAAAACCCCTCAACATCTCCTTAACTGCACTCCAAACACGCTGCTCCCACACCAAGCAGACAAGAATCACAGAGCCACTGAGATTGGAAAAGACCACTAAGATCATCTAGCCCAACCACCAACCTATCACCACACCAAGCCCACTAAACCGTATCCACTCAGTACCACATCTCCACATTGCTTGAACAGGGACAGTGACTCTGCCACCTCCCTGGACAACCTGTTCCAATGCCTCACCACTCTTCTAAGAAGAAATCTTTCCTGATATCTAACCAGAGAACGCATAATCCCAGTACAGAACACAGTAATACACTCTGGGCAAGCATGGAGAAATTGGAGGGAAAAGAACATTGTGTCATTATTCCTTATCCCTCATTCACCCATAAAAGTTCGTATTTAGCTAAGCTGCCAACCAGTATTTATCAGTGTGGCTCACAAAGGCATAGACAGGCTGTCATTTAGTAATGGAAGTGTTATTAATCGCGTTAAAACCAGAACAAACAAGGCTCTCTGTCATTCATCCTCACTGAAACAGTGAAACACTTGGCAGATGCTGCAGGTAGAGGTGGATAAAAAAAAAACACACACTGACTTGTAAAAAGGGGTTGGGTGTTATGTTTTGGGGGTGCTTTTCCTTCCTTAAGTTCATCTCTGCACAGCACAGCCTTTTTCCCAGCTGGATGGTGAAAGAAACAAAAGTCAGCCTAGGATGAGAAGCCCACATCACAACAGCAATTAAAAACAGGAGCCCAGACTGAAATTCCCTAGTAACTCTGGAGGAACAGAATGTTCTGGCTGGGGGACAAACACTGTGGGTTTAAATTTTACTTTAATTTGCCAAAATGTTAAAGATTACCATGAAAAAAGTTAATGCAAACATGACACTTTCTCTTGACAAAAAGGGAATAGAAATTCTGCTCAGCTTTGCTTCCATCAGTACCTACCAGACATAAAAGGCACAGCTTTTCTGCTCATACATAATGGCAACATTTGTAGTTGCAAGTGCAATAAGCAATTCTACTACATTTTCCAACTGGATTAGATTAATTGCCCAGGTTAGGAGTAACAATTAGTACTGAGGTTTCAAATCTTAAAATTAAAACCCATCCATTGCTCAAGTTATTAATTACTGATGTGTAACACTGCTTGGCAGATTCCTCGCTTAATTATCACTGTTTCTATTACACAGTCGTGCCTCAAAGAAACTTCTCTCACAGTTTTGCAGCCCAAGATTCTTACAAAAAAATTCAGAAACTTTAGGCAGCCCAGGCTGCAGAGCTTTCCCAAAAATAGAAGACAAATTATCACATAGCAGGGAGAGGGACCCTGACACCAGCAAAAACTCCATGCAACAGTGGTTGGAGGGAATGGGATAACTACATTGGAGAAGTGGGGAAAGAAACATGACACGGAGGAGATGATGCCTTTTGTGATACCCTCATGTGTGAACAAAGGGATGCGGGCAGTGGGGAGAACTCCCACCTACAGCTCTCAGTGACCCACTTGCACTGGCAGGGCCTGAATCTGTTGACCTTCGGTATCTAATTCAAATGTTAACTAAACGGTTGGGCTTGTTTGAAGAAGATGCTAGGAGAGCTTTGTCCTTTGAATTGCTGCTTTGCAGGCTTAGTGGCTAACTAACTTTGGGTTTATAACTGGGCACTCCTGGAAATGAAGAATAACAAACTGCAGTGTTAAAAGAAGAGCACTCTTCTGATTAGAGACTGGGGAAAGGGAGTATCAAGTACTATGGAGCAGAAAACATAAAACAGCTCAGGTCTCAGTTCAATTTTTTATTATTACTGTTATCATTATTATTTTTTAACAGTCAACTTTCTCAGCCTGCTTTTAGCTGAACGTACATTAGAAAATACAAATGTAATTTTCCACAGGAAAAGTAAAGAGGTACCAATGGTTTGAGAAGCAGGCTGGACCTAAAGGGAATAACCTCCCCTAAAACTATAGCAGAGAGATTCGAGACGGAAACTGAAGAGGTAAAACCCTCAGCAGAGAGGGATGGGGAGAGGTCTGCCAGAAGGATTGGCATACTGAACATGTCTTTTCAGTTGTTGGCATCTTTAATACACTTTCCAATGGAAAAATATTCTTTTGCAGCCGAAAGTAGGGCGGGAGTTTTTCCATCACTAAAATTCACGACAGGCAAAAAGCTTTCCTCTTTTTAAATGGAGGGGAAAGGGAAGCACAGGTGCAGTCATTTGTTCAAGGTCCCCAAGCAAGTCCCTGACAAAGTGAATTAACGTCTTGTCCACTCGACAATGGTGCCATGCAGAGAAGGTTCCTCTACGCAATGCAAGTCAAATTCATTGCGTGAGCCATACCCAGAAATATTCTCAATCTATGTTACAAGAAGATAAAGCACATAACTAATTTCAAGCACTCTAAACCTTTATCCTATAGTTCAGAGCTTCAACTTGTGTCAGGGTTCTACCATCACATGTTACATTTATGTAGATGTCTCCATAAAATATACTGATGATGCAATCTTCCCATTGTTAAGCTGTCAGCAAAATGTTGACCTTTGCTCCTTCTAAAACAAACTTTGCTGTCAATCAAAACCTTGTTATACATGGATATGACATTAGACCTACGAATAACAATCTTGCTGATGGACAGCTCATCCGCAATGACTCCCTTTTTAAACCGTCTGGAGTTTAAACCCATGAGCAGCCAACTAACCACACTGCCTGATAACCTGAGCGCTATACTTGAAAATCGATAATTAATAACTCTACAGAACGTAAGATTCCAAGCAAACGGGTAAGCTGGAGAAATGCAGTCATCTGGGGCTACACCTGAAAGGACGGGAAAGCAGAAAAAGCATGCCAGAAACCACCTGAAGGTTTGGCAAAGCCTTCTTTTCTCTAAGGGACCTGAGGTTAAAACCCGCAATTTCCCAGTGATTAGCAGTTTAGGAAAAGCAAGAGGTGAAACAGATAGCAAGAATTAAAGCCAACATCAGATGATCTCTAAACCAAAAGAACCATTGACGTAAATTAATCTGGGGACTATTTCAACTTCCACAAGCAAGCTTGTAGTAGTTGCTCTCTAGGAGACCTCACTCCTCCTTCTATCACTAGAAAAGTACAGAAGAGTTAGCACCAATGGTTAAAAGGTACTTCACTCTCAACAATTCATTGCCTGGCCCCTTATCTTCAGGTCACAGCGTAATTCAGGTTGGAAGGGGCAGCACGATGTCTGCTGCTGAGATCAGGGTCAGTTACGTGATCAGAGCAGACTGATTAGGGTTTTGTCCAATCAGACCTTGAAAGCCTATTCATATTGACTGAAAATTATCTCATTATTAGAGAAATTTCCAGAGAGCATGACTTCCAAAGAACGCTACCCTCTGCATAAAAAAAAAAATTACTGTGATCAAGTAGAGGAAAAAAACCCAAACTTTCAGCCTTCAAAGTAAATTAGAAAGGATATGCTTGCTTGAGCTTCCAGATATATACCTGACTGCATGTCAAGACGTTTTGCTCTTTCTACTGTCCAAAGGTCATCAAAACGACTTACCCATTTCCCACTTTAACTTTTATATTTTTGTGCCTTTCTCACAGGAAAGGCTTCAGTTCGACTGCCAGCAGTCATTCAGGCTTAGCGTTTTGCTTCACAAAGCTCCAGTTATGGAGATCCCATTCAGTTCCCAAGCACCCACCACTCACCAACCTCCTGGCTAGTGTGCTCCTGCCCTTCCTGCGCAGCAGGCTCCAAACTCTAGTGGAAGAGAGAATGATATTTATGCTGATTTAAGCACATTGGAAGGGCTAGGGGAAAGAGCACTAAGCTCTCCAGGATGTGAATGACATACTGAGCTGATGCTATCTACAGGAGCTTTTCAGCATTACTATTTTAGTCATATCCTAGTCAACCAGACTCCATTAAAGAGAACAACTTTCAAGAGACAGAACATGGCAGGAAAGATGTCTTTCAAAGCCTGACTCCCACCCATGTAGGGTGCTGAACAATTTAAAGAAGCACCCTTTCAGACACTCACCCCTTTGCCGCTGCACGTGGCAAGACCATTTAACCACCAAAACACCGAGGATTTCTTTAGAGTGTGCTTAGTGCTAAGAAACTAGATTTGGGGACAGTCATTATATCGGTATGCTTTTGGTGGTAATAAAATGCTTAAGTACTGGGTGATGTTGGATATTACAAGATCCAGTCCTATTTCTGTGGAATACAACAAAATAAACAACACTGGGAGCAGACTCAGGTAGAGCCAGGTGGCTTGCAGAACAGATCTTCCCCAGATCTATTCCTGATGCTTTGCCACAGGGCTCCTCTATGCACACCTCCTCCCTTTCTACAAAGATCTTCTGTCTGTAAGAATCATGTCTTGTATCACAGAGAAAATAAAAATTACATTATTCATCAGGGCTATGGTGCAGGACTGTACATATTATAGTTCCTGTAATTCAGAAAAGGCAAGAGGAAGGACTGAAAATGGAATGAAGAGAAAGCACAGCAATACTGTACTTTCACCAAACAGAAAAGCAAGAACTTCTTAATTAACGGAATTCTCAGATAAAAATTAAGAAATATATCACACAGCCTATCCTAAACAAGGTAAAATTGAATTCATAGAATTCAGTACCTGAAATATTAAAGTCAAAGTGTTGTTGTTTTTATGGGTGTCGCTTTCAGATTTGGGAAATTACAGGCACTGTGATAAATATTTTAGGCAGTTGATTACAATGAAAAGTAATTAACCCAGCTACAACAACAGGTGTTGTATGGGGGAAACGCTGGCTTTTATCGTGAAGTTGTGGATGCATGTGCTAAGTGCGTTCGTCATTTTCTCCTTTCTTTTATTCAGAGAATGCCCCAGGGAAAGTATTCCAGTGCCAGCATTTATAGGATATAATGAAACCCCATTAAATATGTATCTGACTGCTAACAGCTGCTTAGAGAAAGAATAACTATGGCTATGTAAGACTGTGCCTACAGCCTGCTTTGATAGTAGTAGTTCCATCTGATCTCCCTCACCCTGTACTTAACTTCTAGCTTTGAGATGAGAGTGAGAAATGCTATTTTCACAGAACTTTATATGTGTTTCTTAATTAGAAAAGAGGATAAAAAGATTCAAAACTCTGGTTGCTTTAACAGGAGCGATAGTCCAAAAGACTGAAAAACACCCATAGGCCTCAATATGGCCATCCACAGATAATTAGGGAAAAATGTTAGAAGGGTTGTCCAGAAGAGACTTTACATATGCCACGTTTTAAACTTGCTATTCACACTCACACTGAGCTCCTGCTCCTGGCAGCTTGGTACAGGCAAGGCTCAAGCACTCGCAAGTACAGAATGCTAGGGGCACTGCCCAAGTCAAACCCACACTCTCAGTGCTCTTTATCTGCAGAAGTAGCCCTTACATAGAAATTGCCAGCATACATACTGTAACTTCATTTTCCCCACCAAATCGTATAAAACACATGCAGAATCTCGCCTTTCTCCACTCTGACTCCCATTTGGAAGGGAGCAGAGGAGTGCCTGCTTCTCCTGGCTTTCTCTTCCTCATTATAATCTTCTCCAGGCTCTGATGGTCTTGTAACAGAATGCAAACTACGGGTTCAGAAATAACCGTATAGAGCAGAAAAGCCAGGTGAGACTGTAATTAGCTAGGGCAGGACACCTCTGTCCCACTTCCCCACATATTTGGTGGGAGAAAGGCACTGCTCTACTTCACTTAGCATTTGAAGCACCCAGATAACACAGTACTGATAAGCTGTAGAGCCTCTGAACTGATAATTAGAGTTTTCTCCCTCCTTTGTAAATTTCTCATCATGTCTATACAGCAACGTGGAAAAGAAAAATATTAGTATAGGTTGCTATGGATTTCCTCACAAGTAATATACTTAGCTGTGAATATGCTAAGGAAAAAAGGCAGAAAATGCATTTATGATAGCATTTGCTATTTTTCTCTAGCAGCAATAGATGCAGGGGATGTGTTCACAAGGCGGGTCTGTTTGTCTAGGGACCAGCAGAACTCTCCCTCCTGGGCCAGTTCCCTGATTTATGAGGGAAAACTTCTCAGCCTCTAAGCAGCCTTAACAGCCTCTAAACATGCCCATAAAGTGTAATGTTCCTCCCATCAGAGGCTGTGCGAGTTCAAAAGTCATCTCCCACTTGTGCAGAGATCACCACTGCCTCATAAACTGTGAATTTACGGGGAGCAGGTTACATCCACTGACCCCCTGAGACAAAAGCTGAACCTGACATTGGTTATTTAATATCTCACTGACAAATGCAGCTCAGAACAAAACAAAAAAAAGTAGATTTGCCTCCAGACATTTGTAAATCTGAGCTTTCATTTTTGGGTTTGCCTAAAAAGAATCACAGGACACATTTTGCGGTGCCTGCCATGTTCCATCCCATGACCAAATACTGTCACAAGGCTTTGTGAGAGAAGAGAGGAATTTTCCTTATCACATACTTAAAGCAGTTTAAAACAGTATCCAGCTACATGAGTCAAATATTATGATGGTTTTTTGTCTAATAGGCAGGTTGGAAAAGGAAAAGCAGGCAAGGTGTGAGAGATAGAGAAGATATAAGAGGGTAAAAGGCCAGACCCAAAACCCAGCCCCATCAACAGATTTGATTTCAACTATAGACATCTATGCTAACCTACCTAAACAGCAACAAACAACTTGCAAACACATTTATCTTTCAGGAAGGGCTTCTCGGGAGGACCATACCTTTACATAGCAAGATTAACTGATAATTTTAATAAACCTGTTATCTGGAAGCAGGTTGCCTGCTGCTGACACTGCAATGGTGTGACTTCATTTAAGCCTGTGGCCTAAAAGCTACCTACAAACCAAACAACCTAATATTATCCTTAAAGATTTTCACCACATTGTTTTGTTTTGTTTTTTAACGTATAAACAGAAATGAAAATTTCACCTAGGTTTCTAGTGAGATACATAAAACTATGCTATTAACTCTTCTAATTTACTTTGGGAAAGCAAAACACAACCCCAAGTGGGATACTTCATATCTCAAGCAAGAGCTTGAGAAATGACAAAGCTAAGCACCTTACTTTGTAGCCTGCCTTGCCTTATGGGCAAAAATTCATTTGACTTCAAATTATAAGCCACTGAAAAACTGCTTGCAAAAGAAGAAATGGTTGACAGACACTGTCAGCTTCCCAAAGTATGCTCCATCCCACAGCTTTAAGGGCTCATGAACCTTGAAAACATTCCTTCAGCTGCTGCCCCTGGGCTGAGGGCAAGGACATCGCTTTTGCTTACCCTACTATTTCTTAAAGAGCAGGGGAAAAGCACTGGAGACACCTGGGATAGCAGTGTGGTGGGAGAAGGAAAACAGGTTGAGCACTGGAGGAGCCAGACAGCCATGAGGGCAAGCAGTGGGTGCACAAAGCCCTGTTAGAAACCTTTGGATCCTCAAGCCTCAGTGCTTCCCCCACAGGCAGCAGCAACTTCTGAAGACTGAGAGCAAAATGGCCTTTTAATGTTAGTAACAGTTTCCTTCAAGTATGAGATCTAAGGCACATTAGGCAGTAACATCACAACCTAAAAGTTAAGGACATCAGAGAAGTGAAGTCTTTGGAAGTACACAGCAATACCTCCATTATATTAGCACAGATTGTTCTCTTCTTTTCCCCCCATGCATTTGGGGGAGCAAATCACAGCTGTGTAGTGAGCAAAACTGCTGCCTGTCTCTAAGGCTGCAGAAATCGTGAGCGGTCAGTAAACAGTCGAGGGGTGGCAGGGCAGCCCTGCACTTCAGAGCGAGCACTGCAGGGAGCCACATCCTCAGCTACAAACACAGTCAGTGCCGGTTGGCAAGGAACTAACCAGGCTCTACCTAGGTGGGATGCAGTTTCTACTCTTCTTGGAAAACTTCTGATGGACAGAAAATTTAAATAGTAGCAGCTAGAGCCAGAACAGCAATTGCTGGGATGCTATGGGACCACGAGCATCTTACCCTGACCTCACAAATAAATGCAGTTGAGGCGTAAGCCTCCATTATTTCCTTTCCCATAAAGGTAACAAACAAACCAGCCTCAAAAAAAAACCCAAAAAAACCAACAAACAAACAAACAAAAAAAACACTTCCATATCACCCTACTGCCTTACCCGAAGAAGAGTCCTGGAAGTAAAATGATATCTCAGAAGCACTCAGAATACTGGGGAAAAAGACTTCTTCAGAAAAACCTCATGCAAAGATGAGCTAGTTTGTGTACAGTGTAAAACATAAACCATGCAGTATGAGGCCAACTGAACCTCATATTCAATCGTCAGAACATGCTTATACACTCACAACAACAAATTAATCCTGTTATCATGTAATTGCATTATCAAAGTAATGAATCTCTGCAGACCTTGCATTTATTGACACTGAAACTTGCTTGAGGAGTGAGTTTTAATGGCAAAAGTTACTCCAGCATTAAGCAACTGCTGAAATCCTCGTCTTCCCAACTTTTTTATTGTTTATAAAATACTTAATCATTGTTGCTCTTTGTATGGAGCAGAGCATGCTCAACTGCCTTCAGAGCAATGCACCAGCTCAGCTCCTGTACACATACAGGCAGTTGCACGCTGGGAAGCAACAGCTAGAAGGCTGCCAAATGCACACAGCTTTGTTCACAGAGATTTTCAGATATCAATTTATTTCATAAGAAACGCCATCCCGGGTTCTCTTAATTGGATGAAAATCAGATCAATTAACTTGGACCCAGGGTTTTTGGTGCTTAAAAAAAAAATAGATTTCTCTTTAAAAACCATCAGACTGACAAGGAATCGTTTGGTAAAACAGACTCTAATTCAAACCCCACTTTGGCCAGGCAGCAGCACACACCAAGACAAACAGCAGGCACAAAGTTTGTGCTACGAGTTGTCAAGAGATGCTGAAAACACAGCCTTGGCAAAAATAAATAAATAAATAAATAAAGGAAAAAAGTCAGAGGGAGTCTATCTGTAGTATTATTTACAGACAGGACAGCTGTGCCAGTGACTCAAGTAAAACACCCTGACTAAATATAATCTGAAGCCAGAGATAAGTAAGCGTTTCAAAGATATGTCCCTACAACAGGCACATGTTCAGCTTTTCATGCATCACAATGGATGTCCCACATGAACTTTTTTCTTCTTCAGGTTTCCTTCAGCCCCCGACTGTCCCTGTCACCCGGTGCCAGATGGGAAGTGAGAGCTCAGCCGATCCACCTCTTTGTGGTGGAAACCCCCCGAGCTTCGGCTACAGGTTACTGAAGCCTTCATGAAAAATTCAGAACTGGTATAACAAGCTCGCTGAAAGTAAAATGCATGTCACATTATCCACCCCCCC
>VXAB01000899.1:88921-104625 GCA_013399175.1 Odontophorus gujanensis | reverse complement strand
CCCCCCCCCCCCCCTTTTTCAGTAGTGCTGAACTGCCATCATTAAGAGGTAGAAATGCTGTTGGAGCAAACTTTTATAGGGATATGCAAGCAAAAAGGGAAAAAAAAATCATTAAACTATGAGTGTAAAACTGAAGGACAATGAAAGAACACAGATAGCAGAAGGGGGACACTGGAAATTACTATAACTGAGGTGTGGATGAGTTTAATGCCTTTCTCAGCAGCTAAGCCTGTATTGCTGTTACATATTACAAGTCGTTTATGAGTGGTAAATACCTAAAAGATTTTCAGATGCTAAATGTCTTGTCTTTTAAAAGGTGGGATTTGCTGTAACAGGAGGAGACCAAGTAAAAAAGCAGAAAGAAAAGCAGTCCAAGGAGGAATTTTGTTCAAATACCAGTGAATCCATGCTTAATGCAGGCTTCTCATCTCCATACTCTGCATCAGAGTGAGTGCAAGGAAAAACTTAAATAAGAAATGGATGAACTAGTGAGGCTGTCCAGGACCTCCTGGTGGGATAAACAAAGGCTGCATGGGACACTAGTTCTTTCCTCATCAAGGCTACAACTTCCAAGGAAATAGTTTGCATCATATCCCTTTGTCACCCAAAGAATGACACCTTCTCCTGAATTAAAACAGGGTTGAGTGTACCTCTTGGTGTACCATTGTGGAGAAGAAAGCCAAATGCATCAGGTGCCTATTGCACTGCCTTGAATGCAGAAGGGTTCTGCCCGCGACTGCACCCCACTTGCCTTGCTAGAATCTCATACAGGTGAAACACGGGGAGAGAGATAGCACTCCTACTGCAGAAGCTCTGAGCCATAATGGGGTTACTGGAATGATCACAAATTCAGTCATTTCATGAGTATTAAGTTACTGAGACCATGGGGAAAGCAGGGATCTTACAGCAAACATCAGTTGAAAACCGATTCTCAGAACAAGCATTACTAGCAACTGATGATTTAACAGAAGTCAGGGAATCATTTCAACCGAGCTTCAGTGGTGGGCACTGTTTGACTCAAGAATAATGAAGATAAATAGAAAATAGTGTCAACCCATAAATCCACCCTGCAGACTCCTCCAGCACCAGCACTCTTCTCCCAAATACCTGGAAATCTACACCGCAGTCATGATCTATGCAACTGCACACAGCAGTGAACGCTGTTCTTTTTCCTGCATTAGGCATTTTAGCTTGTTGGTCTCCTGTAAGTGTATCAGCAGTACCTGCACATCCATTTAGAAGTGCATTTACCTTAATTCCAGCTCTGAGAAGTTATAAAATAAATCTTTTCTAGAGAGTTCTACCAAAATTATTTCCACCTGGCTCAACAAATCACCACAAATTAAAAATCCTTAGCATTTTAAAGTGAGCTGTGGATATAAAATTTATTTCTAAGCACTCAACAACAGATCTTCCCTATCCAGAGAAATAAATATGGAGATTACCGAATAAGTACTAGGTAGATGATTGGACTTGAGGATCATGAAGATCTTTTCTAACCTCAATGAATTCATGATTCTTTCCATAAAAGGTCTTTTATGGATCTCAGAGAGTGTATTGATGGAAAAAAAGAGAAAAATAAATATGCAGGGATCTTTTCATCTGTCACTGAGGAACAGCTGTTTCTGAGGTGAAACAGCAACCACCAGTGGTGCACTGCAGCCTTACGTAGCAGCCTGGGTCACAACTTACGGATGTCGTATTGATTTGAGATGGCAAGGGTAATCAAATAGACTAAAAGAAAAAAAATACAACCAACAGGAAACATAGCTGCAATATGTCAAGACCTTAATGTTGTTAAAAATACAATGAGACCATTAAACTCTTGAGACAACCTGAATACCAAGTGTAAACGTCCCCTGTAAAACAGCTCCCATGGCGGGAGCCTCTGGGGGTGCAGATGCAGGGTGAAGTTCAGGAGCGTGCTTCAACACTTGAAGCCCTTTCCTCATTAAAGCATTATTTCAAGTGATATTCATTTTTCATATCTCACTCTACTGTGCTTCATGGTTTGTTGCTCATCAGTTGAAAATATTACCTACATTAATATCACAAAACAATTTAATAGAGAGAAGAGCATCACTAAGCCACTAAGCATAGATTTTACAGTACTTGCGCCTGAATATCCAGGGTTATTGATGGAACCTAAAAATTCCTGTTTCGCATTTAATTTGCAGTTTAGAAGGCTGAAAAATGCCAAACCTTCCTGGAAAACAGATCCAAAACCACACCAAAACCTCCCCACCCACAGTGGAGTCACAGATGCTGGACAAAGAGTTGGGTGTGTGGGATATGACATCCCAGCAAGCCTCGCTAGGTTCTTCCTCCATTGTGGCCTGATGGAGCCCACCTCCAGAAGCAGTCTCAGTAGATGGCTCAGGAACAATTCCCCTCACAACTAAATTGTACCTTCCAGGAACCTGTTTCATCATGTCAGTATGCACAAGTGAGATACAATGTCATTTACAGCATTTACTTTCTTCTGGAAAAACAAACCTCTGCCCTTACTAAACAGGAGTTTAATTAAGGCATAGGTACCCGACAGTATTACATTTGCCTGGAAAACACAGATGAGACCTTCCATGCTTCTTTTTTCTACCCTCATGTTTCTTGCTCTGTCAATTACTTTTTGACAAGAAATAAACTTTAACACGAGCATTTCTGCATGAATATTGATAGAAAGCCATTGATAGGAAGGCAGATATGTACACAAGCCATTGAGAGCAGCACATAAGTGGTCTCAGACATGCTAACAGAGTAAAATCACAAAGGCCAGAAGCTCATATGACCACATTTTTTTTTTAATTAGTACTTCCTCCTTTTGCCAAACTCCAAGAAAACCAAATACAAACAAAAAATAAACAAAATCCTAAGTATTTCTTTTCTTTCTCCTAAGCAACTCAGATCTGTGACATGGTTTAACTCATACATGAGGTAAATAAAACAAACTTGCAGTTGTTTCCCCTAAATTAGGCCTTTGGTTGACATCTGCAAAACTTTGGCTTTATGAGTCCATATAGACATCCAACTCTGCCGTCAAACACTGGCGCAATTACCTTAATGAAAGCCATTAATAATTCACTGGTATTTTATTTTACAGTATAAGAAGGCTTGTGACAGTTATGAATAACATTCAGCTTTATTTGCTAAGGATTTCTTCCTTATTTGCCCTTATCTCTATTATCTTACAACCTAATCCTCTACCTACCTGGCCTGGCTGCTTTTGCACTCCCTCATTGTTTACCAAATGAATAATTAATGGATGAAAACCTGCAGCCAAATCCCTCCCAGACCATTTCTCCTGCCTTGTCTATGCCATTTTCTAGTTTATTTCAGCAGCTTGGTTTACAGGCCTCGATATCACTTACATGTTTGAAAGAAAGAAATGGTAGTAATAAAAGTGTAATAAGGTCAAAGGTCATGTTAACATGAGCTGTAATATTTAGCTACTTGCAGGTCATTTTTTGGTACTTGCTACATGGCAGGATTAAATATGTCCAGCCCACAGAGAACACCCACAAAAGCAAGAAAATCACTACAGATACCATTACCAGTTGCCGAAACACTGTTTCCCAATGCCAACCTACACTGTCTTCCTTTCTCAGCACACCTTTCCACCTTCCATAAGCCCCACTTAACTGTCCATCCCTCATGCCTCCACAGAACTTTTGTGTCCCCTTACCACCTGTAATACCAGATTTTGTCAGTCAATGCACAAACACCAAAAATGAGTCCTGTCCCAAACCACAGTGAACAGCAAACAAGAGCCCACACAGGCCTATGTGCAGGGATGAACTTCTGCTTCCAGGCTCAGCAACGAAAGCTGGGACCCATGAAGTTCATTTTCACGTTTTCTGCAGATTTCCAATGGCTACTTTTCAGTTTAATTTTCAAGCTCGGCATCTAAACTAAGATCTAGCCCTCTTCTTTCTTACATTACTCCATACTTGCAGCATTTTTGCTCAAGTTGTTGGTGGGAATCAGAGCCCAGACAACTTCTCACATATTTATTCCTCTACACCCGCACAAGGAAGCTGAAGCTGCTCAAACTTCAATTAACATTCAACAACATAAATGTGATCTGGAATAAACAGGCCATTAAATTCAAATACTGGGCATTCATTTTTCTTTTCCAAGCCAGTTAGGGAGTTAGCAGAGCTTTGGCTGCAGTTGTAAGCAGGAGCATTCAAGTATTGTACTAGGGTTGAATGCACACCAGCCTAGTTTAAACAAGCTGAAGAGGCCTTCTGCATACAGGCTAGTGTCAATGAAATTCATATTGTTCACGTAATACCCATGCAGTTGAAATTTTATGATCCACAACCAGAAAAGAATGGGCTCCCGGTTTTGTTGATGGTTTGAGAAGTTAAAGAAACATCTTTTCATTTCTCCTACTGATTGATACCACATAAACACAGCTACAAATCCTTTTAATAATAGATACATTAACAACTTGAAAAGTATCGCCTACTGTAATCATACTGATAGAGTACATAATAAAATAAGCGAAATAGAAAATGTGAAACTAAGATTATATTTTGTTACATGAAACATTTAAGATAAAAGTAATTTTGTTGTGATGTTTTTCAAGGAAATCCAAATTCATGCCTTGTGACAAATAAGAAAGCTGTTCTCTCAGTCACAGTTAATTTGGGGTCCGATTCCTTGCAATGCCAAACACCTTAAAGGCTGAGTCCCACATATTAGTAGTGCTTACACCAGTGTAATGAACTGGTTGTAAATTCTCTACATTTGGGAGAAATAAATTAGTCAAGCTGGCTGGAAGAATAAAATCAATATTTGAAAACTTAATATATCCAGTGAATAGGCACCGGAACCAAACAGGAAGTTTCAGAGAAGCCACCTTAGAAGCCCTGCAATGAAATTTACTTCATGCTGTGCCTATGCAATGACAGAAATGGCATCTCTTGCAGCAGCTGCCATGGTCCGGACAGATCACGCTAGGTCCCAAGACTGCCACCCATCCAGGTCACCTCAAACAAACCTAGAGCCTCCAATCCATCCTCTGGGGAATTTCAAGGGCTTTCTCCAGCCCGGGTTGATGATGGACCTGACACCAGAAACTTCCCCCAGAGTCACCCACATGAGAAGGCCATCATAACAGTCAGAGGGCAGAAGAATATGGCACTCTCAGTACTGTTAGCGACAACAGAGTTACAGGGTCTCAGCAGCACACAACACCTACCCACATCTTAAGGAGATTATCTGAAGCTGAGAGGCTTCCTGCAGTATTGTTTATAAAGTATACTATAGCACAGCATTTTCTTCCCACAAAGTTCATAAAACAATAGAATATCTCACATTGGAAGGGACCCACAAGAATCGTTGAGTCCAGCTCTTAGCTCCACGCAAGACCACCCAAAACTCAAATCGTATTCCTAAGAGAGTTGTCCGAGCATTTCTTGAAGTCCAGTAGGTTTCGGGTCATGACCACTGTCCTTGGGGGACTATTCCCAACCATCCTCTCCACGAAGAATGTTTTCCTAACACCAAACTTGACCCTCCCATGCAGCTTCATGCTGTTCCCTCCGGTCTCCTGTCACTGCCACCAGAGAGCAGAGCTCAGTGCTGACCCTCCCCTCCCCTCCTTGCAAGGAGCTGTCAAATGCCATGAGGCCTCCCCTCAGCCTCCTCTGCTCTGGGCTGAACAAACCCAGGGACCTCAGCTGCTCCTCAAACATCTTGCCCTCCAGACCCCCCACTGTCTTCATTGCCCTCTCCTTTGGATGCTTTCTAACAGTTTTATGCCTTCCTTAAGTAGGAAAGCCCAAAGCAGCACACAGTACTTGTGGTTAAGCTGCATCAGGACAAAGATTGTCCCATCGCTTTCCTCAACAGGCTAACAATGCTGTTATTTAATTAGAAAAATCTGACAAGTTCAATTATGAAAAGTTCAGAATTAAACAGCAGAGTACTTGAGATGACTGCCAGGACCAGAGGGATGAAGATGGGCCAGTGGGATGTGAACACTTGGCACCAGTTCCTGGATACCATCAGTCTCAGGGCTAAGCCTAACAACTCAACAGTTTCCAGTCAGCACAACATTAGCACCTGGAGTTTGGACTGGCCCTAAGAAAAAGTGAGAGATTCTGGGGAAATAGAAACGAGTAACAACAGGATAATGACCATGTCATAAACAAAAACAGTTGTATCTTTCCTATATTAAAAAAAAGTTTCATAGGGAAATCTATTAAGGAAACACAGTTACTTAACTTGCCAGTTAAATCCTGCAGCTAAACATTTATGTTCTTTACATTAAAAACAAATTAAGTTGTTCTGAGAAATTTAATACTGTAACTCTCTCATGAGATCTTCGTAAGAGGATTTATAAGGACCCAGCTGTTAAAGAATTTCCACTAGCAATATCAGAAAAGTGCAAAGATATCTTTGAAAAAATTATATCCACCTGAGTGCCTTTCAGGGCTTGCTGTGTTAGCAAAAGAACTGAGAAATAAGAGTAACATAATAGAAATACATTAACTTTTTTTTTTTCCCTCTCCATTCTGTTACACGAGCATTACACAAAGCTTCAGAAGGAAAAATCTTTGTTTTATTTCAGCCATAAAAATATATGTTATAGTGCTATTGAAACACTGCAAGATACGTTATGCTCCTGCGGCCTCATGTCCTGTGGCCAAGACACGTGGATGAGGCAGCTGAGTACACGCCCTGTCGTGTGTACTCTTTTTATTGCCCATTCAAAAAAAAGATCAGTTTGGAAAGGAACAAAACTAACTTCAAGTGTACTCCAACCTGGACAAAACCTGAGACAACTGAACTTATAGATAAATTGCTATTAAATCTGTACGCTGACTCCCTGCACTGGAAAAATATTTGGTTAATTTAGCTTTTCTACTGCCACGCTCTGCTTCCCTGTTATAACTGGGACTAAAACTTTCAATAGTATCAGTATCTCAAGCTGAAGGTTTTCTTTTTTCTTTAAAAAAAAAAAACCTTATCTTTTTTTAGGTTGAAAAAAACATTCACACATATGTACAGCTAAATTAATTTTCATAAATAAAGCATTATGTACAGGGCACTACCTATTCTCCCAAATCTCTATCTGCTGACTGAGAAGGCATTTATTTGGCTATGGGGCTTTTGAAACAATCCTTATGACTCTGTGGCAAAGGGCAAGCATCCGCTGCCAATACCATTGCCTGGGAACCATCCAGTAGAAGACTCACATAGAGTTGCTGGAGGAGTCCTTCCAATATATAGTTAGCATGCCAAGCAAAATTGTTGCGCTGGCAAATTAACAGGTACATCTACAGATATGGAAAGGAAGTATATTTCTAATTATAGGAGATGAACTGCCCTATTTTTTTTTTTTTTCCACTGCATGCAGAGGTGTCCCACAGTGTCCAGCAAACACAGAAACAGAAGTACTAAAGTAATTACCAAAGTACTCTCACTTTCAAGTATCAAACTGTTGAGGAATCTATTCTTCTTGGAGGAAGATGCATGTTTTACAAACTCAATGATAAACCTACATGCTAAGACGCATTTCTGCCAGCTTCTCTCAACATACACCATGAGGCAGTATTTCATGCAGAGTGAGAAAGATCCTCAAGGATTCAGCCAATTCACCTGCTGTCCATTTCATTCAGACACATTCTCACATTAAGTAAGCTAAAAACACTTGCCTCTGTTTGAGAGATGTCTGTGGAGAAGGACTCTACAAATTGCAAATGCAAAAATCACCAACTCTAGAAACCAAGTCGAACTTTAAGCACTAGCACCAATACGAAACTTTCTACAACTACTTTAATACTACTTTATTACATCAAGAAGGGTTCTTACTTTGTGCAAGAGATCCCTGTTTCGAGCTACATCGGGTAGCTTGTTTTAATTCGGTTTATGGGCACATCCTGTACACTCTTGCACAGTTGAGTAATCTCATTCAATTCCAAAGGCTTATTTATGAGCCTAAAGATGACTTACAGTAATAAAGAGCTACACCCTCGTCGTTCCAGCACTCACCTGCTCACTGCCAATGTTATCATAATATAAACAATGAAAAAAAGTAAACAAACTATTTTCATCCTTGTCTGAACAAAGCACAGCTATGCAGAGAAGTACAAACAAGGATCCTACTGCAGCTTCCAATCCCTGCACCAGTTCAAGCCAAAAATGAAGTTTTACCTAAAATTTCTAGGAGGATTAGTTCTCGTTTCACTATGTATCTAAGACAGAAGCAACCACTTGTTTCTTACTTAAGAACGAATCACATAACTTTTTTCCAATACATTGCCAAATTTGCTTCCTTTCTGATATCAGGAGAAAAAAAACTGCATAAAGGAAACAACTAAATTTCAATTAGCATGCTGCTTTGCAAGATTAATGCAAATCCAAGAAATAACAGATCAGCTTTAAATAAAATTTCGCTTTTGTGAGTTGCTTTCTCTCTTGTAGCTGCTGATGCCATCATTTTTATTTTAATCTGTCATAAACTTCCATATCTCCTTCTTTCTTACTCTTCACAGAAAATAACACACTCATACCCCCACTTCCCATTCCAGTTACTTGTTTCTCCCAGTGGGAGGCTGTGCTCAAGCTGAGGATAAGTTAGCATCCAGGAGCAGGGCCACCACACAAGGAAACAGATCTTTCACTGCCTGTCATGAACTATGGGATTCTCCCTACATGGAGGCAATTCAAGCAGAAGCTTTTGCCAATGTAAATTCACTCGGGTTTTATGAACAGAGAAGGACGAGAGAGAATGAGGTCTGGAGAGGTTGCTTCCTTGTGATAAAGCTGAGCTAATAAACATGTTTACAAAACACCCTGACTTCAAATGTTGAGCACTTCAAAGAAGGATCAGGTAACACAAAAAAGTGTGATATTTCAGACAAAATTGTTACTTCACATCAATCAAATGATTTCTTTTTCTTTTAATCAAGGCTTCACAAGCTACTAAGAAAGTCTTTTAAAGAAAGAGTGAGCAAAGTCTTTGCCTATAATAACTTCACTGCTTACCCCTGTCAGTGCAATGTGCTTCCCCAGCATGCCAGAGCCAGGCCAAATTTGTCCTCCTCGTGATTTGCACCACCTGCTAACGTCTCCCAACTGATGTCAGCTTGCAGCAGAGATATGCTGTTTCACATTATCCAGCAGAGTGGGAAACTGAGAAAAGCAAGGAGACACTTTGAAATCAAACATCTGTGTTGTATTTATTTACCTATTTATGTGGGAATTTTATCTTGAAGCTTTAGGCTTATCAGATCTGTACTTTCAAAATATGATCCATGCCACACACAAATGTACTTCAAAGCCATTTTCTCATCAGCCCAGAAGATTTACATGAGCACTGTTCATTTTTTTTAGACAAGCAATGTTGTTAAATTTAAGTCACCAAATCATAGTACAAATCTATGTACAACACTCCTACAGATTCAACTGTCTAAGGCAGATATTTTCAACAGTTGTAATATAACGCTTTGCATCTTTAAAGAAAAATGCTCAGAGTGAAGTACAGAATCAGGTTTCATTTATGTTGCATAGAAATAGGTTTTGTTTTAAGTAAAAGCTCATAAATGAAATGGATACAGATTAGAATAATATAGTACATTTTTACAGTTACATTGTAATTAGAAGATTATCGCACAACTTACAAAAAATAAGACAATTGGCAGAAACAAGAAAAGAAAAGTGCCTCTTCGGTGTGTGACAAGTCAAGCTTCTATGCTCCTGTTCTGGATTCAGCTGAGATAGAGTTAACTTTCTTCCTGGTAGCTGATATAGTACCTAATTTGGGATTTAGAACGAGATGATCATTGTTAACACCTCAGTTGTTACTGAGCAGTGCTGCACAGAACCAAGAATGTTTCAGCTTCTCGCACTGCTCTGCCAGCAAAGAGGCTGGGGATGCACAAGGAGCTGGGAGGGGACAGAACTAGGACAAACTGACCCAAACCGGCCAAAGGAATGTTCCATGCCAGTTCACATCACGCTGAACAATAAAAAGCAGGGGTGTTAGCCAGAGGGACAGCCACTGTCTGGGGACTGGCTGAGCACAGGCACACTGATGGTGAACAACTGCGCTGTGCTACACTTGCTTTGTCTGCTTTACCCCAGTCTTCCTTCCTATTAAACTGTCCTTAACTCATGAGTTTTTCTTCCCACACCCCCCCCACTATCTGCAGTTCTCTCCCCATGCCTGTGGAGGTTAGTGAGCAAATGGCTGCGTGACATTAAGCTGCCTGCCAGGCTAAATCACAGCAGCTTCACCTGTTACTCAGGTCATACAGCTATAGCCACAGCATTGATTAAAAACATGCCATATCGAACAAGGTGAAAAAGCGTTCTTAGCAGGAGTCTGTGCTAGCAGAAAGGGACAAAACGGGAGTCAATGACCACAGACGAATGAAAACAAATTTTAAAAAGCATGAGATCCACCGGAAAAAAACAAACAAACAAAAAAACCACACACACACACACACACACACACACACACAGAAAAAAAAAAAAAAGAACAAACCTTTATANACCCCGCCAAAACCTCAATTCCTCTCCCGGGAGATTATAAGGCCGCCGAGAACGGAGCCGCCCACCAGCAGAGAGGGTACCATGGACAGCGCCCGCACCACGCCCGGCAAAGGCCAGTCTGACAGGGATGTCAATATAACAATTCCGGGGGGGAAAAAACGCTTTGAAAAATAAAATAATAATTTAAAGCGTCATCCAGCAGCTCGCCAGGAGCTGCAGAGTTAGCCTGCTCACTCATCACCCACGCGACCAGCACACGTCCAATCGCCATGCATCTGCTTTATCAAATATCCCTTTGTGGAAAGTTTCCACTGCCCCATCACCAGCTTCAGTGTTGGAAGCCAGGATTAAAGCTAATAGAAAGGAAGCAAGCCAGGCAAGTTTATCAGCGCTGCTCAAGGGGTTTTATGGCCATTTCCGAATCAGTTTAGACTTCCCTCTGTTGATTCACCTGCCTCAGCAGTTACCACGCTAATATTAGGTAAGCACAGAAGACGTAAAGTTCAGTTGCAATAAAATGTAAATAAAAGTTTATTGCAGGGTGTGTAAAACTAAAATTTTAAATTAATCAAGGCAGCAGCTTATGGACAACTTCAAAGGCTATCTCATTTTTTCCACGTTTAACTGTCTACCAGGCACTGTACAACAGCCTCGTACTTCAACCCACTTTCATTTGGCCAAACTAATCAACCTGCAGGTTGATGCTGAAGAAGGGGCCATCACATGGATGCTGTGGAAGGGGACATTCTGACTGCTCCAAAGTTTCCAAATCAGGTATACAGCACACCTAGCACAGGAATTTCCTATTGGCAATTTTGTAGCCCTCTACTTCTGAAGCAGTGGCCAATATAACTTATTTTTCCCTAGGTAATGCAGTACAACAGGGAAACTTGAAACAGCAAAGAATATGACACTGTGGTTCACTATTTTCTCTTCCAAAAAGCTCCAAAAGGAGAGCTCCTATCTTTAAATAGCTCAGCACAAGTCAGATGCTAACACTCACATTCAAGCCAATTTAACATGATCAAAATCCAAAACTGAATTCAAAGGTAGAAATGGAAAAACAAAATTAATCAGTGCAACTACTAAACGCTGTCATTATTAGCATGCTAAGTAACAACATTAATTTTCAAAATGTTTCCTGCTCCAATGGAAGCCTCTTCTGAGAGGACCAATTATTTCTCCAAAAAAATTTACTCAAGCAACTTCACCAAAAAGCCAATGGCATTAACAACAAAGAAGTCATGCCCCCCGCCTCAGCCCCCCCCCAGCCCCCCCCCCCCCCCCCAAAAAAAAAAAAAAAAGTTAAATATCAGAACCAGATTGCTTTGCCTGTAACAATTTGCAAGGAATACAAACTGAGATTGATATGAAACACCCCAAAATTTTCAGTAGCATATGGCAGTGCTCAGAACCATCTCCCCGTAATTTTTCCTTTCAGTCAAAGAGACACCTTGACTTGAAACTTTTCATTTACAATTCTCAAATTTAATTTTGACATCCACCAAAACTAACACTTACATTAAAAAAAAAGCTTCAAGCTTTGAAAAATCTGTTTCTTTTTTGTTGCTCTTTATTATTACATAAATAAAAAGTTGCATCAAAGAATGACAAAAGCTATTTGTTTCCAACATTTGCTACAGACTTCGAAGAGATTTATTCAGCTTAATCTACCAGTTTTCTGCACAGACAATGGTCCTGTACCACCAAGTACTTCAGAAATCTTAGTGTCATATCCCTATAGTGTACCCTCACATTGTTTTCAAGATGTGCACTGAGTATAATAAATATGAGTACAAAACGCACCCATCAGTATCACTCCAGTGTTTATGGAAATAAGGAAGAAGCTGACTCTTCCTCGCCTACTGAGCAGCAAACTACCACAGAACAAAAGAAAAAGCCCTGACCTCTCGAGAGTCAGGAGCCTGGATTTAGATGCTCACCTCTCACGTTTCCCATTTCCTTTCTGAGGAATAACTTCAATTACCCCCATTTGAAATTATGAACAAGATCACAGCAGTAATACTTGACACACTGTTTTCACTAGGGCCAGGTTGATGCTCCTCTGTTTGGTCTGTTTTCATTGGAAAACAAAAAAGAAACCAAAAAACAGAAGTCCACCTTCCAAACATCACTTCCCCGGTGGTTGAAATACCGGCAAAAAACTTAAATTGACATTTTTAACTCCTGTTCAGCCTGTCTCACACTGAGGTTAGCTCCTCCAGCACACACTTCCACAGCTGGATACCCAACCATGCTTGCTGATGCTGGAAGGCGTCTGGTTGTGTAAGCATTAGGGAAGGCTGTGCTCTAGAGCTACTGTCATGAACTCCTGCTCACAAAGCACTACAGGTGCAGCTCCAGGAACATCTGACACAGAAGCATCACATCCCAGCCCCAGTAGCAAACCGAACTGCAGGCCACAGTTGTGAAACACCCATTAAAAACACAGCACAGAGTTTCCACCACCATAAAGGAGGCCAGGTGAAAACGAGTAAATGGGAAAAGCAGATTATCTTACTGCATGGGCACCCATGAGCTTTTGCAAGGTGAAAAAATAACCCAAAGCTGCTTTCCCTCAAACTATGAGAAGTGTTCACTCCAGTTCCCCTGCAGTAGGGTGCCACAGACAACAGCAACACTCACATGAAGCGATCTCACTGCTTGCTAACCCCAGAGTTAGAGTCAGCAGTGCTTTAGAGCTCTCACTGCTTGTCCCAAGAAGCAAACTGCAAAGTCTCTAGTGATAATTCAGAGCCCTTCTGTCTCAGTTACTGCTCCCACAGAGACAAACTGTGGCTTTTTTTTCCCCCAAGTCCTTTTAAAAAAGTAGCTTCAAGGATGCTTTACAACACAGAAAGGAGTAGGGTTAATTGGCTCCCCTGAGTAATAAAAGCGTAACTGATTTTATCCAGAGCACCTGTCACGACCACAAAAGAACCTCAGAAATGTTTACTTTTTTTTTTTTTTTTTTAAAACAAAAGCCTGGTAAGCAACGTAACAAAGCAGAAAGTATCCTTCCTACCTGAGACGCAACCAAGGCCTGCAGGTACTTCTGCACGTCGGAATGCATCCTCCCTTCCCTCCAAAAAGCAACCTCCAGCTCGCACTCACATCATAGGAGAAAAACCAAGGGGAGTTTGGTGTGTGTAGCCTATTTCAAGATGCCTCACCTCCAGTTGCCCTGCAATGACCCTGGGGAGGGAACAGGCTACAGGTGGGGAGAATGATTTGCCCACAGAAAAATGCTGGCAGCTGCCATCCTTCTCAAAGCTTTTCAGCTATGCCCTGTAACAGAAATCTCTACTCCTTCCTCTCTCTCAGCTCGCTCCAAACAGCAAACTAAAGCTGGATAAGGCATTTGCTCCATATCTTGCTTCCCAGGGCAGGGAGAAGGAGGGTCCCAGCAAGAGGCATGGCCCAGGTGGACCATCTCTATAAGGGAGGAAAGCAGTATCCATAATGTTAAACAGTATCCTTGCTGGAAATACTTTGACGGGTCTGGGGAGAAAGTGAATGGTGCAAGAAGCATAAGACGACACACAACCTGTGCTCTTGCCCTGAGACTGCAAGACACCTAACACTATGTCCTTTGCCACAAACAGGACACAGGGGGCAGTTCTGGGAGTCTGAGAACTGGAGCATCAGCCCCAGCAAGGGATGCTGGCCACCAGTTTGGACAAACTCCCAGCCACGTGACTGCTGTAGGGTTAAGCACAGAGGTATGGAAGTGATCCAACAAGCCATCTCAGCTATCAGCCCAGAGACAGCGTTTTGATGGACCCTCCTCAACACTGGGACTTAGTTCAGCATCAGTACCAGCCAGAGGAAAATGAAGGGAACACCAAAAAGGAGCAAGCAGGTGGATAGGAGACAAATAATAAAAGAGAAACTTCTATTGCAGGAATTGACATCACAGAATGGCTCAGGTTGGAAGGGACCTTAAATTTAAAGAAATCCAATTGTAGGGAAGCATTTGGCCCGCTTTCCTCTGCCTTTTTAAAATGCAACACTAAAGATCTCAATGTCCACTCCTAACAGAGATCCCTGGTTCCTGGAGTCCCAGCTTTGTCCTAGCCCCTGGGACAGCTTAACCCACGTATGGAGCCTTCTCCCGAGGCAGTGTTTGCGTGGCACAGGCAAACACAACCCTCCCCCCCGTGCCACTCCTTTTAAAAGCAGACTTTGGAGAAAAAAAAATGCTGTAGGAGGTGGCATTTATTGCAGTTAACAGAGAAGGGCTGCTGCTGCAAGCTGAGTCCTGCCAAAAAAAAAAAAGAAGAAGAAAAAGAAAAAAAAGAAAGATAATAAAGAAAAGTCCCAAAGATCTTAAAAAGAAAGCCAGCAGTAGGTGGCTGAGGATGAAATGATGCGCATCGGCACGGGCAGCTCTAAGCGTTTGCTTATTCCGAGCAGATCTTCAACAACCGCTCCCTTCTAATCCGACAAATCCAAAGGGGTTACGGTGCCGGTGGGCTGCGGACTCTTATTTCAACGGGCATCATGGAAGAGGCACTTTGACAAGTTCGTAACATTGAACCTGGCGTTTTTCGGGAGGAAAATCCTGTACGGGCAGCGCTTGGGGAAAGGGTTAACTCTGTGGCCGCGATGCGTATGAAATGATGGTAAATTACCCGGCGCGTTCTCCCGGGGAAGAAATTAGACTTCAAAAGGGCTGGAGCCCTCCTGAATATATATCAAGCAGATGGGCTGATGCGCTGTCTCGCTGATGCGCAGTTGATTAACCGCTCCATAAAGCGCGGCAGCACCGCTCGGGTGCGCGCCCCTGTCCCGGGTTGAGCGCGGGAGCGCGCATCCAGCCGGGAGAGAGGACACGGGGATTACAGCGATCACAAGTAAAAACAATAAACGCCAAAGAAGGATGTTTGGACAAATGGGAGGCTGGGTCGTTGTAAGTGAGCGCGATTTGCCCTCCCAGCCACAAAACTCGTTTTCCCAGCCCCGAATGTCGCTCTCCTATCCCCAAATCTCGGTTTCCCCTGCCCGGCACAAGGGGCACGGCTCCGAGCGGCGGCAGCAGCAGCTCGGTGCGAAGGGCCCCGGTGTCCCCGCCCCGAGCGGCAGAACGGCACCGGGGGCAGCGAGGAAACGCTTCTCCGTGCTGTCGCGTCCTGGCCGCGCTCCCAAAGGCGTTCCTCTGCCACCCGAAGGGGCTCTGTGCCTTCCCCGCAGTC
>VXAB01000899.1:0-78776 GCA_013399175.1 Odontophorus gujanensis | reverse complement strand
TTTTTTTTTTCTTTTTTTTTTTTCCCCATTTTGCCTTTTTTTTTATTATTTTTTTTTTCCTGTCTTTTAAACTGCAGGGTTTGCCTTTGGTCCACAGTTAAAAGGACACACAGCAGTGGAGCGCTGACCATACGCAGCAGAATACATGTAAAGGACTTGAGTTATTGCAAGTATAGTAAAAAAAAAAAAAAAAAAAAAAAAAAAAAAAAAAAAGGCAGCGGGGAGGAAGAGGAGCCAATGCCCTTCTGTAAAGTAATCCTCAGGGTTTTCTTATGCATTAATCACTACTTGTTTGCTATATTTAAGTATACGAAAAGCCTGAAGTAACCAAAACCTAATGTGGTGATAAACGAAAGAGTAAGTGACTCGAGTAGTAAAGAGAATAAAGAAAGAAAGGAAAGAGGAGACCAGACTGAGAAAGCAGAGGAGTTGTTACTAATAATCCTGATTCTTTTCTTAAATAAAGAAAAAAACACACACTAAAGAAAACCAATTTAAAACCTAAAAAAAAAAAAAAGACAAAAAAAAGGAAAAGAAAAAGGTTACATCCATGTTAGTCCCACAACATTACAGTCGCTCCTTGCAAAGGGAGTCCTAGAAAAGAAACAGTGAAGAAATTCGGTCTGATGCTCATATGGAGGTGCCTCGGTCCGGGTCACTGCCGAGGTTCAGCCCCAGAGTAGGAGTTGGTTGGTAAGGGATAGATGACATTGTTTTGATGGGGCTTCGGAAAAAGCCCCCGTTTGGTGCTCTGTGCCTAAAAGGGCCAGTTCGGTGCTCAGGTACGCTGCCGAAGGAGAAGCCAGAAGCAGCTTTGGCAGACAGCGTGCGGCTCAGCGTCTGGATCTGTTCTGGTATGAAGGTTGTTGTGGTGATGTGAGTGTTTCTGAAGTCACTGATTTGCTCCAGTGCTTGACGGGTGGGCAAAGTGTCAATGTCCAGCGGGGTCAAGTCAATCGACGATGTGGAAAACTGTTTATGGGGACTGTCGTCATCTGTGCAGAGGCTGTTCACGCGCCTGTGGAGGTGTTCCAGATCTATTTCTTTGTCATCCTGAGGAAGGAGAAGAACAAGATGTACTGCTCACCACCACCGCCATGTTTTTTTTTGCAGGACTGAAAGCGTCACAGCGCAATCAGAACTGCTCAGTAAACAAAATACACGCTTACTAAAGCTTCCTCTTTGCCCTGGGCAGCTCAAAACATCACCAGCAAACATCCCCACCTCCTGAAGCTGAATGAGCTATAACTGCTAAAACTTCATGCAGACCCCTTTCCACATCTCCCTTCAAACACCCTGTCTGAATGACTAAACTCCAAGAACTACTGGGAGGTTTCTTCATAAAATGAAAACAGAGCATCACCTCGAATGTCTGGGATGATCCCAGTTCTTAAATGCTGCAATAATGACTAAATTTGGATGACAAAATGGGGCACTCTGAGGGACCAGATTGCTGTCTTCATCGGTGTTCCTTCTCTCAGGGCTTAAGGATGGGCTAAAATCTTCTCAGGTTGATTTTTGCTTTTATAGTGCAGAAAAGCTGAGCTTCCAGGCCCAAATCCAAGCACTGGCATCTCACTGACATCACACAAAAAGCTGTACACCGGACAATTTGAAATTGTGATGCCAAAAGAGGGATTAATTCTCTCCTTACCTATAAAGAAGTAATTCCATAGATTCAGGTGGAATTATGATGCTGCTGGGTGAGAAGGCAGCCTGGAGGACTTACTATAACAAAGCATCGCTCCTCTTACCTCTGTCCTTTTTCCTTCTTAAACCCAGTGAACTCCATTAGAGAGGCTTTATTATTATTATTATAATTCAGATTTCAAATGCATGGGAATTTGGAAAAGAAGAACATCCTGTGTGACCCAAGAAATCACCTATATTGTACACACACATTTCTACTGAACTGCAAAGCTTAATGCAAAGCAGCATTAGGTATACACGTATTAGGGGATGCATTCCCTCAAACCTAGGCAGCACAGCTCATTCAGAACAAAAATCAGTTCCAACTAACCTTAACATTTACCTTAATCTCTGTGAAATCTACTGGCTCTTCCAGGCCACTAGAAATATCTCACACTCTAGGACCTCACAGAGGGCAATAAGGCGGCCGATAGATGTGCATGGCTGGCTTCCAGACTCGATTACTGCAATTCAATGACTGGCTTGATCCAGAGCTCATTGAATCAATGGCAAAACTCCTAGTAACAGAATGGGCTTTAGGTCCCTCCTTTGTCTAGGAATGAAGTCAAGCACTCAGAAAATTCCACCTAGAACAAACTGCAGGAGTTTATCTTCTTAGCAAAAAGGATCACCAAATATTCGCACCAGTACCACACTGAATAAAAAGCCCAACTCAAGTGAGACTGAGGGAGCAGCTCCCTTCTGAGACAGGGGACAGTGAGACAAACTGGAGGATAAAGAGCAGGGAAAAGGGCATCAGGACTCTGCCAGAGGAAACCAAGCTGATCACAGGGGGCTTTGTAGGTGAGCTCATCACGAGAGGGGAATCAAAGCAGTGCTCGTTTCTCGAACTTAGCTTTCGGTCTGTAGTTTATTCACATGTGGACGTAGACATGGATGCACATAACAACCACACAGGTGACACCAAAACCAAACGCATTCACCAAACGCTCTCCTTTAAAAAGTTTGGAGCTGCATGTGGATGCAGAAGAACTGGGGCCGCATTGGCACTTAAAAATATATACAAGAGGCTCTTATAGCACGTGCAAGTCATGAGTATGTCTCTAAGGGACAGGCCTAATTTTTTTTTTTTTTTTTGGTCGTTTGGAATTGTAATTTCAAATGCCAATTTGAATTTCAGTACTTCTGAGCCTCTATAAGTTATTCAGAATATTCTTCCTTCTTCTCTGAGATGCATTTGGGGCTAGAGTCAGACCAGTAAAAATATAATAAAGCAGTGATATTTCTCCCATGCTTCAGCCCACAACCCAATCGCCACCCAATCGATACACCAAAATGAGACCCACTCACAGTAAGATTGTGTACATCTCCATATTATGATCTTTCCTCTTCTCTCTCGTGTGACCAGTAGTGAAATATGCAGCAGTTTTCACATTTAAATTATCATCAGGCTTCAGAGTCAACATCCCATTGAGATAACTGGGGTAGTTCATACTTCTCTCAGAGCTACCGTTTAAGGCTGTCTGCAGACTCAGGCAGACATCATGGAAGGGGTTACTTCTGGTATGCGACTGAAATGTTATCTTCATAACCATAAGACAATTTTTTTTTTTTCAGTATAAATGCTTGCGTTCTGGAGCACCAGATGGCAGCCACCAGGAAAAAGGGTTGGTTTGCTGACCACAAATTGGCCCAATCTGACCCCCGATTCGGGACTAGTGGCCTGGAAGAGCCAATGGATTTCATGGAAGCTAAAATGAATTTTAAGAAAGTTAGTTAAGATGTATTTCTTTGCTGAATGATCCCCACATCCAGGACAGCGGGGACATTCAGCACACGCGTCCACGTTAAACTCAGTTTTGAGCCAAGCTTTTCAGCGGAGCTTTGAGACACAATTTTAAACGCTAAGCTGATGAATACACGACAAAGACGAAGGAGGCCGAATTACACCGTTTATGGAAAGCACACATTATGTGTTAGAAAATTGAAACGGGATATTTCATGGTTATAAAATATCTGGGCTGTTCTTTTCTTTTGCCTTGGTATTATTTTTTTTATGTTTTGCACCATATGGTGTTCTAATAATCTGGGTAAACAGTAAGCTTGTACATTTCATCTCTAGAATTTTACCAGTTGAAATTGGACAGTTCCCATTCCTGAGAAAGCCAATTAAAGACTAGCGATTTTTTTTTTCCCCGCTTTTAATAATGCTCTGGTCCGGATCATTAACAAAAAAAGCTTGGGAATTAAAACAGGCAAGAAAAGATAATAAGTATTCTAACATCAGTGTCAATGCTGTCTAATTAGGTAGTGTAATTAATCCTGCCTGGTTACACAGCATTAGATTAGCAGGAATAAACACAATGGAGAAACATCAGAGAAGGTGAGATCGCTGCACACAAATTAACAGCAATACCCCACAACGTAAGTCTAAGCTACACAAAATAGGCATAACTGATAGTGCTATATTATAGTTCATATTTAAATTCACCTTCAGGCATGCCTGCCAAGTATATTTTAATAGCTTTTTATTTTCCTGATGTTTTTCTACAGGTTTGTAGAGCTAAAGGACTTAAAGGAGTTTTGGTAAGACTGCATAAGGCTCAGATGGCTGGCAAAGGAGCAAGTGGATTACCATAGGAAGGTGAAGAACCAAACTCATCTGTGGTATAAGATGACATATCTCCCCCACTCTCTGTCCAGGACTGTCTTAAAGTCTGTAATAGATTTCAGAAATAAGGTTGGCCTGAGGCTGAAAAATCTAAATCACCCTTGCCTCCCTGGATTTGAGCTTAAATAACAACAGCTGAAGTTCATGGAAGTTCCAAGAGTTTAACGGTTCTGAAAAATCGAAATAAGCTTATTTAAGAAGTTATCAGCTGAATAAAGGGCTAACCGTTTAGAATCTATCTTAAAAGATTGAGCCATTGAGCTTAGGGGATATATCTTGCAAGAAAAATAAAACAACAAACCTTTGAACTTGCTGGTGAGGATTAACTCTCACCAATGGCAACAGTGTACTAAATAAGGATGTGATAACAACGTATTATTCTACAATTAACAACCGTGTTTTACTCAGAATTGTTACATATTTATATATTATCATTACACATTATTGTTTTATTTAAAGCTCTTCTAGAAAGAGCAGATGAAGAGATTTTGAGGAATGACATTTACCTTAAAATTAGGAAGCTAAGGAAGTTTATCTGATTCTTTTTCCCTACAGGCTATCAACTCATGACAACATTGTTTATGGTGCATGAAAATTTCCCAGGAGAAATGGAGGGTCTAATACCTCTTTTGATGGAACCCGGGAGCCTTTCCTTTTATTCCACCACGTTTCCAACATTGCAATGAAACAAGATAGGACAATCCCAGCGGCGAGAATGCAGAAAACACCTGCAAAGCTTTTTATGTCCAGGGCACCTCCTTTCTGTTTGGTATCCACAGATGAGTAAAAATCACATTGACCGTTCTTTGGCCACCACTTATGCTTCAGTATGTCCATGTCACCATTCTGTTGCAGCTCCAGAATCCTTGAGGAAAAAGCAAAAAGTTAGGGGTTACACTGGGCCAGTGGAGATGGAATCAAAGCGAAAGGGCACAAGGACAAAACCTGAGCGCCTTCCATGTGTCTGGGAAGGCCAAGCAACTGGAGAATACAGATGTACTGATCTAGAAGAAGCTTGAATACAGGACTGTGTATAGGACTGAGCATATGGACACCCACGCTCAACTCTCTTTGAACAACAGCACCTGTAAAATCTTTTTCCTTTTAAACCCAGAATGAAAAATGTTAGATTTAAAATGCTTTATTTTCATGGCTGGTTTTTGCTGCAGACAGCAGCACCTGACTTCCGTAGTGTGTGAGATACCTGAAAACATATATTCTGGATTTTAATAGTTGGAAAAGAAACATTTCAAATTAAAAAAAAAAAAAAAAAGAGAGAAAAAGGCAATCAGAGTTTTAGATGTACCACAGGATACACGTTACCTTACTGCAAGCTTACTGTTACCTGGTTACCTACCTGCTGCTTCGGAGGGAGCAGAGCAGAGCCACTTCAGCTGCAATCAGTATGGACCTAAACTAATCCTGCCCAGCAGGAGCACTCAATCTGCTAGCAAGAAATTTCCAGGGGAAGCTTCTTTGCTGTGTAACTCACTTGCCCTTGCACCTACACAGCCAGCCTGCTGCTGAGGATTTGCCGGGTATCTTGCAAGGGCTACGTGTTTCACTAGGCTTCCAGTGGGGTGAGCAGTTTGAGTGACAAGAGTTTTGTTTGGAAGATTTTCATATGTGATTCATTTATTCATCTCAATAAATACATTTTTTTTTTTTTTTAACAAAAAAAACCCACAAATATTCCGAAGTACCTTGAGTGACAGCTGGGTGCTTATGATTACCCAAAATAATAAATTCGATGATTACATATAAAGGGAATAAAACAAAAGGAATGTTTTCCTTCACATAATAAATTTGTTTTTCATTTCAGCATTGGAAGGCAAACAATCACTTGTGCAATCATTGGTCACAGCATGGAAAAAAATCCAAGTGCACACAAATCAGCAGCAGTCTGGGATGCTGCTGCCGGAAATTGCACATCCTGAAGCTTCCAAAGGAGGCAAGGATTGGTCAAGGACCGAAGACTCTTTGTTCTGCTTTAAGGGGCAAGCTTGGGCATGAGCAGTTCCGACAAGATAGAAAGAAGAATGCCTTACAAAGAGGGAGGTCAGTACACTGGAAGAGAGGAGCAGTGGGATCCCCATGGCTGGTGATATTCAAAGGTTGCCTGAGCAACCTGACCTAACTGGGCCTGCTTAGAACAGAGGGCAGGGCTACAGACCTCCGGGTCCCTTGCTACCAGAAGTACTCCTCCATGACTGCGAACGTGATTTGTATGCCAAATTACATTATGGAATATGCTGCCTACAGACATAATTCACTGTAATTCCAGGTCTCGTTCTCTGAGATCTGCAATAGGATTTCAGGGAATTCTTGGGCCCAAGTATTTACATCCACAGGGGCAGCAGGTAGCATTTCTGACAAACGAAAATCTTGTGTAAATTCTTAAAAGGTAACAGCACATTAGTTTTCAATTTACAGTCTCAAACATTCCACATATATTTCTTTATATTTAGGAACCACTATACTACCTACACATAAGGCAATAACCAAACAACATTTCAGGGCTTTTTGTTCTTTTAGCAGCAGCTCTAATCCCTGAGCAGGGCTATTTTGCCTCTTCTATTCAGTCAGTGATAGAAAGAACCATCTAAATGATTGCTCTATTCTCATTAATTAAATGATTCTTCACTTGTCACTTTAATTCCTGATTACACAAGACATCTTTTCAACAGTAGGCATTTGCATAAAACACTGCACTTCAGCTTGTTCCTTAACAGAGATTTATTCCTAATTGTACTCCTGGTAATGATCAGCAATTTTCTTTATGGATGTAACATGTAAGTTCAATTACCAAAAGAAAAACAAGAAGAAAGAAACAGAAACCAGGGACGGTAATTAAACAATTACATGAAAGACCTCAAGAAATTGAAATTTTATCATGAAGACTTGTAAAACCGCAGCTGAAAACAGACGTTGAAATATATACCACGTATCAAGAGAAATTATGAGAGCATGAATAGTCAACTATATAAAGTTCATGCAGGGGAAAAAGGAGGTCCTGGTTCTGCAGGAAATAGTTCGTGTCTGAATTCCAACATTTTGTGAAACCAAGATGACAGCATTAGGAGGATGTGATGCTACCCACGTTTTCCTAGTTAAGGGAATAGCTATTTCTGTAGCACCTTCTCAGAAATAAAAATTACGCTTTTAGTGGAACGCCATGAAAAATAACGTGAGGAAGGACGGTTTCTTGCAGGTATGCAGCAGGTAGGCACCCTCTCCCGTGCGTACTGCAAGAGTTTCCCACACGATGGCAGTGTTGCCCTAAAGATCTGCGCTGTTGCTGCAGCTCCTGCTGGGTGCCCTACCCAAGCTAATCAAATACCTGTTGGGCAGCAGACACTACAGTCAGTTTGATATTTGATTTTCAAATTTAATAAGGGACTAAAATAATTGCGCGTTAACTAAATGCAATGAATGATAATGATACACTAAAAGCTATGAAAATGTCCAGCAAGCACCTCTTCCTTGCAACTCCAAACTTTTTACATCTGAACTTTTCCTCCAGGCACCTTTGAGCCTACAGCATGGAGTGCCATTGCTAAACGTGAGCCAATAGTGGTGGACAGTAGTGAGGAGGGCAAACGATTTCCTGCTGTTTCAAAATACCATTGTCTTGAGCTTATGCAAGAAGCCCATATATTAAAATAGCCTCAGTTGTCTGAAAGAACGTTGCCTTTGAAACTTTCCAATAGAACATGGATCTCGGTCTATTTTTCTCTAGCAGGCAAACTGTTACGCTAACATCCTTTAAGGAGACGAGATGAAGTTACTAAACTGCTCTAGAGGGGGAAAAAAAGGGAGTCTGCATACACTTCAATTGACTGGACCTTCAGCTCACAGCGGGTCAAAGGAGATGATTCTGTCCTGCTCTACTGCAGCCCCACCTACATTACTGCATTCTGCTCTGGGGCCTAACAACATTTCATTCTGTTTTATCTGGGGATAAGACTTTGCAGAATGAAGTTCCGCTCATGTCTTGGTGAGCTACAATGAATTTTCATTATTTTAGCCTTATCCCTGTGGCCTTGCTTTGATACTCAAAGCCCCGACTTAGATTCTATACCAAGTGCCAATAAGCACCGTCATTTCTCTGTGCTACCCAGCAAATCTTGTTTGCATCACATTTCAACTATGAAGCTGCTGAGGATTTATCTGTATTCACTTACAGTAGTGAAACAATCCTGGGGGATTTTTTCTTGTCCAAATACACAGAATAAAGAGATAAATAGCAGTCAGGAAAAACAAAAACTAAACCAAAAAAAAAACACCCAAACCCCAAATCCAACTCCTAAGTGTTTAGGGTGCTGCTGGGTTCATACCTCAGTTGCACTACCCAGTTAGCCATTTCTTGACCTTTCAGAGGGTATCAAAACACCACAAAACACAGCCCAGAGTTGGAGTAGGCATGAAAAGTTGTAGTGAAGAAGTAGATGTCTGAGGGAGAAAGTAAGATGGGAGTAGTACCCGTGCCCACCTCCAAGCAGGCTGAGGTGATGCTAGGAGTGCATGCAAGAAGAACAAAACACTTTGAGGCAGAGAGAATAGGTCTTGATAATGGTAGATAAGAATCACAGAATTACTTGAATGGGAAGAGACCTTAAAGATCATCTAGTTCCAACCTCCCTGCCATGGGCGGGGTTGCCACCCACCAGATCAGGCTGCTCAGGGCCTCATCCAACATGAACTTATGCATCTCTAGAAATGGAGCATCCACAGCCTCTCCGGTCAGCCTGTGCCAGGACTTCAACACCCTGTGAGTGGAAAATGTCCTCCTAACATCCAGTCTAAAATTCTCCTCTAGTAGTCTCATCTTGTCCTGTCACTATCAGGCTACATTAAAAGTTCCTCCTGACTATAAGCTCCTTTTTAGGTACTGGAAGGAAGCCACAGGGAGGTCTCTCCAGAGCCTTCTCTTCTCCAGGCTGAAGAAATCCAGCTCCCCTCGATCCTTCTTCATAGGAGAGGTGCTCCAGCCCTCTGATCATCTTCATGGGATCCCTCTGGACCCACTCTAATACCATCATGTTTTTCCTGTGTTGGGATCCCCAGGTCTGGGCACAGTACTCCAGACAGGAGCAACACCTTGCACTCGGCATGGTTAAACCTCATTAAGTTGATGCGGGCCCACTTCTCAAGCTCGTCCAGGTCCCTCTGGTAATGCTGGTTTTGCAGAGTCTGGTTCCTGTTTTGCTGTGTCTTCATTTTATTTTTAAGCCAGTGTTTTGATGAGCTGCCAATCGCAGGCTGCACAGGAATTTTTTCACACTGGCCAAATGCAGCTTGGGCTGCCAGATTAGATGAAGCTGTGCTCCCTCAACACCCATTCCCAAAATTAAAACCAGCAAAAGAGTGCTTTAGGGCCCAGCTGTGAAACTTATTTCTGGCATGGGCTCCAAGCAGATCAAAACCCCACCAAACTGCACCCCATGAGAGAGCAGGCAGCCACCTTCATACCTCACAAAGACCAGGATAAACATCTTCCCTTCCAGGTATAACAGGGGCTGTGGCAAAACAGACCTGTTCTTCAGCACTGAGGATTTGCATAGCAAATAACTTGAAGAGAGAAAGCACATGACCTTCTGGTTTTGCTCAGTAAAAAATGATTAGCTTTGGAATAGACGGCACTCACGTCTTGGATCCCATGAATTAGTATTACTTTGTTCAGATTTAACAGATTTAAGTAGGTACGAGTTAACTAATTTGAACCAACAGTCTCCCACATACGGAATGTGGAACTTCAGTGAAACAGCACCTGCAGTAATAAAAAATGAGATATGAAGTATCTTCATTAGGCAGTCATGCTAGAACTTGTTAAGGAGATCTCTACATCATTTTTGCTCAGGTCATGTGGCATTGCTGAATACTAACAAATCACAAAATTTAATTATTAACTTAACTACAAAAAATTCTGCAACGAGCTTTTACCATGTAGACCTTTTGTACTTTTCCTGCTTGGGATAAAGCAGCGATAGAAGTAATAGTACCTATTTATAAATCCTAAATGACAAGCAAACACCTCCAGACAGACACACAAATATGAGTTCAATTAAGCTTAAAGCTATTACGGTAAACACCAAATTAATTCATTACAGCAAGTCACGGTATGCTGCCAACCTTATTAAAACAAAGAAATGTACTTTCAAGGTATACTGCCTCCTGCACATCACCTGCATCCCAGTCCTGTTCTAGACCATTTACTAAATTACTTGAAAAATGACAGTTACTAAGCTTTATGGAGATGATGTAGTTCATGAGCCACGTGAACGCCTGGGGCTTAATTTTCCCTCTTGCCTTCACTACCACAGAGCAACGGCAAGCACGTCCAATTGAATGCAAGGTTGGACAGGGCAGCTCATGGCTTCTGCAGAGGAGCAAAGCAGGCATCAGCAAGTTCCTTGTGACAGTTCTCTGTCTCTTTTCATCCATTTACACCAGGAAATACCATTTTGCTAGCAGTTCCACTTGTGAAGTCACCCCTAAGACACAAAGGTCAGCTGCCACTTTGTGCAACTGCCACAGCACAGGGATCATGCTCCATCCTATAACTGCACTTTCTTCAAGCTGTCCCCTATGATACTGCTTGTGCAAAATGGAAGGCTGCCATAAGTGACATTTTGACTGTGAGGGGCACCACTCAATTACATACATACAATCTGAGGACTTGACTCATGGGTCTCTAGCTGGACGTAAGCAGACAGGTGCATTTTTTTTTCCCAGAAGTGGCATAACTGATAATATCTCACCAAATCAGGAGAGCTCAGTACCTGAAGTTGGCAGGAGTTTCACCAATAACTTGCAGACAGCAGAGACAAACACGAAGCACACTTAAGAACACAACTCTTCTGGTTAGGCTGTCATGAAAACGACATTTGTCTGCACAAAAATCAGTACAGGATAGTTGGATTAGCCAAAAACAGAAAGCTTGGAAAATGTCCTTTCAGTGACCAGTTCTTCATTTAGAAATAATGAAGAGAAAATGCTAAAATGCTTATTTTTTTTAAAGACTTGCTTTTTTTTTTTGTGTGTGTGTGGACAAATGGGATCACATAAGGACTAATGCTTCTGTTTGGACCATTTGCTTACCATCCTACAAGGAAAATAAAGAAAAGAGGCGCTTGCTGAACAAATATGCAAGCTACATCTTCAGCTAAGAAGCAACTAAGCACAAAATCAAATGACTAACATGATTAATCTTAAGAATTGCAATGAATAGCAAACTCTATTTTTATGTTTTGTATATGTTTATGCTACCTTTAAAAGTCCAGCACTCATTACAGCTATAACAATGTGATCTTTGCCAATATCAAAGTTGGGCTTCAGTGACTTGATAACAAGCAAAAAGAAAGCAAGCCTAAAAGACTCAGGAGAGTCAAGAGAGCTCGAAAGGAAAAGGCAGTAAATCCCACAAAGACCTGGGGCATAGCTGCAGTTGGAAAGTGAACACCTTAGGTGGTCTTTGAAAATGTCAGCATCATCCTTAAGTACACTGTGATATTTGGGTGGTTGGGTGACAGGCAAAGATCTTACATTTTAGTGAAAGAACCTGGAAATGATGATCATTGCTTGGAGTCATGCTTCAGGCAGTGCAAAGCCTCAGATATATACAAACTCTATCCACATTTCTAGAAACAGAATATACATCAGTCATACCAAGACCTCTTAATTCACTGTCTAGATCAGCTTGTTTTTAAAGTAAGATATCTAGATTGCGCTTGACTATTAGACATTCATTTGATCTTCACATAAGCAAAACCAATGAAATAAATAGCTGACTTTTTGTTTTTAGTTTGTTCACTGCTTTTTTTTTTAAGCCCTTGAAAATGAAAAACCTTGGAATTTTCTTTTAGAGAGTGTTCAAATGAATTAAATACACAGCTTGATTTAAATATAATCATTTGGATTATCAAATAACACAGATTAAGAATTTACAGCTGTCTACAAAGTGAACAGAGTTGCTGAGCGAGCAAGACAAGCTAGACAGATAAACATGAGTCTGAAAAATCAAACCATGGCCATATAATTTATGTCTGAAACTAGACATTTCTGAACATCTCTAAGGCTCCTAGCTGCTTCGTTATAGCAGTGAGAGCTTCTCAGATCCATTCCCACACATGTTTTAACATTTGGGTTTGAAATGGGTAATTTTGCACACTGATCCAACTGTAAGGCTAGTTAATGCTATACCAAGGAGAACTCACGCCAAGTGTTCCTTTGAACAGAGAAAAGTGAAGAAGTTTAAAGAATCCCTTATGTTATATTAGTGCTCCAAAAACAGAACTCAAGAATCTTATCTGTCCTCCCAAGCAAATCTTTCACAGAAGATCCTTTCCTGGAGACGAACTCATGGCCTACCGTGACCTTTGCCTCTGGAGGAAGTGGGTCAGAAGGAACGAGCAAGATCTGAAGCTTTGCATTTAGCCTTGAACCTATTTTTCCCTTCAAATCTTGGCCAACGTTATTCATACAAGTTGTTCTGTGCAAAAAGAGTTCATGGGCAAAAGATACTCACAGCAAGGCCACTAACACAGCTGAGTTGCCTGTCAGAAACTTCAGCTCAGACCGAAGCACCAGGAAATAAATGCTTTTCTTTGTGACTAATCCATCCAGATCAGACCTGAGATTTTTCCATACAGTCAGATATAGAAAGGTACTGATATTCAAAGTGCATCCGTCACGCAAGATAACGCAGAAACCTTCCCACGTCAGGGCTTTCAGTCAGAAGCATTTCACAGATCAGCAAAGGTTTAGCAAATCTGAAAAACATGAGCTCCAAGGAAGAGTATGGAATGAAAAATTCACACCGACTGCCCCCTGAACCTACCCAAATAAGTAAGTTCGCTTGGGACAAAAACAAGCACACACCCATACAAAAAAAAGTATGCATCATCTGCGTAGTCTGAAGATTAAAGTCACAACTAATGGAATCTATGAAGAACTTGAGATTTGGCCCTCTGCAAGAACGAACTCCTCAAATGCTCCATATGTGTATTATTTCAGTGGCCAATAATTACCTGCAACAGCAAACACACAAATAAAAGTTACAAATCACATAAGCAGGAAAAGTTTCAAGGAGAAAACGGAACCTTAATTTTTAAATTTAATATTAAAAAAAATAATTCAGGTTCCTAATAGAGCAACAGCACAGGCTAATAGCTATTTTTTAAGCGCTTCTATGTTTTTAAAGCATTTGATGCTGCATCAAAATTTAGTGATTTTCACGAGGTTTAGTCATTTTCATGCAGAATCTTGCCTTCCCTTTGCCACATCTTTGTCACGATTATCAAAGTCCCCATAGCTTAACTGAGTAACTTTCTTAAATCCTAACCTTAAAAGTAGCAATTTCAGTATTTAGCTTTGCAGTCTTAGAGTCTCTCATTTTTTCTCAGTGATTGGGAGTTTTATGAGGTTCCTCCCCCCTGTTCCCTGGCTCCCACCTGTCTGTTACTTACTGCCCAAGCTGACTATATTCCATTCCGCTTAGGGCAATAAGTCACATAGGAAAAATAAGCTTGCACGTGTATGACAGACATGTAACCTACAAGCATTTAATACCTTGACCAACCAACTCTGCAATTTCAAGAGAAGCAGAAATATTTCACAGGCAGTCAGACTGAATGATGGGCAGTTACCTGGCATTGCTGCAGCTGCTGCCCCTTCATTCACAAAAATGCCTAACTCCCTTGTAGGCGTGCATCACCTGCCATCCAGATTTGGAGGAGGAACCCTGCCATACCTCTCAACAAATACAGCCCCCACAGCATCCTCCTATGGATGCATCCTCCTGTGCACACTGCTGGGCTGGGTTTGGTTGTGTGGTCAGCCACGACTCACAGCTGCAGATGGAATACAACGCCAGCCTTAACTGCATGGTACTACAAAACGTACCTAGTGCTTCCCTGTATTTTGTGCCAGATGAGCTGTGGCTAAAACAAATAACTGCAGAAATGAAGTGTGCTGCATTCCCAGGTGTATTCTATCAACTGTCCTCCGAAGTGAGCTGATAGCTTTGTAGTGAATTTAACAGTTTTATAGAGCAGGTCAAAACCAAGTGACTTGGCACTGAGATTCAATTTCAGTAAGGCAGCGAGCTGTTCAGACATCTATGCATATCTCCTCCAAGATCAAGGGCACAAGGTCAATTCTGCAGCTTCTTTGATAGCACAGAGAAGCCAGCTCCTTCCTTTCCACAGAAGCAGCTCATCTGAAAGCCTGTTATGCATCAGCTGCTGTGGCACTGCTGTGTGCTGCACGCATTGAGTGTGGGGAAAGCTTGGTGGCAAGCAGGCCCCTTTGGAGGGTCTGCAGCAGTCAGAAGCAGAGTGGTGAAGGAGAGGCTCAAAAGAGCCAAGAAGTCCCCCACAAGTTCAGAGAGAGAATCAGAATCAATCCTGCTTCTCTTGAGAAGCTGTCCGGCAGGAGAGATGGAAAGGTGATTTTCCCAACCCTAATTTCCCGATTGAAGGAAATAAAAGTTAATTTGCTGGAGGGCAAAGGAGGACATAAATAGGTTCTTTCTTTTACCCAGCCAGCACACCTTTCTCTACCTCTGTATCATACCAAAAATGAGGATTGTACTTAGGAGTCTCATCTCCATGCTGCAAGCTCACAGCTGCGCAGGATGACACACCGTCCATCACTGTCCTTGCTCAGAGAGCTGCCATAAATAATGGCACAGAAGCTCTCCCTTGCCACCAACAGCTGCTGCCACTGCCAGGAGCAGAGCTTAACAAAGTCCCAAGGCGGAGAAAGCAGAACAGCTCAAAAAATAGGATCCCAGCATTTATCATCACATCAACTTGCGAGCCTTTCAAAATATTTGTCTCTTTTCTCTCACAGGAGAATTTCTTTAAGGAAGTTGTCATAACTCCAGACAAATTTCAGGAGCTTGCTATGTTAATTTTCTGAACCTTTTGAACAGAGAAAGTGTTTTCACTTGTGAAATAATTTAATAGTGACATCACCCTGCTTTCAGAGGAAGCAGGGGCAGGACCACGCAGCAGGTGTTGCAAGAGCAAACCTCAGGTGAGCAGTGCAAGCAGGGTGAGCTTGGCCTGGCCTCTCCCCATCCCCTTTTGCACTGGGAGTATTTGTTTTCATAAGAGAATAGGAAAATAGAAGGTAAGGCAGAAGAGCAGCTCAGTAGGTTACATGACAGTGAAAAAGGCTAAGGCTGTGACTTCCTGAACAAGCAGTTGGCCTGTTCCATTGCTCAGCCCCTAAATCAATGACTGCTGCACAGTCCTCCCCTGGTTGACCACGGCCACAACCTCGATTTACCAGATCCAGGCAGTCCCAGACTATTTGCTCCAATCACTTCACGCACTTTGGGTCAGACCTTGCAGATAGCTAGAGATACCTCTCTGAGACTGAGGACACATGCTGCAGTGCATCCTCTCGGACACTGGGTGCAGGTGGGGATAAATAGCTAACAACCTCAGCTAGCCTCAGATCCATCCTTCTCATATTTGGCAGAAACCAGGAGCAGGGACTTTTAAACAGCACTCACACTCCTTTAAGATTCATGGAATCACAATCAATTACATAAGACAGTTCCAATTAGGTTTTTGTTAATCAAAAAGCATTTGGCTAAAGTTTCATTTCAATACATTTTCTGTCCAGTGTAGAAAGAAAATGAATTTGCCTGAGTTCTGTAAATAAAGATCTTCCTTATAAAGATATATCTAATCTCTGAGAGCTGGCTAAAAACTGACTGTCTTTTCTTGAGTCCAGAACCATTTAGATATGGCTGGGATTGCCTCTGTGAGATAGCGGTGCTCGAGAGCTTTCCAGAGCTTCTGCTTCATTAGGCCTCAGCAGATGCCAAAGGCTTTTTGTTTAGGCTAGTTCCTAATTCTGATTTCAGTTATAAACCATGTTAATAAAATGTTCTCCTTTTACTGTTTTCTAACCTCCCTTTTCAGTTGGACGTCAGCTCAAATTGGAAACCCTGACAAAATGTCTCAGAAAGACACGTGTGCCACAATGTGGGCAAACTGAGCTCCTACCCCACGTGCCCAGTTCAAAAGAAAGAGGTCAGATCTCTTCTGTGACAGGAATGATCTGGTGGAGAAGAGAACTCATGCTGAAGATAGTGATAAGAGATGCCTGTCCCTTTGAGCACATCTGTGTTTAGGAAGTACTGCAGGGTTCATGAAAATCAGATAGAAGAGCCTGCCTGCACCATAAAGCTGTCAAAACAAATACCAAAGCTTAGGCTTCTTACTTGTCTCCACCAAAACAGAATTATTACTTTCCAGAAACAGGAATCCAACGCTCAGCACAGGACTTCCCTGTTGGAGAGGACCACCCTCAGCTGCACTGTGCTTGGAGAACAGCCTGCACTCACTGCTCTTCTCCCTCTCAGGCACAGGAAGCATGCAAGTGCAAAAAGACAAAGCTCACCCTTGCTGTCTGCTCAATTAATGACCTTTAAGCTGCCTAGAAAGGTTACTGAGCCCTTGGTAACAGGTGTCAGAACAAACCCTCTGCCCCTGACACATACCTGCTCCCTGTGGTGTGCGCAGTGCAATGAGCATGATGCTTTGTCCATGCTGTGAGACCAGCCCAAGGAGCCTGTGGTTGCTGCCTGCATCCTTTTAGAGTGCAACCCCATGGCACGTGAATGGGACCAAAGAAAATGAATCCAGCTGCAGAATAGGGCAGCCAGGTTTCCTCCCTTGCTGGAAACAGAAGGCAACACAGCAAGGCAGGCAGCATGAGGGAGTGGTAAACATATTTTTAGCGCCCATTCAGGCAGAGGAGAAGAACAACCAGTACAGAAAGCTTCTGCAGACAGAAAGGCACTCACGCTCACTTATACCATATCACTTCAGAGCAATATTACCAACAGGACCATTGGTTGCTCATCACATCTGTGAGAGAAGTCACATTTACCTGCTTTCCCTATGGACGGGCTCCTTAAGACTGCATATCTACAAATTGAGTTAATATTTAACAACAACAAAAAAACCCCTGCAATTAAATAACACAGAATAAATCTGACCTAAGGACTCAGGAGCAGTTAAGGTGTTTAGGTAAAAAAATAAAAAAGTTTGCATTCAACTTTAAACTAATGTTGGAGGTACACCGTATTTCCAGGTTTCTCTGTTCTAGTTTTTTCTCTCAGTCCATGAACCCATTTACATGACTATCTCCCATCCTGTGCACAGCTCTGGGGCTAGCAAGGGACTTTTCTGGATGAGTCATCACATTACAGTGGCTGCTAGGATGCTTCAGGATTGTTTATCTGCTCACATTTTGATGCTGGGGGAAGGAGGTTCCACTTGCGGAGGACAGATTCAACTCTACATGACTGCTTGAAGTCTTCTGTCCAGAAAATACACAGAAACCTCCAAGCTCCTTGGACACACTGACCCACTGCATCAGCATCATTTCCAGCTCGTATAAGAACACTCCCTCCTAAAATGCACACAGTGCAAGGCCAGTGTAAACTCTATGATAGCATTTTATTGCCTCATTCAGTGCCTAAGTCTTGACCAAGGAGATTTCAACTCCTGATGCCTTGCTACAGAGGCTCTGGGCAGCTAAAGTCTTTGTCAAGCAGATGAGGCCATAGAACTGATCAAGTTCATTGGCTGGGAGAAGTAAAACAAGAGAAGCAGAGAGGCTGATCCTATAGGCTTTCTGCCTTCTTACTGCAGTATGCTATGACTGTCTGACAAGGGCTTTATGACAGTCTGATTAAAAAAAAAAAAAGGTACCTGGGAGGGGCACTGGAAAGACAAGTAAAATCAGCACAAAGTTTGTTAGTCACGGGGCTTCAATGTGCAAAAAATTTCATTTCTTTTCCTACAGACATCCAATTTGTAACATCAATACATTTTCTGTCAAGATGAGAACTGTGGGAAACATTTTCCAGAACAAAAAAGTAGCTTCAGCATTTTTTAATTTTGTGAGAATAGAGCACAGGCGTGCCATGCCACACTATAAGCAGTGGTGGCAAAGGTACAACCAGTCCATGTCTAATAACCAGGACAAACCCTTCCTATCACTGAATCCCCACTGAATTCTCCTTTGAATGACTGCATCTTAGTCACAACTACATCCGTAACATATATGTGATGTCATGTATGTTGCTACACCACAGCAGGGTTTAGGTGGCTTGCCAGCACACTTGGGGAATGCTAGCACATCCAGGGGGTGCAAGTGGATTACAAAGAGCAGATGTGACAACGTTTTCTCACTGCAGGTGCTGTTAAAAGGAAGATGAACATTTTTTGCCTTACTGTGCCTTTTGCTTTGGTACGAGATGAGATCTCAGGGCAGGCACCGAGTGTCAGAAAAGAGCAGTGAGAGACTCCCATCATCGTTAAGAAGCATGCACTACTACACATGGAGGCCAAGCAGCAAAGATACTTTTTCCTCTTGCAATTACTTACACCAGTGCTTCTAAACCTGCGTGGTGCCCCCCCAGCCCCAACAAATCACTTCCAACAGCTAATGGAGTGTGAGCACCCACCTCACCTCAAGAACCATCAAATGAGAAGTTCCAAAGAGCTCAATTAGGTTACCATAGTTTAGAGGGGTAACTGACAGGGTTGGCAGGCACAAGGCTTTTGAGGGGCACTGGGTGTCTTAGCAGTAGTCATACAACACCAGCTCCAAATCATTATAGATCTCCACAGAAAATGCAAGACTGCTCTCAGATCCCTCTTAAGTACATGGGGCAGGAGGGAAGAAGAGACATATAAAAACTGTACTCATATTCTCAGATTTTTCCTCCACTGCACAGTGCCCACCATGCAGAGATAAAAGCGATGCAGTGATAGCTGGGGTGCTTACTTCGATGCCTTTATGGTTTGAGTCTGATAAGGTGCTGGTTCAGGAAAGGTCTCAGACAAAGCTGCTTCATTAGAAATAGAGACCACAGCCTTTCAAATGTGATTCAATAGATGATTATCAGTTCCCACCGGACTAAGTTAAGCAAAAACACCCCTCATCTGACTCATTTTTGCCATGCAGCAGCTCAGTTCTCATTAGCATTTTGTAACTCATTTCCCAACACGTTTAATTTCAAAAACTTAATAGTTGAAAAGAAAAAAAAACTAAATAGAAAATAAGATAAAGGGTGACTATAGAAAAAAAAATCATTATCTTAATTACAGAGCAGCTTTGTCCTCTAATGAGAAGGTAATTTTTTCCACAGGACAGCATTGATCGAATAAAGGAGGTGCTTTAAATGGGACTGAATTTTGTGCACTGCACTGAACTTCTAACCTCCCACAACTTATATTTACTGCATTTCAGAGCTGTACTAAATGAAACACCTTTTTTTTTTTTTCCCCAAGGGTTGCAGGTTCCTTTTGTAGAGCTCCACTACCATGGAATTAAATATCCAATGGTATTCAAAGTAAATCAGTAGCAGTGGATTTTTTGTGCAGTGTGTAAATATACATATATATAATCTCTGTCATTTGCTACGGCAGGCATCACTCTCTGCAAACAAAACAGACAAACTTGCAGAAGTGCATTAAGGGTCTTATGTCTTTTGTTCCTCCAGGTAACGCTAGGAAATGGCAGCTGAGCCAAAAAGGACTGTGCATCCCCAGGGAAACACTACCTCAGAGAGCTCTTCTGTGATTCAGTGCCTCAGCTTGCAGCTGAGGGAGTGCCCTGGAGCACAAAGCTCCCTCTTTGCACTCAGCCATAGTGTCACAGCTCTGCCTGGCAGCAGGGTCTGCGTCACTGGCTGCTTTTGTCACTGCTCTCATCCCCTGTGCTCCTGCTGTTGCTGAGGTCTCCAAGGTAAACCTAAAGATGATGCCTGCTCCTCAGAAGAAAGAAGAAAAGGAGATACTGGCAAATAACCTTTCCTTCTGTGATTGTTTTTCTTGCTATTTTGCTGGAGGCAAGAAGAAAAGGTAAGAAGTTAAACCAAAGTTCTCCCTGATGCAGGTAAGCATGCCTTTTGGTAATACTGAGTGTTGCACTGCGCTATCCAGTTGGGAACGGAACTCAGAGTTAAGTCTGAAAAATCACAGCAGTTGAAATCACATAACTTAAAGCTAAGCAGCCACTTGGAATGTCTGGAAATTCATTAAGGACACCCTAATATTCTGCCCATGTCAAGTGGCTCTGGTCAAGGAGACCTGTCAGTAACGATTCTGAAGACAGAGCATATTTCAAACAACTCATATCCTAATAGAAACATGGTTAAAATAGTTTCTCTGCTTCACTTTTCCCTGCAACGCTGTGTACACTCAAACTCTCTAATAGGGGTTAAAAAAAATAAAACAACCAACAACGCAAAGTACAAACGGATCTTAAATTCTGAGCTGCCAGGGAAAAATACATCCTCTACCAAAAATGCAATTCCTCTCAGAGTTTCTGCATCCTCATTCAAAAACAATGAATAACCAATAAGCTGTATCTACTCTCCAGTCTCAATCCATTAAGTAACATTATGGAAAGTAGTTTATACAAGTTTTTTTGCTAAAGGATACTCTTGAAGTTGACTAACAGTTCTAAAATCTAGATAAAAATCTTGGAAATTAAAATTATGTTCGTACCAACATTGACAAATTTCTTTCTTTCTGAACTGGAATAACTAAAAAACAAATATGTCTTGAATTGAGAAGACGATCTCTTCAATGAGGAATCGGTCCTGGCCATTCTTTCTTTAAATAAGAATCTACATTTTGACAACAAATCATGTTGATTGTAGAAAGCAATATACCCATCAAACTTCAGAGCTAGTGAGGTTAAAGCACGGCCTCTGGTGGAAAAGAAAGTGGGAGAAACCTCTCACCCCAAACCCCTCTGGTGCTAGAGCTAGGGGTCTTCCTGAAGGGTAAGATTCAAAAACTCCAACCAATAGAAAAAACCCCTCTTACTCACGAAATTGTTCCAAAACTTCATTTCCTTTGTTTAAAAGAAAAAACAAAAATCACACCTCAAAAGCTTTAATTCAAGATTGAGCTCATGTGATTTCAATGTCCGACCATTAGACTTAGATAAGCTATTTTTACTCAAGACTGTTACCAAAATTTTCTTCCCACATATTCAAGCTATAATCACATCCCAGTTGATCACCTTCTCACTCATGTTTAGATAAGCAAAAAAGCTTGAGCTTCTAACATCTTTCACAAGTCCTGTTTCACAGATCCCAGGTTGCCTTTTCAGCCATTACAGCTCTGAATTTTTATGTTGTATCTGTAGCAGAAATGAACTTTGTATTAATAAGCATTAAAAAATATCACTGGTGCTGCATGAAGAAGCAACATCTCCTTTTTGCTTGCTCGGTGGTATCCAACTTGCATGTTAAATTCCCAATATTTCTCCATAGGATTCCTGCAATAACAAATTGAGGGTATGTTTTCAATTAAAGAAGAAAGTAATTACACTTGTAACAAAATAGAGTAAAGCTCTTTGTTTCAGATTTAAGCATTTAAGAATTTTCATTTTTTAAGGATATAAAATTATCTTTGATAAGAAAATGTTATCAACATTTTCATGCCAGTATTTAATATTTTTGTCAATTTGTCCAAACATGGTATTTGACAATATTTTGTTGTCTTAGTTTGGGTCCCAATATTTGAGAGAGAAAAACAATTGTTGTATTCTCAGTATACTTGTCTCCTCCTCTTTCCCGCTTTTCTCTCCTGAAATCATCTCAACAATTTCACAATTTCTAGCACTTGAGGGTTAATTTGGGTTAAGGAAAACTGCAAAACCTTGCCAGAGACAATGAAGGTCTCATTTCCTTGCCATTTGTTACATTTCATAGAGGACCAGGTGGAGTAAGAACACAGTGCTCACACTTCTGAGAAATCACCTTTACACATGCCACTATATATAGCCGAAAGTGGACTGTAACAACCTGAATGAAGAGCCTCAGTATGCACCCAGAAGCAAGGAGAGTGCATCGAGCCGCTCAAGACAACACATAGCTAGGAGAAATGCGATGAACTGTAATGCTAAGTTAGCACTGAACTGGCGCAGCTGGCAACTACGGAAGCAAGAAAAGAGAAACATTTGAAATGTGAACACCACTGATTTGAAAATTTCTGAAGCTATAAACACTGGATGCAGCAATGTCAATTTAAAGTCAATTTTCAGAGACCTAATAGAAGAGCAGTCAGTGCTAGAATAAACCACTACACCTCACTAAACTATTTATTGTCAGAACAATAGCTATAATGCACACTGCAACTACTCTGGAAAACAGCCTTGGTACAACTGCTAAAAAGGGAAACGAATGCAATAAAACGTTCTCAGCCACTGCAAGAACAGTAACAATATTAATATCATTTGGAAAAGACAGTCAAAGCACTTTGCTAATACTCATGAATCATCAACTTTGTTTGCAACGTAGTTGCTGTGTTTGGAAATTGCATTTTCCATCTCATTCATACAATTTAGCCTTTTAAAGAGTTGCCATGTATCCAACAAAAATTAAATACGAGCCTTGGATGCGCTTACCTCCTGCCTTCATCACAGAAAAGAAAAATACAGTTCTGTGCAAGAAACCCTGTCCTTCCTAGCAAACAGCTCTACAGTATGACCATGAGCTCCCGTGGTAATAAAAATGTCCTCTGTGGGAGACAGTTTCACTTGCAATTAGGTTTGGATGGTACTAGAGGGATGTTTGATATGGGAAGGATGAGAACAGCTTCAGCCATTTTATCCACATGAAAGCATCTACAGTGTTTTGGAGGAAGCCCTTTTCTCCAGCAGCAGTGCATCAGGACAAGCATTTCCCATTTCCCTATGGGCCCAAAGTGATGGTCATACAAAGAAGTAAATCAAGCAGAAATGAAGATGGCTGCGATCAGTGGGTTTCCCTGCAGCATAACAGACTATACATTTTACAAAGGGCACTGAAATGAGTAAGGACTTGAATGTGCCACTGCTGGGTCACGGCAGCAGCTTTTCCCATGTGAGGATGGGGTGATTGAGCTGCATCTGCTGTAAGAGAGTCCACTCTCCCAGAAAACTGAGAATAATAAGCAATACAAATTCTGTCTTACTGGTAAATTTCATGATATGAAAAAAATCCATCCTGTGAATCATGCTTGGTGCCAGCTGGAAGACTGTGTTCAGAGCACAAAGTCTATACTCTCTATAAATATTATTATATTACGTCCACTACACTCAAGGCAACAGCAAGGGGGCTGTAAAACCATTGAGGATACGATACACTGCAGTACTTGTAAAGAAATGCAGCAAAAGAAAAATGATCTTTTATTAAATCTTTGGTTGGGGAGGAGTTTTGCATTTTAACATGGTATTTAGCAATCAGGACTGCTTTTCAAAAGCAGCATTCTCCCTGCCAACAGATCTGATTTGGAGCCCCATGAAGTCCTAAAATGCCATTTAATGCATCTGATGCAAGGGTGAAGGTGAAACGCAGCAGAAGAGCCTAAAGTTTTCTGTTCCATCACAATAGCGCTTTGAGCTGAGACCAAACTCCTGTTCACCACCCTCAGGTGTTTTCAGTATAAATACGAAGAACCTCAGAAAAACAAAGCTGTCTTCTATCAGCTGAATACATACTAAAAAGCTACACAAAATCAAGTTAGAACAAACCACCTCCCCACTTATGTAGCAAAAGACAGAGACAGTGTAAAAAAGCCACCGGTGACCTGGAGGACTGGCTGCTGCACCACACCTTATTACTGGTTGATAGCCTAGTACATTTTGCTTTTCTTTTCCTGCACTGGAATACACCTGCAAATAGTCCAGATTATCCATAACACCCAGAATGGTGGAGGTTTTAATGAAGTGAGTATGTCTTAAGAAATGGAGAAAAATTTGGTCACAACCTACATTCAGATCTTACGGCAATATATAAAGGAGCTACACCACCCCAGCGAGGGTGATGGCATCCCATCTGAAGGCACACACATTTCAAAACCCAACTAAACTGCCCTCAATTCAGGTGTCAGGACTGACAAGATTGGGATCACACTGAGGGAACTTTAATAGCAGAAAGCCAGAAGCAGCATCCTTTCAGACTGGATAGACAGATATCAGTTATTTAAATGGGGCAAAATAAATTAATATTTCACAGGCCTTTCTCACTATATGCAATCATAGTAAATTCTGATACACTCTAAAGTTCAAGTACAGCTCTCATGTAACACCAAGCGAGTACTCTAAAAAATGTTTTTACATTTCAGAGGTGTAGAGTTTGGCTCTAAGAGCATTAAAAGTATTTCCTTTAAGAACAGCAATATTAACAGCAAATCCAGCAAAACTCTTCACAGTACGGTATCAAATGTGTCTAAATCAAATGCCTCGTCACCCATAGAAAAGTTCAATCTTGAGATAATTCAAAAACTTTCGTTCCTATTAAGAAAAACCCTGTAGATTGAAACAAAACCAACCTGCACTGTCTCTATTACAACCGTCTCTATCAGGATAAGCACAGCCTAATCGAACCCAAGCGTTGACTTAAACTAGTCAATCTCTGTGTATTCTGTACTACAGCCAGCATAATGTACCTGATTAACCCTCCTGCTTCTCTGGACACACTGCAAGGATTGTATCTAGCATGGCACTAAACTTGCAGAATTTAAGTAAAAAAAAATCTCTTAAGGAAAAAAATTGCACTCTATTGTGTGCATTTGCAGCCTGGAAAGCTAACCACCTGCATCAAAAGAACAGTAGACAACAGGGTGAAGGAGAAAACTGTCCTCCTCTACTCCATCCTTTTAACATCCCAACTGGAGTACCGCACCCAGGCCAGGGGCCCTCAGTACAAGAAAGATGTACAGCCATTGGAGTGAGTACGTAAAGATGATCAGAGGGCTGCAGCACCTGTCCTAAGCAGAAAGGTTGAGGAAGCAGGGCTTGTTTGGTGTGGAAAAGGCTTTCAAGAGCCCTCCTAGCAGCCTTCAAGTACTTGAAAGGAGCTAACAAGCAGGAGGGAAACCAACTTTTCACGCGGTTTGGCAGCGATAGGACAAGAGGAACGGCTTTAAACTGAAAGAGGAAAAATTTAAGCTAGAAGGAAATTCTTTGCTCAAAGTGGTGAGGCACCAGCACAGGCTGCCCAGAGAAGCTGTGGATGCCCCCTCCACGGAGGCGCTCAAGGACAGGTTGCATTGGGCCCTGGGCAACCTGATCTGATGAGGCTGGAAGCAGATGCTCTTTAAGGTCCCTTCCAACTTAAGACATTCTACAGACTATGATTCAACTCCTTTTGCCACATTCTGGTAAGATTTTTAATACATCCTGTGCTCCAGGATGCATATGGCACAAACACCTCTGCAACCGCGCTGAGGGAGAAGGGGGCAGTGCTGCTGCCATCCAAATAAGGTTTGTAGAATCACACTATAGGATACAAGAGCAGTATTTACTCCTGCAGGCACAGTAACTGAATTTCCAAGCCATAATTGGATGATGTGGTTTGCAGCATCTCCAGAACCCCTTGATGGAATTACATCTGCCTGATAAATTATACAGTTTACAGAACTGTACTTTACACAATACGTGGAGCCCTGGGTCCTGAAGTCTCGGTATATATCACCTACTTTCTCTGTCTGATACCCCAAGAGGCTTAAAACACAAGGAGCTGCCCTTTGCTCAGAAGCAAGGCAGAAAGGATTTAGTCACAAGCTAAGGGAGCCTTTGCAGTCTCACTCCCCATGAGAATGAGAGAGAGAGGAGGCAACAGGGAAATGGAACATCTAGAGTTGTCTGCAGCTCATTTGCTTCACACAGCAACACAGTGCAAACCCATGAAGTATCAGTCACCACGTATAAAAATAGTGCGACACCGTCTGGATCTAGTGGTCAGATTCTCATTCACTCAGTAAATTGCTGACTGGCAACAGGATATCGGGCTAAAACAACCTTCGGTTTGATTCAACGTGTCTTAAAGATTCTGAGCATTTCATTAAGCTGAAATTTTAATATTTGCATACATACTCTGCTGTCTTAAAAAACAGGAGAACAGAGGATGGAACTTTCAGAAGCAGGAGGACAAAAAAAAAAAAAATCACCCACATACAACTGTAGTAGTCCTAACGGTAGCCTCAACCTGTGAGAACCGATGAAAGAACATCGTCTATCTTCCTCTACTTATCCCCTGGCTAGAAGAGAATAATCAATGAGGATGGTTGGACAGAGAATAGATGAATGAGAAAATACTGATTTAGTACACTTAATTAATTAGTTCCTTCTGCTTCCAGTGGTAATGTGGCAGAATATGAGACCGAACAGACCAAGGTAGATACCAATGGCATAATTAGACCTGTAACTGTACGAAGAAAGACATCAGTCTGCACAGGCTGGCATAGTGGAGAAATGCAGTCAACACCGAACTTCCATTGTTGCAAACATGCTGCTTCTTCAAATAACGCATTTGATAAAGCACTTAAAAACCCTAAAATAAAAACCAGCCACGTTCATAGAACGTCTTGGTTCAGAAGGGACCTCAAAGACTGTATAGTTCCAGCCCCCCTGCCACAGGCAGTGTTGGCAACCACTACAATATGAAGAATGTGTACTCTACACACATAAAGACTTGCTAGAACATATCCTTGATATGATTTGTCACTCAAGAAGAACTTACTGGTTATTCTTTACCTTAGATAATAATGAAGTACTCAAAGATGCTCAATGGCACTCTATACATACACAATTCCTTCAGTTTTTCTAGACATCTAAGTACAACTGAGGAACAGCCTTATCTAAAGTTATTAAATAAAAACACTTTTTTTTCCCCTTGACAAAACTAATATTTTTATTGGAACAAAGTGCATATTCCTACTGGGGATACTCATCCCCAGGCAAAATATAACCCTATTACAACCCTTTGTCTAGTAGGGTTATAAAAGATAACTAAAATTCAGAGACTTGTATAAATCCAATTTATAATGGCTGTTTGATCTTTCCAAAGAATCCCACCCTCTCCGCTGAGACCAGTCTTTCTGTCATACTTACAGACAGCTTCAGTGTCCATCTGCAGCAGAGATCACAGCTTGGCAGAAGTGTGTCCCTTACACTGATCCAAGTTCTGCTCTAACCTCCACAGCTGTGAGGCATGACACACATTATTTTAAGTGCATCTTGTTCATTTAACAACCTAATTTGGGGTACAGTTAACACACACAAGTACAGGTCAGTATCATGTTTTGTAAGAAGCTGTTCCAACTGAAGCTAATACCTAGCAACTCATTTTTGTTGGAATCTGACTGAGCTAACCAAGAAATCAGTAAAATTAGCATCTATCTGGGAACTGCTATAACTACTCCTGTCTGACTCATACGACGTCATAAAAATGCACAGGAACAAATGAGGAATTCATGGCAGGACACTGAAAACACCCTAGAAAGTAGCATTAGAAGATGTCATCTGATTTTGACAGTACTCATTCCTAACCCAGTGAGATCAGGTTTTAGATCTTTTTGAATATTAACAAACCCCCAATCACCTGCAGCACACAGAGAGACTTCATAGATCCTTCAGCCTCATTTATCAGGTTGATATGCATCTAATCATTTCCTTTTCCTTAGCCATGCTTTGCATGACATAGTCCTTTCATCTCCTGCAGCAATTAGAAGTTTCTTCTAATTTTTGAAGTTCTACTCAACCTTGTATTTCAACATGGTGCCTTTACCTAGGGAGATGAGGAGCACCTCTACTTAACTTTTACGGTTAAATGCACCAATTCTGGAACAATTCCTTATGTCCAACCACCCAGGGAACTCATCGCTACTTCTTCCCTAAAGGAAAAAGCTCAGCAGACCAGTTGGTAGGTGACAGGGGGCTAAAACAACGTTGATGAAGTTCTTCAAAGGCGAGAAGTGACTTTGGTGCATTTTGGGTCTCACAGTCATTTTGTAGGTTTTTTTTTTTTTAAATCTCACGCATGCATTGCCTATATAACCATCAACACCACTTCTGCAAATACCCTGCTATACCTCTTGCTGAAAAAATAGACCAAAATAAAATAATTTTAGAAAAGAGAGAAGGGTTTGATAACAACACTATAAAAAGCCTGTGTATTTGGCAAATAAATATACACATTTCTACCTGAAGTCACTGCTGTTCCTTTAATTGTACTAGTTAAGCTGAAAAGAAGATTTCACAATTTGCAGAGTGAGATTTGCTCACTGCTAGAAGAAAAATGTGACAAAGTTAAGATCAGGCTGGTAGTGCATCTTCTGGACACATTTGTAAGCTTCCTACTAGAGGAAAATGCTAAGGTTTTTTTCCCCCACCTGCTTCCATTGGACAGGGAACATTTTCCTCTAAAAATGGGTTTCCCTTACGGTGATGTGGTGAATGTTACATGTAACAAAATTAGATCTGACAAAATACACATATAATGATGACTTAAAATTACTGTGCCTAGGTCCACTTTAAAAAGCAGTACCAGTGATCAGAGTGCCGACACCTCCAGGCCCATACACACTTAAGAAATGAGATTACTGTTTTTATAAGCAAAACGTTAGCACTTCACATTTTTATTAAAAGTAAGATTCACTATAAGAATTAATTTTGTTTATAGTTTGTTATTCAAATAAATACTTACGTGATAATGAAATACTATCAGCTACTTGAAGTGGCACATTTCATAGCAGTCAGTACCTTACCTTCTTTGTTAATGATAGCAGCAACACATGCTACATAAAATATAATTACATATAAAATATATTTTTGAAAGAAAAAATACATAATAATTACTAACTACTGGCAAAAACAGCTGCTTCTAGGGTTGGGTTCATGGGAGACAGCGTAGAGCCCTGACCCAACAAGCTTGGATAACTGGAGGTGGCTTTCTAAATATGAAACAGGAATTCCAACCCAAAATGATGGAGTAGGAGCCTTAAACCTATTAGCCTTTGTAAGAGCGTGGTACTGTAGGTTTCACACAAGGAGTCTTCGTTCCTTCCATCCTTTCTTCCATTTCCTGCTCTCACTAACCTCCCACAGCCTGCTGGAGACTGGCAGCGCATGTGATGTGACTGTTCAATAAACCAAAGTATGAAAAATACTTAATAACTTTTTCTCACTATGGTTAGCATGCATGAAATGAATGAGGCTTTCTGCACAAGGGATAAATCCGTAACTAAATGTCAAAAACTATAACTCTCTCTGAAGGTAGCTTATTAAGAATTTGCTATGGTTCATTTTACAGTGACACTTCCATATTCAGGAGTGTCAGAGTACAGAGGAGCAGCCTGGGATCAATTCATTCTGCCATTAAAATAGGAGGAGGTATAAAAAGAGAAAGGAGGGAGAACAGAAGTGGTATCTAACAAAGCATCTGGACTCATTCAAAGATAAAGCAGATTCAAGATTCATTACTGAGCCCCCCAGTCCCAATCAGACAGGCTCTGTGGCACAGCTGGGGTTATTATAGCTTAGCAGAGTAAAGCGTGGCAGTCCTAAACCCCCATTTGCTTAAATGGCATGATATAGCTCTTCCTCCCAGCTCATGTATTAAAGCTCAATGGAAAAACCTGAGTAAGAACAAAATACACAGTACGCATATGTCAGAGAAGACTAACACCACTGCTGCCAGTAAAAAAGTAAATTAACCCTGCTATGACACACTTGGATCTCTGATATTATCAGTTTTTAAAAGCAATACTGGAAGCAATGCAAGACTACGACCAAACGCAGCTTGAATTCTGCAGACTGAGAAAACAAAAGCAATAATGGAAGTCCAGGGATATCAATCAAAATTAAAAAAAAAAAATCAGTTTTGTAGAAGCTGGATAAAAAACAACAACATTGGAGGTGAAAACTTCCCTCTGGAAAACGTCATCTCTGGCAATAGGCCAGCTCCACCAGAACAGGGGTGGAGACAACTTCAACAACGCCAAAAGAGAAGTGCCTCCATTCTTCCTCCCTCACTGCATGAACTTTATTGCTACCAGTCATCATCAAGAAGAGGGCATTTTCCACCTTTAGGAAAGCATTCAGACTTCTGTAAAACACAGAAACTGAAATGGAGGTCAGGGGCAGCTCCATGGAGCAACGCCCAACTCAAGTGCTGCATCCAGCCAGTGCAGAAGAAAATAATGAAAACAAAGGGGAAAGTGCGATAAGAAAGTGCTACTGGCGCGTGAATCCAATCTCACAATAGCTGTCTGACAGCTGAGATGGGAGAGTTCCCAAACTCTCTGGGTGATAACTGGATAAGTACAGCATAACATGAACATTCTAGCAGCAAACTGCCTTCCCTTGATGCCAGAAGTTCAACAAACCTTGTTTGCATTGAAGTGCAAACTCCTGCAGACATTCCAAACAGAAAGTGCTTGCAATGTATCTCGGCTTTGTTCAAGCAACCAGACTCCACTAGTTCTGTGGCAAATATCTTCTGCACTTACACAAATCACTTACAGGCTTGTACAACTAAGCTTTATAACCTAGCATTTGTAAATAATAAAATAAATAGCCTTCTCTTCATCCACTTTACTTCCTGGGGCTGCAATATGGTGCATCAAAAATGAAGCCTATCTTCTAATGAACTAAAAGCACCAGCACTCCCAGAGGTGTACAGTTTTTATGGACGTTGGTCTGTGAGAACTTCATTACGTGTAAGGAAGTTACCGCCAGGTGCTCAGCTTGGCCTTTTAGGTGCTGACTGCCTCCAGATTTGTGGGCTGTTTCCATAAGAAGCATAGGGAGAAAACACTGGGATACTCTTAAAGGTTCATGAAGGCAACGGTCATCGTAAACCACCCAAGACGCTTTTAGGAAGGTAGGGAAAAAGTTACAAGTGAAAATGTACAGCAATCACTAATAAGCCAGCTATTTCCTTCTGGGGTCTCCTATTTCACGTGATCAGCAAGGCTGGATGCAGCCTAGGAAAAATAAATGGTCCAGAGTGGTAGGGGAAAAAGAAACAAGTCTGGGGAGAATAAGGTACAACTGTGGACCTCTTTTCATCTCCCTCTTAAGAGCTGTAATCAGAAGTAAACGCAATGAAAGGCCCCTGAATTTCTAGGTTACAGAGCCTGGTCGAAGTCAGAGAACCCATGGTCCATGTCAAGTGGCTCTTAATTCTTTTATCAGAGATGTCTTGCACTGTTCACAGCAGCATTACCCAGGAAAAAGCAGCTCAGGTGCCACTGCTGATATTTCTCTCACTATGAAAATAGGAAAAAACTGATGTTAAACAGGCCTCTGACTTTTGCAAGGCACTGCTATTATATCCTACAGGAGCTTCTCAGATGTTTTATGCTGTTCATTAGCAGAATGAATAAGTTAAACAAGTTGGAACATTTTAAGTAATGGATAAGTCAACATCTCACTGTGAAGAGACAGACAGAGATCAAGTGGGGGAAAAAAAAGGGAACAAGAAATTAATAATCATTATTTTCAGAAGCACATTTAAACATTTTGCTAAGGAATCTCCTGATTGCCACAGTGATGGTGTGCGCTCTTACAGAGGATGTCAACAGCACTACTGCAGAAAGACTTTGGTGCCTAGAGACTGTTGCTACATGGACCACGATCAGATGCTCTGTTTGTTCTCACGTGGGTAAGCACAGTAACCCTCTGCTTCTGACCTCCGTGATTATTTGTTCTGCGTTCCCTGGTGCTTTCAAGTTATCTGATGGAAAATCGAAAGCCACGTGGACAGCAAATGCTGCTTGGGAGACTGTCTGAAGCCCAGCAGTTTTCACAGAGCTCTCCCTGAACACACCCTCGTAGAGCAGTGACAACACCACCACTTGGGCCCCACACAAGCCTGGTTCAGTGAAGTGTTCAAGGAGGGGCCACAGTGAGCACTTCTGATGCTCTAATATAGGATAATAAACTTCTTTAGTAAATTCAATGATGTTGAAGGATAACTCTCATCAGCAAAGTTAATTACATGGAATCTGATTCAGGACGCAGATGAAAAAGATGAAATACTTTATTTCAAAACCCTTTTCACTCATGTTTTTTAGTTGTCTGATGACTATTTCAGAATTTTTGTGCAGTTCTTAACCAGCCAATTTTTTACTACAGAGAAGCAGGATATAAAATTAATACATAGATTCTATCCTACCTAATTCTTGTAATGCGAGAGGTGGTATGTGCTCTCCAAGACAGACAGGAGATCTCTCCAGGAAATTTCTGGCAGGGAGTCAACCATATCCAAAAAGACCAAACCGAGCTCTCTTCTCATCTGACATCAGTTTTCTGCCAGCTTTAGAGGAGATACTTTCTCACTCATATGGAGATGAAAGAATACCTCTTATCCAAAAAAGCTCTCCTTTTAGTCACGTTAGTCTTAATTAACAGAAAAAAAATGGCATTCCAATTATGATACTAATTCCTTGCAGAGATCTCAATACCTTCAAAGCATGTCATGAGAACAAGTAGAGTAATGCATGACAATGCATACATTTTATCAGCTCCAATGGTACCTGATGCTCATTAAACATTGTTTGAACTAGAATTCTTGCTGTTTATAAAGAAACTCCAATTTCTCAAAAGGAGAATAGATGACTAAGCGCTTTTTCCAGAGACAGAAGTACAGTTTCCTGATGAGAAAAACAAATCACATTCAGTTTAGCACATTTAATGTTGATCTTCTGATTCCAAGGGAGTACTGCACATTGCAGTTGCATGCCTGTTTTTCACAAGGACTGTGGATAACTACAGTTTATTAAACCCTGCTGACACAATCTGTTCTGTCTGTTTTAATGCCGTTATAAGTCAGTTAGGCATGTACCATACTTGTTAGCTGCGTATATACTAATTTCATGTATTGATGAGCTGTCAGTACAAATACCTAATGAATATTAAAATACAAACTCAGATACAGAAATGCAAAGCAGAGCCAGCATGTGGTTAGCATTTTGAGGGACAGGCAGAGAAAAGAAAAGACCAGAGTTCATAGTAAATGACAGTAAACAGTCATGAAACGAACCTGAAAACAAATCACCAACAGCTTTCCAGAAAAGATAGAGGAAAATAATAATTACTGGTCTCAAAAACACAGACTTTAAATATATGCTGTGAACTTCATCTCCTGCCAGCTGATTTCAATATAAATGAAAGCAGTACAGTAGTAAGACAAAGAGAAATAATGAAAAGAAAATAAAGACACTGTATCATAAGAGGGAGAGAAGGGAAGAGAAATCCCCCACTGTCTTCTCCTCAATGCTAATGAGCTATTTAACAATGGCTCTAAAAATGGATAGGAATTGTTACTTTGTATGTTCCACATAATGCAGTCTTTCAGAAAAAGCATGTATGTACAAATCTCTCTTGCTTCAAATGAAAGTGGCAAGACTCAGTCCAGAATGTTTCTCTCCCTTACATTCAGAACCACAGCCAGTCACCTGTCACAGCCTGAAGTCCAGTGCAGCCTTCAGTCTGCCATCTCACCTTTCTCCAGCCTGAAGTGAAAAGCAAATTACAAAGCAAGCAAACAAACAAACAACCCCCCCTCCAAAAACAAAGAAACAAAAAAGCCAACAAAAAGCAACCCTTAAGCCAGAAAAAGAAATAACAAACCATTGCAAGCAGTAAAGAGACGGTGGGGTAGAGACACTAGGAGGAAGCAGTGCCCTACGAGACCTGCCTGTAGTTCAGCCCCTGCTTCCTTCTCTCTGTGGCACCGCTCTGAAATTACAAAAGCCTCTCAAGGGTGTACCTACCAGTTGTGCAAAATGGAAAAAGAGTAGCTACATAACAAGAAAAACACAACAGTGAGATAGAAAGTACAGCAACAACAACAGGGTAACAAAATCTTGGACTGCAACAAATGAACACAAGCACAAACACAGCAGCAATAGACCCAAAAATAAAAAAAAAAGAAAATTTGCTTACCTTTGAAAGACCTCCAGTATGCAGGGATCTCCAGCAAGAAACTCCTGCTTCCACTGCCAACCCCTAAATGAGGTTTGGGAAGGGGTGGAGCCAAGATCCATTGGGCACCTGGTGGAAAGACAGGGCCAACCCAGGGGAGCTCAGGTGCCTGCAGTGTACCTGAGTGATTGGAAGGGGTGGAGCCAGGATCGAGACCTCACTAAAAGTTAGCAGTAGAAGTGAGGGGTTTTTATTTTTTTATTTTTTTTGCTGGAGATCCCTATGTATGAGAGGCCTTCTGAAAGTATGCAGTTCCTTTATATCTGTGTGTGTGTAGCTGTTGCATTGTGCAAATCCTCACCTGTTGTAACCTGGGATCTTGCTGTTCTGCTGTCATTACTGTGCTTTCCATTGCATTATACCCACATCAGCTCATCTCACCAGGGCATATGAGTAACTCAGCCCAAATGGAGCTGGTAAAGTGGGGCAAGGGAAGGATGCTCTGAGATGAGTGTTCACGACACACTGCATGCAACTGAGCACTTCTGTGTTGGCCTTGCCTTTCCAAAAGGTGCTCAATCACTTTTTCAAGGAATGCATTAATGTTTCTGCTACAGCAGGGAAGCAGGAGGCAATGTGTGGTGAGCTCCCACCTGGAAACTTGGAAGTGCAGAAGGGACCTGTCATGAAAATTGAGTGCAGGGACTGGTGGGCTGAGCCTGCGGTATCCCACTGGCCCCAGGATAACATGACTGCAATGCAGGTGTTGCATATTTATACAAGCACAGAGGCACAAGGGAAGGTCAGCAAACAGCTGCAGACTACAAGGAAGGTGCAAAGCTGAGGTGGGCTCTATTGCTGATTATTACAGATGATGTTACTCTGTGGACTTTTTTCATGAGTCAATAGGGGGGGAATTTGCAGGTTTATCTACAGTGGAGCCTTCCTAGCTTGCAGCCAACAGCTGTATTTGTTGATGAAGAGGAGAGCATGTCTTCATGGAACAAATGCACAAGGGCTTATAAAAATTTCATGCATTACATAAACATAAAGGCAGCAAGCCTTTGAAATGAAAGGGGAAATGAATAAAATAATAAAATTATGTTAAGGATCAGAATCCTGTATTAGATTAAACATATGTTTGCCTGGTAGTGTCAGAAAGGATTTAATACTTTTTTGGTTTAAGTAGGATCTCACATGATCAAATACCTCAAGTTACTCTTTGGGCTAGAAGAGAATGCACAAATGTTCCTCTGCCATCTCTCTGTCTCGCCTTCTGCTCTTTTCCCCAGTTCCTTTTTGTCTGTCATCTCCAGCCTTCAAATGACCTCTGTAAAGTGACAAGGTCTAGAAAACTTCCTGCTTCCCTGATCTTTCTTGTGGGCTCTGGTTGCTCTTCTTCCAGCCCAGGAGATCAATTTCAGCAGCAGCCACCAGAAATCTGCTGCAGGGTGGTGGGTCAGGGTTGTCAAGTAAACAAAGGACTCATCATGGCTTGGCATGAGGTACTTCATTATGCTGACTTCATAGGCAAACAAAATCTCTGGGTGAGGTGGTACAGGAAGAGGCACTGCTAGCAGAAATGAAGAATGCAAGACCGCTGGGAATCTTCAACAAGAAATGACTTTTTAGTCCAACAGTAGAGTATGGGTAAATGGTAAAAAACCACAGCTGAATCCAAAGGGTCCTACCATCTTGGGATGGTGGAAAGCCAAAGGTTGGAGAGCTAGGTGCTCAAGGTAGCAGGAAGCACTGCATTTATTAACTGCTACAGTGACATCTGCTTTCCAGTCTCTGCTGTTGGAGCAGAATCCCTGCACAGGTTTGATAGCAGGAGGATTTTAAAAATCTAAATCAGATTTTAGAAAATAATTAGAGTCAATGGCCAATTTCATAGCCTCAAAAACATACCCTCTAGGCAAATAGAAAAAACAACCAAGCAACCAAAAAAAAAAAAAAAAAAAAAANAAAAAAAAAAACAAAAAAAAAAAAAAAAAAAAAAAAAAAAAAAAAGTCAGATTCAATCTGGTAGAAAAAAAAGCCAGATCTGGACAAACAGTACCATCTAGGTCCAACTTGTCTGTAAGTCACTATCTTTCCATTAATTCCCAGATTTTGTTTTAATTTGCTTTCTGCCCTTAGAATAAGGCCTGGTACACAAAGGTAGATGTCAAGCAAACATTCAGTTCAGTTTAATTTGGTAGAGTGTAAATAACACAGACTCTACATTCAGCACTCCCTAAATAAGAGTGCATTATTCTTGTCTCTTGTGGCTATTTTTGTTGTTTCTGGCAGGAAAACGTAGAAAAGGAGGAAATCACCGACCCTGAGTTACAAGCGATGCTTCTGTTATAACTCACTGAAGGCCTAATCCTGTTGGGTTCAGAAGAGCTTTGGTAGGACAAAGGAAGTTTAATGTAATCAAGGATTAAGGTCACACACCAAACAAAAAAATCGGTAAAATAAGGAGGTGAGGCTGGGACACCACTGGGATGTGCTAAATTAGGCAGGATAAGTCCCTCCTCAGGCAATGCTGACCTGGTGAGCATGGGAAGTGAAGTGAAACGTTTCTGAATTGAGGCAGCCATCCATACATCTATCATCTAGGCACTGGGGCAAGGAAAGCAACCTCTTCATGACTCACCCACTTTCCTTGCTCAGCAGCAACAACAAAAGAAGAAACTGTCTTCAAAACCTATCTCAGCTAATATATGCATCCTCAGGCATCCATCAGTGTCACTGTCACCTGCTGCCTCCCTCAGGCCTGATGTGTCAGACCCTTTTCCTTGCTGTTACCTGGAGGTAGAGGAGACAGCAATAGCGCACAGCTTGCTGCTGCAGAATTCATCAGCTGCTGAGAGCATTCAAAATGCCTTCTCGTGCATTGCAATTCCCACTTTGTTAAAGATCCAGAAAATACGCTAGCCTCATTGGAGGATCTGAGGAAATTGAAATGTACCACAATTAAATTTCGCATTTGAAGCTGAGTAAAGTTAGTTCCAATCAAGCTGTCACTTGTCAAGAACTAAGAGGAGGCCATCATTAGGCCTCATTTCAGCTGTTCTGAAATCAGTAATTAACTTCTCAAAGAAAGCAGATATTTTGCAGGGAACTGGAGATGACATTTCAATTTGTGATGCACTTTTTAAGCCAAAGGAGGCTGCATGCTGACACTAAATATTATGCCAACAAACATCAGCAGGTTTGTCGATTCTTCTTCTGTCCTACTTGGGGATGTTTCCCGACACCAGGGGAGATGAAAGCTGAAGGCAGGTAATCCTTTCAAACTGCAGTAAGAAGAGCATTAGCAATGACAGGTGTTCCTAAAAACTACCAGTGGAAACAACAGTACCATTACCGAAGCCACGTCCACACCACTCATCCTTGAGCCCACCTCCTTCTGCTGGAAGCAAGCAGAGGGCAAAGAATGCCAATACTCCTGGTGGCTTCTGATTTTCCAGCATTTTCACACCTTGTGCAAATAATAAAATATATATATATATATATTTCCCTGCAGCTGCAGCACCCAGTTGCTTTTGCATTGGTTGGTTATTCTTCCTTGTTTGCTTTTTTAAAAATCCCAAGGCTGTGGGAAATGATAGAAAGGCCTGTCTAATCCTACGCTGCAAAATGCTGACACAGGCTAAAATCAGCAAGCTCTGTAAAATGCCTCAGCTCATTTAAACGTACACATACGCAAGCATAAGTACTAGGAATATAGCTGACAATCATAAATCTTGCCAACCTGATGCGTGTACAGGAAAGGAGCAGAAAGCTGCCACTGGTGCTCAGATATCATGGTAATGGGAGCCATACAAACAGATGGTGCTTATCTAATATCAGTTAGATAGTGGTTGCCTACAAGATGTCATGGAGTACAATACACAGAAAATTGTGTGAACCAATCATATATTTTGTGCTGCAAGAAATCCATGAGGGAAAAAGCAAGATTCTTCTTTTTAATGACCAGATAAAATCCTTGATTCACACCCTTTAGAGAGAAACGAAGACAGCAGAAGCAGTGGGAAACGCAGAGGACAGATCTGCTCTCAGGGAAATAAACTGAATGCTCTAACAAGCTTTTTTCCAACTTTAGCTCCTGTTTCCAAGTTAAAGGCAGAATTTCCTTCGATTTGCAGACCTGCTGCAGTCAGGGCAGGGCAGGAGAAAGAGTATCCCAAGAGGCACTCCTGCTATGCCTCCAGCAGCTGGAGCACGGTGCAACCAGCACATCTGCATGCTTCCCACATACACACAAGTGGCTATGCCAGCTAGTGTCAGCTGCAAGGGAGAATGTCCTGGGCTCCTTTGGCTTTCTGGCAAGGGTAGAAGTGAGCAAAGTGGCTAACCTGTGTGCCCACTTTTGCTCAGCTGGGCAGGTATGAGGTGGGGAGGTTCCGCACAAACACACGTGCAGGTTTCAGCCGGGAATCGGACTGATGGCTTTTGTGTTGTAAAATAAATTCAATACAACTGTAAAAATCAATTTTATTTTGTTTTGTACTAAAATGGTGTCTACTTGCTGACATGGATCATTAAGTAAACTAGAACAAAAAGGACCGTGAATGAATGAGAACCTATTTAACAGAGCAGCAGCAGCACTACCTGTAAAGAATAACAAGTAAAATACAGTGCAGAGCATTTAAGGCAGCGGGTGACATTTTGTGTTCATCTCATCATGCCAGCATACTTCAGCTACTCTGAAATTTGTTTATGTAAATCAAATAAACAGACACAACATACTGTGGCAATACGCAATTTGATGAGAGAAAATTAAATTCTGTACAACCGTGACACCCAGCACTGCTACGTATGGAGACCCTGGGAGAATTTTTATTACAATCTCTGTTACACAAGGTTTTGAAATGTGGCCATAAAAAATCTGCTTTATAATAAAACCTGGCACGCAGCACAAGATCTTAGCCTAGAGAAGAGTTTTTGATATCTTTTCTCCTCTCTGTGCAGACCAAATCCTAAATGCACTTACAAAATGAAAAGCAAATAAATACATTTTCATTAAAGATGATTTAAGCGTGACAGTTTGGCCCGTCTTGTACCGCTCAAATGCAAAAAAGATAAAAGAAGGTTGTTCCTCATTTAGAATTGTACTGCAATCGTGGGCCACGATAGCAGCTGGGATGTAAATAATGAAATCTGGTGACTTTGCATCATGATTTAATTGCTTATGGTATTTTAACAAGTTTCACAGCAAAAAGGATACCTATCATTAAAAACAGCTAACTTTTAAAAGCTCCTTGTTACATTTAATCTCAGTATGTAATCAGAACCAACCAAAACCCATTGTATACCATAAAGTTTTGCATTCCCTGTTGTACTAGAAATGCTAAGTCAAGTCACAGCCTGAATCAGTGACTGAGCACCTGGTAGGAAGGCAGGGCCAACCCAGGGGAGTTCAGGACCATGCAGTGTTCCTGAGTGATTGGAAGGGGTGCAGGATCCAGACCTCACTAAGAGTTGGCAGTAGAAGTGAGGGTTTTTTTTCATTTTGTTTTTTGTTTTTTTTTTTTCCTGGAGATCCCTATGTATGAGAGGCCTTCTGAAAGTAAGCAGTTCCTTTATTTCTGTGTGTGTATAGCTGTTGCATTGTGCAAATCTCCGCCCGCTGTATCCTGGGATCTTGATGTTCTGCTGTCATTGCTGGGCTTTCCATTGCATTATACCCATGTCAGCTCATTCCACAAATGTGAGTAACTCGGCCCAAATGGAGCTGGTAAAGTGGGGTAAGAGAAGGATGCTTCGAGACGTTGCTGAGTAGTCACTGAAGAGCCACCCAAACCCTCATGGTAGTACGGGCCTTTTTTTTTTTTTTCTTATTACTTTCCACAAGGGACTTCTTTCAGAATCCCACCTGTTTACCCCACAAAAAAAGGATGCTTGGTGTACTGAAATTGCCTTGTGCTAACTAGCAAGGCAACTGGAAGGAGCAAGGAAACCAAGGAGCGGTGCTTTTTACCAAATGGCATTCTCTGGGCAGGCTGCCAAACACACAAGTTCTTTCTTTAAGATGACCAACACCTGCATACTGCTAAGTGAGAACAAAATTTGGGCATATTAATGCTACTGTAAAGACAAAGGGACCAGCGCAAACACGGTAAGGTTACAAAAGGAAGGAAAAATGAATGCTCACCCGTCTCTGAGGATCTAGGCTCACCGAGAGAGAACGCAAGAAGGAGGGATCTCCAGCAAGAGATCCTTCCTCAGTGGCAGTCAGCTTTTAAATGACATCTAAGCTAATTGCCTTCACCTGTGCCCCCAGGGCTGACCGGGACTTTTCTTCAGGTGCTCAATCAGGTTTGGGCTGAGATTTAGCAGTCCCCATACATCTCCATAACTCTGTCACTGAAGAAATGCCTGTCAAAGGCGAGCGTCAACTTCAAGCAATTCTAAGCTGCTTCAGTAACAAACTGCACAGACAATTTTGCTGCAACAAACTGCAGGGATCCAGTCAATGCTTGTGGATAGGCAAGGAAAGACTTGTAAAATTCGGAACGATCCCTGCCCTTTAACCACTAAGGCCAAAAAATTGTGATCTAATGTATTCTTTCTGAAAAGGATAGAAATGAAAGCTGTTTCTGCAGCATGTACGGGAAAAGTGATTTTTGGAAATTAAAACACATCCACTTATACAGATGTGAAAGCGTGGGACACCTAATTCATTCTACAGTTATTAATGCATTGTTATGAAAGAGTGGCAACTATATGAGTTTTAATGAAGGCAGAACGCATCAGGCCTGCATCTAGACTGCTGCAATAACAGTATTAGCAGGAGCTGCAAAACAAAAAAGTTTCTAGGTTGGTCAGTATATGTTGCTCAGATTTTTGAAAAGCAAAACAAAAAATCTCAAGTGGGTTGATTGCTTATTATTGTCTTCCAACTTTGCCAATGGCTATTACATACGGGTATCCTTTCTATAATACTTCCCTCTATTATATTTTATTTCCTTGGCTCCCACCAACAGTTTCTAGAAAGAATGTGCTGTTACTCACTTAAATTGGACAATTCAACAATAGTGGAGGGAATAATGGAGAGGAACCACAATCCCTCAAAATGATAATAACCTGCAGAGATATTTCACTCCTCATTTTTTAACCAAAACCTGACATTTCTCATTATTTCAGAGTGCAGATTGCCTAATCCAGAAGTATATCTATCATAAACAATTCAGGTACAGAACTGACACTGCAATTATTTTTACTAGTACTAGCCAAAAATGAACTATATCTCAATGACCACAGATCAAATCTCTCCCACAGAGATAGCAGTATGCCCGCACTGAAAACTTGTAAGTATTGAAATGGAAACACGCAGCTGTCAATCTGGAGAGTGTTTAAGAGAAGAGTCTCTCTTCGACTCCACTTAGTACTTTCCAATAACTCATACTTGTCAAATAACAGAATTTCATGCTATTTAGCATGTAGAAATCCATCACAAACCAAAAAGAATTTATCTATCAGGCAGAGATAGCAGTAGTTCTAGTGCAAAATGCTTGCAGTAAAATATCAGTCCATGGGAAATACACCAGTTTGGCTTTTCCTGAAGTCTCAAAGCCCAGTTTTGCTAAAAGGTTCAAGACCTTCAGGTGAAGCAATTTATGTTTTTCATCTCACTGCTCTTACAAGAAAGCAGGCTCTTGGTGGCAGTCACAAATGCTACCTCTAACTATAGGAAAAATACATTCTACTTTCACTGAGTCTGTTCTACAGTTTTTAAATGAAGTATTGTAAATCTCAGTGGCACCATAGAAAAATTCAAGATTTCTGTAATTGTCCTCCTACAGTGAATAATGAGAGACCAAATGTTGTATTATTATCACCAGCTACATCTCTGATGCAATCTGCACTTATTATTCTTCAGGTTTGCAAAGAATAAAGAAACGTAATCTTTAGTTTACAACAATGGCATTTTCCTCTGTACCACTGTTTCCTTCATGCGGAAGGAGTGTGGGTGTGAGAAAAGTGAACGGAATCGAGCCGGCTATTAGAAAACTTGAATAATGAAATAAAGTTTCTTATTCAACTTCGGTCATACACTCACATCAGGCCTTTTCCTGACTCTGCTATTGCTACATTGCTACACAAATAGGTGACTAGGATTTTTCTCCTATAGGCTACTTTTAGTTTCAGATCAAAACAACAACAAAAACAAAGAAAGAAACAGAAAAGAAGTCATCCCAGGAGACCTATCTGGGGCTGGCCATGATAATTACCATTAATTAAAAATTATTATTTTCACAGATAATGAGATCAGCTTGCCATCCGTCTGAAAATGTCTTCCTAACTTATCATTGAAACTGAGACTTAAAAGAGAATTCCTTTGGAAGGTTCAGTAGAGGTTTCAGTAAAAACTATTTACTGAGTTGAGTCAAAATCCAAAGCTGATAAAGAAGGATGCCATAGGAGGAAGGACAGTGTACCCTGCTAGCTAGAAATGTATTGTTTTGAGGTGAATGAGTACCACAAAGGTTGGGGTTTAGTAGTGAACAAGTAGAACCACCGTGATGAAATTGTGAAAGAAAGAAATGTTCTGCCAGAATGCACTGAGAAAGGCATTTCTGACTCAAACTGAGGAGGGTACAGCTGTGATCTCATTTGATACGCACGGCACAACTGCCATTAACCCTCAATAAATGAACCAGTGCAGATATGAAACAGAGGGATGAAGAGAGATCTTGTTGCAAGAAGAAAAAAGCCCTTCTGAGGTGCATGGAAACAAGGAGGGGAACAGAATGGCTGAAGACAAAAACAGAGCCAAGCAAGATGAAGAAAAAGCCAGCATTAACAAAAGCAATCAGTAACACGGTGGCTGCAAAGAAATCTGGACTGAACTTCCACAGAATGCTCTGGGAACAACACGAGTTAGGAAGTGTTTCCCAAAAGGAGCTGCACAACAGAACAAGAGAACTCGCCCCAGAGAGCACCCAAGGGGACAAAAAATCCTCCAGACTGGTATAAAGATGAAGCCTGATGAGGCTGTGAAGGGAACCACATGTTGTTCTTGCCTATCATAGCAGGATAATGGATTCAGTGACCCAGCAGATCCCTTTGATTCCTATGGTCACAGAACAGCAATAAAGTAAATTGCAGTTTTGTCTCTCGGGTCTGCTGTTTTATCAGACAAACAAAGATCTCAAACTGCAGAACTAAAACGAACCAACCAAGCCTACTTAAAACATCATTTTAAGTGAACATAAAAATAGCTATGCAATGAAAAGTTGTTTCAGAGCTCTACAGTAAAGCAAGATAAAGGATGGATTCGGGTACTTGATGGATAGATGTTTCAGGGATCATCCCTCATTTCTGTGAGAATTTTTCATTCTTTATTCTGCACTAATGCATAATACTGGTAAGCACTGTCTCTCCTTGTGTGTGGTATGTTTCCAAAAGAGGATATCAGATTAACTCTCACTTCACCAACCCACTAAATAGCTGCAATCTTAAACCTCTTTTTCCAGTGCCTGTTGCTGATGATAATCCTAGATAAACATTGTCAGCATGACTATGAAATTCAAGCACATTACAGCAAAGTGCCTTTCAGCCCTGCTGAAAGTTTCAGCCACCAATGTCAAATGAATCATTACAGTATCATTTTCCTTTTGACCTTGCTTTCAAGTCCTCCAAAGTGAAAATATACCACGGTTTTAAAATTGGTTCCTCTCACCTTGCATCCAGCTGCCTCAGAATCAAGTATGTTTGACTTCAGCCATCACTTTCTCCACAGTTTCATCCTTAACCACCTCGAGCACAAAAGATCCACCGAAGAAAAACTCCCACTTTACTGCCATATTGAACTTACCACATTCTTGCAATAAATCAGCATTATGAAGCTTTAATTCTCTTTCAACTTCCTCTAAATACCATAAGTCAGAAAATTGTCAGCTGTAGTGTGACAAGAAACCGGTTTCTATTCCCTGGAGATGCTGGTGAAATAAATATGACGAGACCATTCTTTTTCCCTCATAGGGGGTGGTTACAAAAGAGTGAAGAAATCAGGAAATGTAATCTCCAGCACATCTCCTGTGCTGTGGGGTTTTAAAATGCCACCCAATGTATGGCAAAACCTATGCTGTTTTCCAAGGCACGTGGTTAAGAGGTGAGATGGAAAAATAACTATATGACTTCCTCAGGCACAGGAGGAAAAATAACTATGTGACTTCCTCAGGCACAGGATAGAGACTCCCTGCAGCAAGCCCAAGACACATACGTGACAACCTGCGTGCAAAGAATCCTCTTTTCCCTCCCCAGTGAAAGCCAGGCTCTAGACAAAGAAGTAGGCAGCTCTTGCTGAGATATTTGGCACGCAATTAGTTAAGGATCCTTTTTCTCCTCTTTGTCTAGACATAGTCATAACATAATTCAAAACACCTCTGTGTCAAGTTGCTGTGCAAGATAAGAAATTTGCACCAAGATGTTATGGAGATAGAATTTTTTTTCCTATTAGGTCTATCTAACTTGAGAGGGCTGCAAAGCAGTTTCTTCAAAGCTTGAAATGATCCCATCCATGTCAGAAGTGTCACTAGGCAGGCCCAAAATTCAATTGCACTGAGATGGAAAGATCTGCCTTCAGGTCTCATTTATAATGCAACACCATCAGATGACCTGCAATGCACAGTCAGCCGCCATTTCTGCTGCCTCTCTTCGCTGGAGCTTCAGGGAAGCTTCAGCTAAGCATCACAGAGAGACTAAAGGGTTAAAGGCCCTGAGCAAACTGATCTAGTGTCTGATTTAGTGATTGGCAACCCTGCCCATGGCAGTGGGGTTGGAACTAGATGATCTTTGAGGTCCCTTCCAACCCAAGCCATTCTACGCTTAATGAGAATCCATATTTTGTTAAACATGCCTCAGGGCTCCTTCTTATCATAAAATGGACAAGCCACATGCAGGGCAGGCAAGCGTATGACTGCTACAGCAACTCACAGAATGACTTCACCACAACAAACCATTTCTTTTACCGATCATTTTAAATGTCATCTTGATTGTTAAAGAACAAACTAACAATAGTCACTGGGAGCTAATGTAAAAGGCACGCGATTTTGATTGAAGTAAAGTGATCTGAAGCCCCAAATATTTCTCACACTGGGCAGTATTAGTAACTGGTATTTTCTGCATTTTTAACTGCTCCTCCTTCTTCCGGCCATCAATTTTCATACCCTCCTCCAAGCACGCAAGTTGAAACCATCTGAAAATAATTGCCATGACAACTGATGCCGGTCCCAAGAGTATGAAAGACAATACCAGCAGCAAAATTCAATAAGCAGTGTAATGAAGCAGAATAGATCATATGAAGTTTCTTGTGGGTTCATGGTATGGACAGTGAGCAATCTGGAGGATTCCTGGATGTCCCAGGGCAATGCATGCTCTAGGCAGAAACATTCACATATGCTGCTGAGGACGACCAAAGTGCCCTGAAAAGGACAGAGAGATGCTTCAAAGGAGCAGAATATAAGCTTGGGGAAGAAAAGCAGCAGGGCGATGGCAGAGGAAAAATGGTTTAAAAACGAAGAAAACAGATTCACAGAGAGTAAGGCCAGAAAGGTCATTACAACACCTTGTTCAGCATCCTGTGACACAAAGGGTTGAGAAGTCATTCGGCTGTAGGAAAAGCCAGAGGAAGATTGTCACAAAAGTAAAAAGGGTTAAGCAGCCTCCTCCCACACATTTCCAATTCTCTGAGCTTTCAGCTTACTGAGCTTTTCATCTTTGCCACTAAATAACCATCCAAAGACAAACCTCTAACATGTTCTTAAGTAAATGAAAAGAAACAAACACACTTGTTTTTACCTACCCATGTTCTACTAATTAAGGACTTGACATAATCATAACCACAGGTTAACTGCGTGGTGTCACTACAATGCTGATTTAGGTTTAGCTGGGTGAATGGATTCCGTACCTCATCTTAATTCAGATTTTCTTCGTTTTATCATTACCGATTCTGCAGTTAGTATAGGCATTCCTTTCTGTCTTCTTCTCAAATAACAGGGTTTTTCTTTCAACTTTAACAAAGATTTCAGTTTAAGAATTTCTAATGACATGTAAATATCTAGCTAATAGTAGTTAATTTAGCTAACTACAGCGTTATTGTGAAATTGGTTGGTAACACAGGAGAAACGATGATTAGCAGTTATGACTGACAGGGATGTGAGTAATTGCCTGATAATTTCATCATTTTTTTTCCCCAACTTGGAGTTAAAAAATATCATATTTCCTCCTTCAGCTATGTATTGTTTTTATGTTAAAACCAAGTTCAAGAAGTTAGTTAAAGTTTCTTCAAGAGAAAGCCTCAAGTTAAGAGTGGGTAATAAGCCTCCAGCCAGGAAACAATTATGTAAAAAAGTAAACACTGCTAAGAAAGCTTCTTACAACCCTGCTGTCAAAGCACTATGGCTCAAGGCAGGAATTGCTAGAGCCCCAGATGAAAGCAATGCAGGTTGTTGGAAAGAGCCGCAGACAAATAAGGACATTTCTTGCCCAGGTGCAATGTTTCCATTAGCAGTGGAGGTACAGGAAGAAGCTTGTGAAGTCCAGAATCAGGTCTAAGGAGAAAATTACTTTCGTTCATAGGCAGCACGCTGGGTATATTGTCGTATCCAGGACCAATAAATCAAGTTTTACACATAAGCATCACAAACTGAACTTTAAGAAGGTATCTCCAGGTAGGAATAAACTGCTCTGTTTATCTAGATCAATAAATCAATTAAGACCTGCAGCATTTCTCCTGCTGAATAAAGGTATGGTGCTATTTACACAGCATCACTACTAAGATTCAGCCCTGCAATAGTTCTAGCTGCAAAGGATCTTCAGATGTACACTAGCTATCTAAAGGGCTGTTAAGATTTAAGCATTTTAGCAAGAAGCTTATAGTTGCCTAGCCCAGATGAAGGGTTAGCATTTCTATTTTTTATTCTATTTGGAAAGTGATGCTAATATGCATGAAAGTGCCTGTGGGGATCAGGAAGCACTTCTGAGCAAGCATCCCTATGTTCAAGCAAGCAGATCTTCAAATCTAAACTAAAATGCAGTATTGTGGGAAAGATCTTGGTCTGCAGTGGACTGAAAAGAGCACAGCTCCCAGTCCTGCCAGCCTGGGACATAAGTCGCCTTGCAAGAGCCTCTGCACCAAGCTTTATTTCAAACACAAGCAAAAAGATGATGGCAGTTCAGCCCGATGAACAGACAAAGGGTTCATGCTATTTCCTTCCAAGAAACTGGAAAAAAAAACAACAAAAAAACAAAACAAAACAAAAACAAAAAAAAAAAAAAAACCCCCCCAAACAAACCAAAAAAAAACTTTTCTCCTTCACTCTGAACCAATTCCAAACACCAGCAGTTTGCCAGTTTTAAGGGACTCTGCAGACAAAAACTTGCCCTTGCCCAACTCCACTAACCTGGGTAAAGGGGTCAGCGTTAGCCGAAATTTCAGTCAGAAAAGACTTGGGGCAGAAGAAAAGGAAAAAAGGCAATTGATAATTTGAAACCAAGCTGACAGGAGGGAGATTAACTGCTGTGCTGGCTTCTCAACTGTAGGTGGATCCCTTCGTTGCAGTTACTGTGGTGCTCAGAGATTCTACTTCTTGAGGCCTCATATATTTAACTGGGAGCACGATGGCCACTCAACAACAACAAAAATGTTGTAGGCATTTCTAATATAAGAGGGATGTAAAGAATGACAGCAAATTTCATCTCCTCTGATGTCTAACAGTGTTTCACTTCCAATTGTTTTTAGTTCTGTGTATTTTATGCTTTTCTCCAGATTTGTATGAAATGGTGGAAGGATGGAGAGGAACTGGATGCTGTGTGTGAACCCTGACAGCTTTTTGAACCCCCTGACTGCTGCACGGTATGTAAGCACGCTGTCTGAGCTGATGCCTTTCTGTAGCTTTGCACAGCACTCCACAGGCAAAAAGGAGAAAGACATAAATTACATGTTTCATGGGGATGTTAATCTTAAGACTTACATCTAAATTATGCCAAAGAAAAATTTATAGGATTAAATTCTCCCATCAGCTAAACCAGTATAAATCTGTTGTAATTCCATGATCTGAAGATCCTTTGTTAATTAAGTAAAGTCGCCCCAAGCCCAAGGAAATTAGCACAGCCAAACAATACAACAAGTCTGAGGGCAAGTTTCTCAGCCAGTTCAACGCTCAGCTCCACACGCTACCTGCTCCTCTCATGCAAAGCCAAGAAAATTCAGGTCTGGGTCAGGAACTCCTAATCCCTGCTCTCAAAGCTGCAAATCCCTCTTAAGTATTCTGCTACTTTCCTCTGCAAATATTGCTGTAAGAAATGTTTTTTTTTTTCTTTTAAAATTAGTTTATCTGTCTTGTGGGCTTTCCGTAGGAATCAGATCTCTTTAGGGATACAGATGATTTTTTTGAGAATATTTAGGAACTCCACCTACAGTACCACAGTTGGTGAAGTTATTTGCCCTTTTATGTTTGAAACCTCTCTGTCTTTTTGAGAACAGCTGTAATATATACAACAGTAAGGCAATCCAGGGGCAGCTCTTCTTCACTGCTGTGGAAGTCTGTTTCTTTTTATCATCTTCTTTCAGTTGAGGACAATAGCAGTAAATATAATGACAAATATTTTTTATATATAATTACAATAAGCACAAACGGATAATTAGCTCTCCAGATGACTGTGCTTCCTCCAAGGTCCTAAATTGAAAGGGCTTTTAGATTCAACTAGCAAAGCCCTTGCACGTGTTAAGCACATGCGAGGGAGAGATGTGCTCAAGTGCCATGATAAATTACTACCACTTGGACTTGAAGTTAATCAGGAGTGTAAGCACCCTCTCAGGCTAGGCCAGAACCCCTCATTATATTGTGCCGGGACCGTAATGGACTGATTATTAAAATCCTTCTGTTGCGAGTGATCGTTAGAGGAATACAATACAGCATTTGATTAACAGGAAGTCAAAGTAAGACATACTTTACTGACTCACTACCGGGCAGCAGAAAAGAGACATTTCCAATACCTTGGATATCAGCTTAAAAAGATTAGATATTTCCTAATCAATTTTGTTGCGTGGGATTATGAATCTTGTCTTGCAGTCCTCTCCTCTCCTCTTTTTTTTTTTTTTTTTTTCTCTTTTGGCTGTTCATTTAAAGCTCCTATTTAGTCTAATTTCATCCTGTTTAATCTATTGTTTTATTGAGCACTGTCATTGTTCTGGTTCTGCATAAGACTTTCCCTTACTCAGGAACTGCAGCCTGTAATAACAGCAATCAAGGCAGTTCATTCTGACAAATGTGTCAGAAAAAGACTGCTGTGACTTTGAAATATTGAAAGTGACTGATAACATAATGTACAAAGCAGAATAAATGCATACAAATGGGAAGTTTTAGCCGAACAAAGTATGAACTAAATACAGCGTCAGAGCCCTGCACTGAAAGCTCTGCATGCAGGTGGGTACAATGGAAAATTGCTAAATACACTCTGCGAAGTGTTTTACGAATAAAGTGGCAAGCACAGTTCCTCCTTGGCCATGCTGTCGTTGTTTTCTGCTTGCATTTAGCCATAAAGCAGAACAAAGTCATGTTTAAGTACAAATGTGACTCCGGAAAACACCTGGTTTTTATAAAAGTCATCAGATCTATGACAGCTAGGATCAAGATCCTGATTTATTTTGGACTAATCTTGCTTCGGTACAGTACATAAAAGACACTGTGCCAACAGGAGTCCCAACTGTTTCCAGCTGATCTGTACTACCAAATGCTTCGATCTTTTTTAACCCCTCCAAAACCTCTAGAGTTCGGAAATAAAATTCCCAGCATAGGTATGAATAGTCACAGCATCAAGTTCACTATTTACCAGAGCACATCTCAAGCTCTGAAAACAGCCTTTATTTTCAGGCAAAAGACTTTTTATCTGGAAAACAGGACCAGCTAAATACTAGTTTTATAATCCAGCTAAAGGTCAATTACCATTCCAACTAACAAAATGTGTTAGAAAAGATCTATTATTCTTTACCATTTTGCTTCTCTTACTCATTTTATCTGAAATTGGCTGACAAGTGCTATATGCAACTTAGGTCAAGAAGCAGGAACCTTTGGCAGGCAGTGCTGCCATAGGAGTGGGAGAGCTAAGCCTTTATCTGTGACACTGCAAACCAGACTGCTGCTCAGTTGGATCCCTCCTACACGCTGGGGAAGCTTTGCACTCACCCTCCGCCCCAGTGTCTGAAGGCAAGCCAACTGTCTTACTGTAACGGGGGGAACACTTATACCTGCTCCTCTTGAGGCCAATGGACGTGAGCAGAAGAGAAGGCGACCACAAAAACTAAAAAGTGCTCCAGGATAGCACGTGCTAACCTCATGCGTAATCTCTTCATTAGAAATTCATGAAATGGAAAGGTCAGGGAGGGAAGCCACTTGCTGAGAATTCTTTTTGCTTTACTGTCATCAGATTTATAACTAGGCTGTTTCAGATTCTGCAGCCGTGCATTCATTCTATAAAATTTTAAAACACATGAGCAACTTAACTTACAATAAATGTTACTTCCAGATAGTTGGATGAGCAATACTTCTGCCACTGACTGTCAGTATGCACCTCTTTGGGCAATATCTGCTCATTTTACAAACTGAGTCTGAGGTGCTTAAGGCTATGAAGTTCTTTAAGAAATAGCTTGCAAAGCGATATCTACTGGCAATTTTAACGCACTGCAGTGTAATAATGTTTTCATTGGAATACCTCAGGGATAGCAGTGGGGGATTTATAAACACCTTGTCTGGCCTGCTTTTCTGAAACTTTGGAAGCAGAGCCCTTTTTGAAAGCAAACAGTAGCAAGGTAAGTAAGAAGGTGCCTTATTTTATCTTTTTTAACAGCACCTTGTGTACAATGAGCAGCAACTCCTTCATATAGATCAGAAACAGGAGTGCCTTCCCATGACAAAGTAGATGAGCAGTTCTCTAATTTTCATAATCTCTAATAATTTTCTCTTATGTCTTTCTCAAGCTGAGTGCTGCTACTTCTGCATCCTTTAACTTACCCTCATCAATTAATTTTACAGTATATTTTAAAAGCCCACTAATCTGCTGGCTGCTGTTACATATTTTCATTAATACATTTTCCATTATGAGCACGCTATAAATTTCGGACTTGCTGCAGAATCTTTAACTCACCCCATCAGTTAGTATTACAGCATATTAAAAAGTTGCTAAAGTCTGGGTTTCTATAGCTGTTTCTATCTCTCTCAGTTTCAAATAATGAATATACTGTGGAAATAAAACCTTCAAGGTATAGAGGCCAACTGCAGTTAATCCCAGAGGAAGTGAGTTAGGAACAAGGAAGGTGGATGTATTTTGAGACCTAGTAATTCTTAGCTTCACACTGACGAGCCTAATGTGTGCAGTTATAAAATTAGGATGGAATGTGTTATTTGTGATGATTGATAAACACATATTACACTGGTGTTACTACGGGGGTTTTCACTTTACATCCTACTAATCTGCAAAACTCTTATTATGTGCTACCTCAAAGTCAACTCTTCTTTTAACAGTGACAATATATGAATTAATTAGTTTTGGATTCTCACATCCAATTGCTCTGACATCTGGAACAAACTTTCATTTTTTCCTCTAACGTAATTTCAGTTACATGAGCTTGTAACATGGTCTAAGGACAGGCTCTAAGAATTAAAAAGATGCTATTTAAATATAGGGCTTGCTTCAACTCCAATAATCTCCCTATTTTCTACAAGAATAAAAACATTCAAGGGAGAGAGTTTTACTAGCTTCTCCACTATTTTTCAAAGCTCAGCTTGCAACAGCATTACAACTCCAAGCAAATAATGGAGGCAAAACAAACCTTATCTTTTACTCAGGCATCCGTTCTTCAGACGATCACGGTATTTAACTATGAAAAAGACAATTAGATCATTACGGGCAGACCTCTGGAGGGTTAGGAGGATTCATCTCCCATATCTAGGAAAGGATAAGTTAGAAAGTAAGGGACAAACACTTGTGTTTCCATGGCAAACGTAAATGGGGGAGCAGTTCTCTTAAAGAAAGGAGTACACGGTCCCAAGGTCTCAAAAAAAGAAATGAAGGTACTCGGGAAGGAAGTAATTTTCCCTGTGCTGTAGTCTTTGGACATCGGTGACCTCCAAGACACGGAATGAAAACCTGAGCAGGGAGAATTAATAGCAAGGAGGCAGGAAGAACACATATTTATGACTCAGGGCAGGAACTTTCTAAACCTCAGAGTTTTGCTGATGAGATAAAAAAGGACAAGAAAGAAATCCATACCATTTTATTTAAATCATATCCCTAATGATTTGTGAAGGGGAAGTCAAACTATGCACGGTGGTTCTCTCCTCCTTACCTTCAAAGTTACGGACATCTGAAAATGCAACAACTTGCTGCTAGCAACGTGTCTTAGAGCTTGTCGTGGGGAAATCATTATAAGACTTTTTTTTTTTTCTTCAGGCAGAAAGAAATGACTCACTTCTCTAGCTGAAACACAGATACTTCATGATTTACGCCAAATTAAATCTGCAGGTTCTGCAGAAGCTACATGGTGGCTGTGCCTGTCATGCAATATGCCACTGCATACCCCACCCCTAATAAATTAATACCAGGAGGTGCGTGGCTGCTGCTTCTCCTTTGGACACAAAGGCAAATTTAGGTGTCTGGGAATTCAGACAGGGTCAACACTGGTTGGGGAAACAGCTGACGAACAAAGAGCTGAGTCCCACATTACTGTCTCTGTGGGAAATTTTGCTTTTTTTCCCCTCCTGCTGTCACACTGTGTCACTACTTTTTTTTATTTCAAAGTGAAGTCACTGAGGCAGAACACACACGGATGCTCTAGAAATACAAGAAATGTAGCACAACTCAGGCTCAGTTTCTCAGTGGTACTGCATCTTGACAGCTGTGAGCTGCTTAAGTGAGAGGCTGGCCTCCTACGAGTGTGAAATTAGCGTTACCTCTGCTTGTGATGTGCTGCCTCGACAAGAACAGCAGAACAAGCAAGTTCTCCAGCAGATGAAGGGGAACAGGAGCAGAATCTGAGTGCTTCCCCATCACCTCCTCCTCAATCACTCCAGAAGGTAGGCCCCAGCACCATGCCTGAACCATCGCAGGTGCACCACAGGCAGCACGGGCACGCCGTGAACTGCTCTAAAAGAGCTCGCAATTATATTAAGGCCTCCCAGGGGTCAGTGGAATTTTTAGAGTTTAGGACTGAAAAGACTTAACAGGTGTCAAATTTAAGTGTCAGCACACTGTTCCTCACAAATCAAATAACACATCCTCTTCAAAGTCTCCTACAAAATGTGGGAGTTCGTATTATTAAAGCCCCTGTCATTACTTTAAAAGAGAAATAGAGACAAAACCGACACACTGCACGGAGGCTGCTGGTGCTCTGAAGGTGAAGCAGTGACAAAGACAAGAGGACAGCAATCTACTCGCAGACATCAACTGGCTGCCTAATAGCACGGCCAGGTGCAGTTGTTAAGATCTGACATGTGAACGAAGTCATCAGGATGCCGCAAGTCCATCACTCAAATGTTACCTACAGCATTTTCTAAACTACTAGTGCTACAGTTGCACACTGTTCTTTGGATGAACTCGAAGAATCTGTCTACAGAAGCAGCGATTGGCAGAATGGTCACAGCAACTGCATGGGACCCAGAGGGCCATCTCCTCATCCCAAGACATTAAAAGAGCAGCTTCACTCCGCAGTCAGACCGCTCACTGTGGCTGACATCTTAGTTATGGCCTAGGAGAGACCTTCTGCACAAGGAAGAAAAAGGTCTCCAAGATCAGTTCCTTCGCAGTGCTTTCAGCCAGCTGCCTTTCTATTACACTAAACCATACCCACAAAAAGGCTTTTTGTAGGTATATTGACATCGCGTCTTTAATGACATAACTCTATTCATCAGAAACATTTTGCTCTCCCCTGAGATGTTAGATTTCATCCAGGATAGAGAGAATAACCCTATTCAGAGTTTCATCAAGCTTGCATTTGTAATTAAAATTCGGAGTTTAAATTGCATCAGTTCAAGTACGTGGCAGCACTCCCCCTTCACTGTGAAGGTTAGAGGCATCACTTTACACCTGTAAAGTTATAAACTTGTGTTCATACTGCGTGCATACTGTCATCACCATGCTCCAGGCAGTGCAGCCTCTGTGCCTTGCATGTGTCAGTCCGCTAGAGAATGACACAGCAGACACCCCAAACGTTTGGGATTTCCAAACATATAATACATCTAAACCTCACCACAGTGCTCTCATGATGGCAACTCATACCCTGTAGCCTGTGAGAGAAGGGGTGAGGATTTACACTTCGCTCTCTCTCTTCCCATTTCTCTGGCAATGGCCTGAATGTTCAGAAAAGGTATTTCAAAGCCTTAAACTCATGCTCAGGCTTCCTGCTCTGAGATCAAAATCTCCTGTAATCTTGCTGGACCCTCTAGGGATTTAACTCCGTGCAGCTTATGGGTTTATAAGAAGTTTCATAAAAGAGAAGCCCTGAATTTTCACATAAATATATTTATTTGGGGAAAGACTGAGAAATGTCAATGTATTTCAAACCAGTTCCCTACTGCAATAAAGAATGTGAAATATTTGTGTGAACGTCTGCTAATCCCACCCAGCGAAATCTATTTCCCTTTCTATTTAGTATGCAGGCTAGAGGTTGTTTAGCCTTTTCATTAGGAAGAAAAGCAAGGATGATGTGTGAAAATCACATGGAAGTAATCATCAGGAACAATAATGAAAGGTTTTTAGAAACAAAACACCCCTGTAAGCTACCCTGTAAGCATGCTTTCTCTTCCATGTGTTTGTTTCTCATATAGTGTTTCAGAGATTCGAACTGTAAATTCATATTTATGGACATAATTAGAAATGCAATATAATAAGCTCTTACAATACAGAAATAAAAATACAAGGGCAGCACAGACATTTGCAGAGCATAGATTTTAGGCTTTCTACATTCCCTGGTAGGCAGTTTAACTTCAAGCAAATTCCAATTTCTCTGTTCAGCCATTAGTCTCGATAATGCAATGAGTTATTTTCTCAGCAGTGATGAGTTTTGCATATCTATCCAGACCCTCTTGTGGCCAGAGATGTCACAAATCATTCCTTTCTTCAGCTGCCTGAACTCTCGTAACTGTAGAAGGAAACTGAATATGAGGAAGCCAGAGTACCTATGATCCCCAATTCCACCAGGGAAAATCATCCGACCTTGGGAATTCATTTATGTCCTCTTATGCCATATATTTCATAAGAATTATATGGAAATGGCATTTACTTTCCACTGAGAAATGACGATATTTAAATATTGCTTCAAAGATCCTTGGATAAAAAGAGCTATATATGTGCAAATTTTTTTGCTTCTTTCTGCTTTCCTGCACCTTCAAAATATAATACACTGACATTTTGTTATGAAATAAAGTTATACTTGGAAATGTCATGCCTGCACAGACTAATGATCCAAAAGTTCCTGAAGGCATCAGAAGGTGGAAGCCAGCTTCCCCAGGTGTTGAGTACTGCAGTAGAGAAGATCATCTTTCACCAGAACTAGATATGACCATTTCCCCCGTGGACTGAGACCTACAGTAACTCCAGAAATGATGTCAGAAATCATTACAAAGGGGCAGTTTGGTTATATCCACCTTGACTAGCATAGCAATGGTGAGGAGGTCTAGGAAAGCTTGGCTGTTTGGGTATGAGCCACGCCATGCTACTTGGCAGGTTCATCATATTTATTAATAAAGACACAACTTAGGAAACTTAAATGGATCCTTTAAAGAACATGACTGAACACCTTGACTAGCACCTAAGAGCTCTAGCAGTTGGAAGACTACAGGAATAAATTTTGCTACTTTCTTTTGTATGGAAAACCAGAAAGTTACATAGACATTTAATAGACTCAGCCTGGTCACGGTCAGAATATTGAAGTATTCAGTAAATAACTGCCTCTAATTGGAGCACATAAAGCAAATATATACTTAATAAAATTAAACATATCATTGATCCTATGGTCTGCAGTATTATGTTACTTGCTACATCAGCAAAAAACATAAAAATCAGCCAAATCATTCCCAAAATGGAACAGGATTCAAAGAACTCAAGCTTCTCCTATTCATGCAGTGCACGTGAGCAGACTGACTTCTCTGAATTACCAGACGGTTACACATTGATTACCTTTTCCCCTGTTCTGAAGTACAGACTGAAGGTAAAGGCAAGAGCCTGAATGAAGCTCATCTCCATGACACATGCCTCATCCACACTAAGAAATTCCATCACAGCGACTGTAAAATTTTGTTACATGTATCTAATGCAAACCATTAAAAACTGGGTTGAAAGAACAGGTCCAGAATCAAGAAAGATATTGAGATTAGCCTACATCTTCTCCTGATATTCAGGACACAGATATCACTTTTCTGAAAATGTTTGGTCATTTTTTTTGTTTTTTTTTTTTTTGCATTTCACACATATCTTGATACTGTGTTCATTTCTGGAGCCTCCAACAGGAGAAGGATGTGGAGCTGCTGAAGCAGCTCTAGAGGACAGCCACAAAGATGATCAGAGGGCTGGAGGAGTACCTCCCCTATGAGAACAGGCAGAGAGAGCTGGAGCTCTTCGGTCTGGAGAAGAGAAGGACCTGGGGGGACCTCACAGCAGCCTTCCAGTACCTGAAGGGTGCCTAAAGGAAAGCTGGAGAGGGACTTCTTAGAAAGGTGTGAAGTAACAGGACAAGGGAAAATAGCTTTAAACTGGCAGAAGGTGGATTTAAACTAGATAGTAGGAAGAAATTCTTCACTGTGAGCGTGAAGAGACCCTGGAACAGGTTGCCCAGTCAGGATGTAGGCTCCCCTTCCCTGGAAGCATTCAGGGCCAGGCTGGATAGGGCTGTGAGCAGCCTGGTCTAGTGGGAGGTACCCCTGCTTAAAGCAAGGGTTTGAGACTAGATGATCTGAAAGGTCCCTTCCAACCCAAACAGTTCTGTGATTCCGTAATTTATGAATCAATAACGAAATGAAGCATAAACATTGCAAAGACAAAATACATGCAATGAATTCAGTACTTTGGAATCTAGTAGCGACACAAGAGCATAAGTACGTCTAGAGATCTCATTTTTGTAGCTCGAGACGCTCATTAGTACTGAGATCAGCAACTAAGCTTCTGGGTTCTAACACAGGTCATTTCTCTGAAAAATCAGATGCATTTGTTCATCCCTTTCAGTTTTCCCATTAGCACCCACATTTACCTTATTCTCCTTAAAAAGAGGCTTCTGTAATGGGAAGGACTGTATTATTGTTCATCTAAAACAAATGCATCAACTCTTTCCTCATTTTCCAGCTGATGAAGCTTAGCCTCTCTCATTAACGTTTTCCAAGAGAAACAAGAGCAACCCGAATAAACGCAATACGAAGCATATTTACCGCAGTTTACAGGAAAATGAACTGTAACTCTGAAAAAATGAATGTCTACGCAGCAAAGACAAGATCCTTCCCTTTCCCAGAAAATTGATTTAAAAGAAAGGTCAGCAGTTCAGAAAGACCTCCTCTTAGGACCTGCTTCCCCTCCGAGCCCTTACCTTTGTGAGAAAACATCTCGGTAGGGGCTGCCATGCTGCAGTGCAATTCCATATCCTCTGTCCGCAACAGTGTTCCCGACTGTGTAAAATGAGCAGTCTCCATCATTGATAGCCACATATTCCAGTACTGCTGCATCCCATACAAAGGCATAGTTCCCATGTTTCACCTGCAGTAAACAGAACAAGATCTTAGATGATGGGGTGTCAAGACCAAAGGGCGGGGGCAGCGCACTGTAAAATGGCAGCAGCTTCGGCACAGTCTGTTCTTTAAGGAGTCTGATGTTTGAGTGTCCAACAGTTACCAAAACAAAAAACGCATCTTGGCCGATACAACATGGTGCTTTGTTTGAGCAGTTGATCAAAAACGGAAGAAACGTGATCAGGAAGCAACGTGCCATCAGTGTAACAAAACCACGCAGGAAACTTTTACTTTCCTTGCTCAGAAAACAAGAAGAAACATAAGGCTTCCTCCATCAGTGTTACATTCCACCCCAAATCTTGCACCAAGATTTTCCTTCGAACCGTTAAAACAACCATTTAGAGGAAAGATGGGTATTCGCACTGGGAGAAGTATGGGAAGGTATGTGTGGGTATCCAGATGGAAGAGCACAATTCAGAATGTTAGCTGTGCTTCAAGATGCCACAGAAGGCATGAGCACCCATTTGTCTTTCGGACATTAACACCAACTGAAGTGTTTTCTTCTGTTTCTCCCTCGCAGAAAGAGCTAACGCAGAAGATTTTACGTATCTTCCAAGAATTTTGTACAGCAAGAGATGCAAGTCAATTTGTTTGATTAAGACAACTCCCAAACAACTCTAAGCTTTTGAAGTAATATTTTAATACCCATTACATTTGAAACACACCTATTTTTTAAAAGATTTAATAAGTGGAACGCATACAAAATTTTAGAATGTAATTAGAAAAAAAAAGCTCTTGAAAACAGACACGCAGTCTAAATAAACCTTTCCCTATTTCACTTCCCAGGCAAAAAAGATTTTTTCTAAGAAAACCCACCCCTCTAAACGCTGTTCCAGATAGTTCACCAGTTCCCTGCTTCGCTGGTCTCTACATCAGAGCAGAAGAATTACTTTGTTTTCCTCTTGCCCGTCTGCTTGGCTTCACTCAGTGTTTTCTCCATGCCATATTAGCCAGCTATACTGTAAAACTAGACTGATTCCATTGACTTTGTACATCTAATGGGAATAAATATGTGACAGCTAAGTGAAATGTAAACAGAACACAAGGAGGCCATCTGGGGCCAAGCAATCCAAAGAGAATTCAAAACCAAGACAGCATATCAAGAAAAGCAATGTCAGTACATCATTTAGATTAGGCTTTGACAATGTAGATTATGTTTTTAAAGACTGTTTACACATAAAAGTTACTGAAGCAAGCCAAACCGGCTGCTTGCTCACAAGATGTAGTGTGCAAGTAACTATTGCATTTGGGACACATTCCTTCTCATGCATAATCAATCTGAATTAGACACCACAGGCCTGGAAAGGGAATACTTCCTATTTGCATTTGTAGACATGGCAGTGGGGGTACACGTGCAAATGCTGGAGGAGAAAGGGAGTTGTGTTATCTATGGGCTCTGAACGATTGGCAGGATATTAAGCATTATTTTCAAAATACATCCACGTTAATGCAGGACAGGACACTTTTAATTTGCATGCTCTGAAAGTGGTCAAAAATGCTTTTTTGTCTCTTATTGGAGGTTTAAGTCTACCTAAATGGCCAGGGAAGAAAGGATACAAAAGAACGCATTGTTAACAAACAACACAACTTGCATTCTTATCCCTGAGGCGCTGCAATTTACAAAGTGCCTACTAGCCCAGATTTCTGCCAGTGTAAATACTCTGTACTTATTCTTCCTAAACGCACTATTTGGCTAAGAAATAGAGAGGGTGACTGAGAAGAAAAAGCGCTTTTGGAGAGCTTCAGAAAGATAATGACTGGGCCTGACAGGCTGAAAGATTATGGTACACGGGCAGCAAGAGGAAAGGAGGAGGCAAAAGCAGAAAGGATCAGAATAGTATAAACAGATCCTGAAGAGGATCAGATGGACTTTCCAGCAAAAACAACACCAAACGAAAGAAAAAAAAAAAAGAAGAAAAGGTGGGGTTCAAGTAGACAAGTAGTTTTACTAAAGGAAACAACCTTTGGGGTTCTTCTTTGAAGGCTACGTTAGATAGACGCGTTGGTCCTACCTCACCATTTTAACACCCTGTGGCATTGAATTCACGTAAGTGCTTGTAAAGAAACTTATCAGCTGCTCAGGTGGCCATGAAAAATTCTCTTGATTTGGCTGCCTTCCTGTAAAACAACTCACAGCGAGAATATATGAAAGTGGTAAAAGCACTTACTGTCAATAATATCTGTGATGAAGTGGTATATATAATATCCTTAGAGCGAACCTAATAATATCACAGTTCAGGGTCCTGCAAAGATATTATTTCTCACTGATAAGATCACAGTGAGTCACAGTTAACACGCAGGAGGCAGAAAAGGGAGATTAAAGGGCCAGATGGCATCATCCCAATCATCTACCTTCAACACACGACTGCTTTGTGCAACAAAATACATTCTTGTTTGAATTTCTGCCCCAACCATTTAGAAATCTAGGGAATTCAAGCTCACCGAGTAAACCTAAGTTGAAACTGTTGAGCTTACAGTCACTCGTTATGGAACTATCCCTTAGTCTAATAGATTTTATTGCTATCCCATACATTTATTTTTACTTTTTTTAGGTGATCCGTTATTCTCAGTTATTTTTCCTTGTATAGTTCAAAATACTCTAATTTTGGGGCTGTCAGTTTTCCATTATTCATCAGGTTTCCCGTTACTTAGTTTAGCTGGTTGTTACTAATAAAACTTCCTTTTTTTCCCTTGCATATCTATCACTTCATTCCTCTCATTAACAGTAATATTACTTCTGAACTCTATCCAAATGATTTTTTATTTTTTTTTTTAATATGAGAACAAAATCTTGTCTTGCTAAGAATCGGAATGATCTAGCAGCTCTGGAAGAATTTAATTCCATTTTTGGCATATACTTCTGGGATTCACAGATGAACTGTCTGTCCATGGTTATTTCACAAGGATTCAGACTTGTTTTAGCCCAAGATCATAGACTAACAGGATATCCAGAGGTGGAAGGGACCCAGAAGGACCACCTGGTTCCACACAGGACTGCTCAAAATTCAAACCAATGATCTAAGAATAAAGTGTTGCTGCAGTGAAGCACATCTTGCTGATAGCTTTCAGATTTGTACCTACAGAGAACTGGTAGCTACAGATTGAAAAACGTTACAACACACAAGAAGGAAGGAATTTCAGAACCAAAAGCCAATTACATTGAATTTCATGCACTTCCCTCCTGACTTGTATAAGAGGTGCATATTTTTTAGCTTTCCAATAACCATGCTCTACTTTGGGCCTCAAAATGTGTAGCAAAAACTCCAGCTCAACATTACGAAAAAAAATTAATGAGCTTACAGTTAGTCATTATGGCGACCAGACAAAAGTAAAAAAGAAACGGCTCTTTGTAACTGGTGGCAGATCTTCAGCCCTGTTCTTCATTTCCACACCATTACATTGCTGTTTTGTATTAAGATAAAGACACTTTAGGATAGTGGTGAATCTGAACGCAGCTCACACACAGCTCCCCAGTGCAGGATGGCCATGGAGGCATTTGTGTATGGGCAGCATCTTCCCATTCGGCAGCAGCCTGCTAGGACGTGAAGAACCAATACTGCCCTTCCCATAGGGATCTGCCTTTCAGCGTGGCAGAGACTCAAAAGATTTTGGAACATCCTGTGACTAATGCAACAAAAACAAGGAAAATTGTTCATATAGATATTTCAAACTCGTGCGCTGTTCTGGTCATTAAGCAAAGTTCAGAGGTACGGATGGTACCAGGCAAAATGCTTGACTGCGCTTCAGAGCTTTGTGAGCAATTTCAAGGGAGTTATTGTAGAGAGAGTTGTTACAAAGAATAGGGGCCCTCAGCACATAGATGGCAAAATTATTTCTCTAAGGCTATTCCATTTCCGTACTCCATCACTGCACATTTATGAGGCTTTTATTTGCTGAAGCCCTGCCTGTAGATATTAGTGGAAATTTATCCTTGATGTTTCCACCAAGAACCAGTTGAGTTATACCAGGAAAGCGTTTAAAGCCATTACGCTGCTGCATATCCACATATTTTACACCAGCACTGACGTGGATACTATTTCTCACAGCTAACCCTCTCATGCAGAGTAGGCTGAATAATGTATCTGTGTACTGCCCCAGCACTCTACACATACATTTCCACATCTAGAAAATAATAAAAAAATATTTTTCCTGAAATCTATAAAACAGTTACCAATGACTGCAATTTTTCAGACCTAAATTCTTCAGCAATAATTCTATATTCCATTTAAAAATGATTTAAAATAAAAGATAAGAAATCTCACGAAGTTAGAAGATACAAAATAAAGAGGATGACAAACAGAATTGGTACTTATTTCACACAGATCTCTTTCAAATATTCCATTATACTTAAAATGCGCTGCCTTCTATAAAAGCAAAACAAAAATTGAAGCCTGGGAAATATGAAGATTCAAGTGATTGAAATTATATTATCAGAAATCAATGGGCCCAATAAGCGTGGTCCTATTTTCTGAATACCCTGACCCTACAAGGTGGTAATGCTTCCCCGTGTGTCTCCATGCCAAAGCATCTTTCCCCTCCGTGCACCATTTTCTGTCTATGAAGTTGCCAGGTGTCCTTTAGCCAGGAAGGCATGATCGAGAGCAGGTACTTCACCTGCATGGCAGCAATGGCTCCAGCTCAGACCTAAAAACAGTCAAGCACACTGATTTATCAGCTCCGTGAGCAGCACCCGCTATGTGTTCTCCTCTGTTGACCATTCCAATACAGTGATTAACTACACAGGGGAACCACAACACCAGATGCTGCTCGTCCTATGCCTAGCAGCATGGACTTGAGACTCTGGCTTACATAAATAGTAAGTTTTCTGACAATTCTTGCATTTTCCTTTATGTAAGTGGTAGCTGCAGACTGCAGAGGGCTGTGCTTCATTCTACAAAACATCCTTGTGAAGACTCTTATTACACGAGGAGCGAAGGGAAAAAAAGCAAAAGAACATTTGCAAATATACGAGCGAGAGCTAATATACATAATGTGGATATTGTGCTCTGAAATAGGAAAAGGCAAAGATAAAATTCATGGCAGGAGCTTAAATCTAGTTTTCTGTGCTGCCAGATGCTGCCAAGTAACTAGATGGCATCTGCAATGAAGGGAATGGAGACACATTGATCTCCATAATCCTCCAGCAAAAAGCCAATGAAGTTGCTGTTTATTAGGCTGAAGGACAGATTCCCTGCCTTCAGAGAAATTTCAGTATGCTATTTTGTTTTCCTTCAGGGACAAATATCGCAAGCCCTGATCTTGCAAATCACAACGGGAACAAATCTGGATAATCTCTGCTAGATCCCAAAGAAATAAAATCTTACATAACAGTTTTTTAGAACAAGACTAAACCCATTAATTTAGAACCCTCCGCAAATTAAACCATCCATAGCTCTTAATTACAGTGTTGGAGCTTCTCAAACCACAATCTTGTAGTGTAGCATCTGTGGCTGACCTACCTAAGTACAATGCAGTCGCACAGCCAGAGAAGAATAAACCAAACTGTTAGCTCTGTAGTACAGGATGGCAGTTGCATTCCCATAGTGACACTAGAGTAGAGAATAAAATGCTTCTACATACAAAACTATTCAGTCATCAAGACAAGCAGCAAATTAAGTAACAATAAACAAAAAACTTCTCAGGCTGCCATTTTGCAGGCACCATAGAAAAATCCTATGGCCTCTATTTAACAAACACTGAAAACTATTCTTTTTATTTCATCAAACAGAAAAAGTGACAAATCATTCTGCACAGATACCAGCATGAACAAGGAAATGCTACAAAAGAAATGAAAAGAATGCTCACGCATCTCTGAGGATCTAGACTTGCCGGGAAAGAACCCCAAGAAAACAGATCTCCAACAGAAGAACCTTCTGCCACAGCAGTGAACCCTTAAATGAGGTCTAAGCCAGGTCCCACCCCTTCTGGTTGCACAGGTGAATTGCCTTCACCTGTGCTCCCAGGGCTGACCACGTCTTTCCCTCATTCAGCAGTTCAGGTTGTGACTCAGCAGACCCCATAAACATTTCTAAAAGAATTATTGAGCTTAGTGGCCACGAGTGAACATAAGCAGAAAATGAACCTCAGGGGAGCCTCGGGGAAAAAAGAAGAGGTTAGAAATCCAAACCTCATCTCTTCTTCTTCATTAAGCTCTCTCTCTCATTACGTTGTCACCTCATCTTCAACGGCATAGCCATTTGCTCCAGATAAAAGTCAATCAAGAGAAGCATTCCTTCCTTTTACACAAGCTGCCACCAACTACTCGAGAAAAGCCTCACAATCACATGTACTTCTGTTACACTGAGCAGACCTAGAATAATTCATCCGGAGTTGGAAGAACTACTGAGGCATGAGAGCATGGTGATGAGAAAGAGCCTCTGTGTTAGACAGGTTTTTGTGAGCTCAATGCAGTCACCTTTCACCACTGCAATTAAATGTACTTGAGAGTTAATAACTGGAGCAAAACAAAGTGGAGGGCAAAGGTACGGTTTCTGAGTGCAGCAGGAGAATGGAGTCAGCTCTTCTGCAGGTAATCACAGCAGAGCACTAGAAAGGCAGCTGGTCCCTGACATGAAGCAGAACCGCAGGTTCAGTGCTGCTTCTAATTTCAGATAGAAAGGAAACAGAAGGCAAAAGACACACAAAATATAGAACCAACCAAGCAGACCTCTCAAAGGCACAGAACCTATTTCTTTTGTTACTCCCTTCTCATTTACTTCATGAGAAATCAGTGCTGCAGGTATTATTGGAAACTAGTTTAAGTGCATCACCGGTGAAGCTCTGTAATGGAAACGCTAAATCACGGCCTGAAGCAGTGACTGAGCACCCGATGGGAAGGCAGGGCCAACCCGGCAGAGCTCAGGCACTCACAATGCAACTGAGTAACCCGAAGGGGTAGAGACAGGATCCACTCCTTCCAAGACCTCATTAAGGACTGGCAGTGGAGGTGAGGGCTTTTTGCTGGAGATCCCTGTGTACCTGAAGCCTTGTGAACGTAAGCAGTTTCTTTTCCTTCAGTTCTGTGACCACAACTGTTACATTAAGCAAATTCTCACTTACTGCAGCCTGGGATCTTGACGTTCTGCCATTATTATTGCACTTTCCATTGCACTACGAGGTCATATGCAGAAATGCTATGAAACCATTTCGGGTTCCTCAGTACTTACATCTGTGGAAGCCAAGTAGCAGTCTCATTACTTCTTTCATTACTTCTATTTTTGGTATATTCATATTTCTGGGGCAGCTAATCCACAACAAAAGAACGCTTATCTGTGTACACTCCCACATTTTAATCCTCTTCATTTGGGTGANCAGCCAGAGAAGAATAAACCAAACTGTTAGCTCTGTAGTACAGGATGGCAGTTGCATTCCCATAGTGACACTAGAGTAGAGAATAAAATGCTTCTACATACAAAACTATTCAGTCATCAAGACAAGCAGCAAATTAAGTAACAATAAACAAAAAACTTCTCAGGCTGCCATTTTGCAGGCACCATAGAAAAATCCTATGGCCTCTATTTAACAAACACTGAAAACTATTCTTTTTATTTCATCAAACAGAAAAAGTGACAAATCATTCTGCACAGATACCAGCACGAACAAGGAAATGCTACAAAAGAAATGAAAAGAATGCTCACGCATCTCTGAGGATCTAGACTTGCCGGGAAAGAACCCCAAGAAAACAGATCTCCAACAGAAGAACCTTCTGCCACAGCAGTGAACCCTTAAATGAGGTCTAAGCCAGGTCCCACCCCTTCTGGTTGCACAGGTGAATTGCCTTCACCTGTGCTCCCAGGGCTGACCACGTCTTTCCCTCATTCAGCAGTTCAGGTTGTGACTCAGCAGACCCCATAAACATTTCTAAAAGAATTATTGAGCTTAGTGGCCACGAGTGAACATAAGCAGAAAATGAACCTCAGGGGAGCCTCGGGGAAAAAAGAAGAGGTTAGAAATCCAAACCTCATCTCTTCTTCTTCATTAAGCTCTCTCTCTCATTACGTTGTCACCTCATCTTCAACGGCATAGCCATTTGCTCCAGATAAAAGTCAATCAAGAGAAGCATTCCTTCCTTTTACACAAGCTGCCACCAACTACTCGAGAAAAGCCTCACAATCACATGTACTTCTGTTACACTGAGCAGACCTAGAATAATTCATCCGGAGTTGGAAGAACTACTGAGGCATGAGAGCATGGTGATGAGAAAGAGCCTCTGTGTTAGACAGGTTTTTGTGAGCTCAATGCAGTCACCTTTCACCACTGCAATTAAATGTACTTGAGAGTTAATAACTGGAGCAAAACAAAGTGGAGGGCAAAGGTACGGTTTCTGAGTGCAGCAGGAGAATGGAGTCAGCTCTTCTGCAGGTAATCACAGCAGAGCACTAGAAAGGCAGCTGGTCCCTGACATGAAGCAGAACCGCAGGTTCAGTGCTGCTTCTAATTTCAGACAGAAAGGAAACAGAAGGTAAAAGACACACAAAATATAGAACCAACCAAGCAGACCTCTCAAAGGCACAGAACCTATTTCTTTTGTTACTCCCTTCTCATTTACTTCATGAGAAATCAGTGCTGCAGGTATTATTGGAAACTAGTTTAAGTGCATCACCGGTGAAGCTCTGTAATGGAAACGCTAAATCACGGCCTGAAGCAGTGACTGAGCACCCGATGGGAAGGCAGGGCCAACCCGGCAGAGCTCAGGCACTCACAATGCAACTGAGTAACCCGAAGGGGTAGAGACAGGATCCACTCCTTCCAAGACCTCATTAAGGACTGGCAGTGGAGGTGAGGGCTTTTTGCTGGAGATCCCTGTGTACCTGAAGCCTTGTGAACGTAAGCAGTTTCTTTTCCTTCAGTTCTGTGACCACAACTGTTACATTAAGCAAATTCTCACTTACTGCAGCCTGGGATCTTGACGTTCTGCCATTATTATTGCACTTTCCATTGCACTACGAGGTCATATGCAGAAATGCTATGAAACCATTTCGGGTTCCTCAGTACTTACATCTGTGGAAGCCAAGTAGCAGTCTCATTACTTCTTTCATTACTTCTATTTTTGGTATATTCATATTTCTGGGGCAGCTAATCCACAACAAAAGAACGCTTATCTGTGTACACTCCCACATTTTAATCCTCTTCATTTGGGTGAAAAAACAAAATTCTGCAGGTTAGAGCATTGGAAAGAAGATAGGCACAGGTGAATTNATAAACAAAAAACTTCTCAGGCTGCCATTTTGCAGGCACCATAGAAAAATCCTATGGCCTCTATTTAACAAACACTGAAAACTATTCTTTTTATTTCATCAAACAGAAAAAGTGACAAATCATTCTGCACAGATACCAGCACGAACAAGGAAATGCTACAAAAGAAATGAAAAGAATGCTCACGCATCTCTGAGGATCTAGACTTGCCGGGAAAGAACCCCAAGAAAACAGATCTCCAACAGAAGAACCTTCTGCCACAGCAGTGAACCCTTAAATGAGGTCTAAGCCAGGTCCCACCCCTTCTGGTTGCACAGGTGAATTGCCTTCACCTGTGCTCCCAGGGCTGACCACGTCTTTCCCTCATTCAGCAGTTCAGGTTGTGACTCAGCAGACCCCATAAACATTTCTAAAAGAATTATTGAGCTTAGTGGCCACGAGTGAACATAAGCAGAAAATGAACCTCAGGGGAGCCTCGGGGAAAAAAGAAGAGGTTAGAAATCCAAACCTCATCTCTTCTTCTTCATTAAGCTCTCTCTCTCATTACGTTGTCACCTCATCTTCAACGGCATAGCCATTTGCTCCAGATAAAAGTCAATCAAGAGAAGCATTCCTTCCTTTTACACAAGCTGCCACCAACTACTCGAGAAAAGCCTCACAATCACATGTACTTCTGTTACACTGAGCAGACCTAGAATAATTCATCCGGAGTTGGAAGAACTACTGAGGCATGAGAGCATGGTGATGAGAAAGAGCCTCTGTGTTAGACAGGTTTTTGTGAGCTCAATGCAGTCACCTTTCACCACTGCAATTAAATGTACTTGAGAGTTAATAACTGGAGCAAAACAAAGTGGAGGGCAAAGGTACGGTTTCTGAGTGCAGCAGGAGAATGGAGTCAGCTCTTCTGCAGGTAATCACAGCAGAGCACTAGAAAGGCAGCTGGTCCCTGACATGAAGCAGAACCGCAGGTTCAGTGCTGCTTCTAATTTCAGACAGAAAGGAAACAGAAGGTAAAAGACACACAAAATATAGAACCAACCAAGCAGACCTCTCAAAGGCACAGAACCTATTTCTTTTGTTACTCCCTTCTCATTTACTTCATGAGAAATCAGTGCTGCAGGTATTATTGGAAACTAGTTTAAGTGCATCACCGGTGAAGCTCTGTAATGGAAACGCTAAATCACGGCCTGAAGCAGTGACTGAGCACCCGATGGGAAGGCAGGGCCAACCCGGCAGAGCTCAGGCACTCACAATGCAACTGAGTAACCCGAAGGGGTAGAGACAGGATCCACTCCTTCCAAGACCTCATTAAGGACTGGCAGTGGAGGTGAGGGCTTTTTGCTGGAGATCCCTGTGTACCTGAAGCCTTGTGAACGTAAGCAGTTTCTTTTCCTTCAGTTCTGTGACCACAACTGTTACATTAAGCAAATTCTCACTTACTGCAGCCTGGGATCTTGACGTTCTGCCATTATTATTGCACTTTCCATTGCACTACGAGGTCATATGCAGAAATGCTATGAAACCATTTCGGGTTCCTCAGTACTTACATCTGTGTTGGTATATTCATATTTCTGGGGCAGCTAATCCACAACAAAAGAACGCTTATCTGTGTACACTCCCACATTTTAATCCTCTTCATTTGGGTGAAAAAACAAAATTCTGCAGGTTAGAGCATTGGAAAGAAGATAGGCACAGGTGAATTTAGAGAAACACTGTCACTCTTCAAGTTAAGTCAGTTCAGCACAACGTTAGTTTTTGTCCCACTCTTGGTCCTGCCATGTTTTAGAAAGGAAGCAGAATCCATATAACTGCAACTCTTTGGTATTATTTCTTACTCAAANCTGCAGCCTGGGATCTTGACGTTCTGCCATTATTATTGCACTTTCCATTGCACTACGAGGTCATATGCAGAAATGCTATGAAACCATTTCGGGTTCCTCAGTACTTACATCTGTGGAAGCCAAGTAGCAGTCTCATTACTTCTTTCATTACTTCTATTTTTGGTATATTCATATTTCTGGGGCAGCTAATCCACAACAAAAGAACGCTTATCTGTGTACACTCCCACATTTTAATCCTCTTCATTTGGGTGAAAAAACAAAATTCTGCAGGTTAGAGCATTGGAAAGAAGATAGGCACAGGTGAATTTAGAGAAACACTGTCACTCTTCAAGTTAAGTCAGTTCAGCACAACGTTAGTTTTTGTCCCACTCTTGGTCCTGCCATGTTTTAGAAAGGAAGCAGAATCCATATAACTGCAACTCTTTGGTATTATTTCTTACTCAAAGACGTACAAATTGAATACCAACTGCAAAGCAAAAAACCACTTATAAAAGTCAAGAAGTTACTCATCAACCCTATTCTTATCTGAGAAAGTATTTTAAGCATGATAAAATCCTTTGCAAAATCATCTATATTATTGAAAACTCAGGCAATGAATGTTCATTCGAAGGGGAAAAAAAAAGGTTTCATTTCAGAAACTTATCTTAAAGAAACAGACTTAACCCTTAGGTTTTCACGTTATTTGTGCAAGAGCTTTCCTGTGTTCAGAGTGCTAGTAGGATTTAAGACAAGTCACACATGATAGTTTGCTACCTATCTTCTTTTCTCAACTATCTTACCCTTCTGTTTCTGATAAGCATTTCTTGCCTAAACTTGAATGTAGCCAGTTTAGAACTGCAAATCTAAACATAATCGTTCAAAGCTCTAAAAAAAAAAAAAATCTATGTTTTCTGGTCTTATCTTGCTCCTTTTTTTCTCTTCTCCATAATTATATTGCAAAGGGATTATAATGGTATAATGGCAAAAGGACAAGCACAATCTACTAGATCTTACAAAAGAAGGGAAAAGAAGGCTTAGATCACACAGCTCAGTGTTGTGAGTTAGCATGTTTGCATAGGGATTTGAATGGACTTGAAAAACTGTGAAAGGATCATTCCTCCCCAGTGATGCCTATTGTTAAGTGCAGTGGTTCAAGTGGAAGTGGAAAGCAGCAGCCTGTAATTTCTCACCCCTGCAGAACTATCAAATGCTGATGTGCGTTCCAGGCCCTCAGTGTTTCTACTTTCTGGCAACAACTAGTATCTCCATTGTTCAGGGAGTTCAATAAGGGCTACCACTGGGCATCTTTAAGTATTTGTTTCAGCTGGTTGTAACCTCAGGTTCCTGCAAAGACCAACGTCATAGATGGTGCCCAACGAAACACTTCTGAAAAGTCCCACAGATGAATTTTCACCATACGGTATTTCCAGCAAAGTGAGCATTTAAAATCCAGTCAAGGTCTCTTACAGGTGGACAGGTGTCTGTCCCTTCTAATCCAGTCTCCTACAGGATTAGAAGGGACAGCTGTCTGTCCCTTCTAATCACGTGGCCCAGATAACGGATGCTGCGTAAATAAACATTCCCCTGTCCCCCCAAATCAATGCGCTGTTGCTCCTTTAATGTGTGGTTTTCTGATGCCAGCCCGCTATGCCACCACCAACCTGTGAGCTCTTTAGAGAATCCCTCCTGAGTGCATTTTAGTTCTCACAAAAGATACTCTGAGCCTACAGGAAAGAAAATTTGACAGATCTAAACTAACGGTTTCATTTTCTTTTGCATTCCAGGACCCGCAGACAACGGTAGGAGCTGGAGGAGGACAAAGTTCAGCGCAGCATCAAAACACTTACAGTCTGTGCCTGAAAATGTACACAACTTTGCTCACCTCTGAGCATTCATCTCTTCTTATTCAAGGCTACAGCACTATAAACTGAACAAAGCACAAGATGCAGACTCTCACTTTATCCGTCTCTAATTAATCCTGACCTGCCCATGTGTGATAGCTGAGATAACCATCGCTCTTGCTCATTCCCTTACTGTGCTGGGGACTCATTTAGAACAGGTATTTTTCAAGAAAGATTTCTAACCCCTTCACTCTCCTGCAAGTGCAATCAACAAAAAAATTCCTGGGCAGTACACCTGGCAAAAATTCACAGATGTAAGTTAAGCCTTGATGAAAACGATAAATTGAGCTGGGCAGAAAATAGGTATTTTCTGGCACAAGAATTTTCAAGATTTGCAGTTACGGGGAAAACACTGGAAAATTTTAGATGGAAAATAAACAGGTCCCTGCTGGAGCATGTTTGAAAAACTTAATTTCAAACTGACTTGTTTACCTTGCAGTGGAGTAACATTTCAAAAGAAGAAAACCTTTTAATCAAAACTTGTAAGTTCAGTAAGAAAACATCCTGTGAGGGGACGCTGGCAATTCTAGAGCTTTAGGAAACAAAAATAAGGATGTTTTATAAAAAACATGTTCTTCCTTATTTTCAGTTATTGTAACATTCCAGCGCATAAATCACAAATGACTGCTGTAGTTCACTTGAGCTATGTTTGCAGGCATCTTTAAAAAAACTAAACTTACATAAATAGGTTCATTTGTGCAATAAGTAATTGTATTTCCTGCTTCACTCCAGATTTTGCATAGGTCTGGTCATCATGGCAACTCATGTCTCCTTACACCGTGCCCAAACCTTGCAGATTCAAACCCAGGCACAATCTGCTCTGAAATCTCATCAAATCAAAAGTAAAAGGAATTGAGGAATTGCATTAAATGTAATGCAGTTAGTCAACCACTCCTACTTGTTTTCTACATAGACGCAGTGGGCGCCACTGTTGTGCTTGTAACATGTACAGTAAATCCAAATAGGTGTTCCTACTGCAGAAATAAAAACAGCAAGGCATCTTTAATCAATGAAAAAAGTGAAAACATTCAAGGAATGGAAAAAAAAACCTGATGGTACAGGAATTTTCAATTTGAATTGTCATGATACAATGCAATGAGGTCATTTGCCTTCTTAGAATGATAAAGAAAACTCACCTAGAATTAGGAACTTCAGCTGAGATTTTTTTGTTACATACAGGGTGAATGTTGTTGCAAATCAGGATTCTATATATGCAGCATGGACAGCTAATCTTGGTCACTGGTATGTATCTTTCTTAAGCTCATGAAATAGTTTCTTGCCCAGGTCTATTGTACTGACATACTCTTCTTTCCTTCTGTACTAATTTCTAAATGGAAGGCAAGAATATTCAGCTTCATTTTCTTAGGGAAAACTAGAGGGTGGTACACAGCTTCTCACAAACTGGTGCTAAATTCCTGAGCAAGTTTTCAGGAGAAGCAGCGGTGTGACTGCATCTATGCTCACAGTCACAGTGTATGGGGGAATGGACAAACGCACACAGACAAACAGCTGTGCAGTATTTGTGCAGAGATGTATCTCCTTTCTCTGTTCAGTTACATCAACATCATATGCTGTGCAATTGCACACATAAGGGCGGTTGTTCTGAAAACAGGATCCCTTCAGACACAAATAGAAGGCATATTTCCTCCTGATGGGCTTCTACATCAAATCCAATGTAGCATTTTGTTGCTATCTCATTCACATTATGTTTTGAAAAAGTTCAGTTCACAAGACAGATACAAGAAAGCAGGGGGAATACAGCACTAAGAAAGCACATCCTCTCTTGTCTTACGGATGACACTTACAGGGAGAAAATATTCCAGGGTACCTGAAGAAGATAAAAACACAATAATTCCATCTCTTTTGACTTCTATGTTATGGTTATTCTTTTTGTCATTTTTCAAAAGCTTTACAGAGCTCAAACACGCAGGTTCAATGGGAATCCAAGACCCAGAACAGTCATGTTTGGCAGCTACGGGATGAGTAATTCAATGGACTTTGTATTTACATGGGGAACACGATCAGACTGGAATAGGCCTAATGATATTCTAGCTGAATGAACAGAGAGATAAAACAGACCCGTAAAGGCATAAAGTACAGCAAGAGCATAATAAAAATAGGAAAAGCTACAGAATGAGTATCATATGACACAGATTAAATCAGATCTGCAGCCACATAACATACATAAAACTTGTCACAGAGCATTAAAAACACCTCACAGCTTACAAATTTTATGGAGTAATAATAACTAAAATGCTGAAAGTGGTGTTGGATTGCTGTAGAATAAATCGTGAAAGGGTACAATAGAATTTGACACAGAATCTATCAAAAAGCATGTAAAACTCTACAGGACATAACAAACTCCACTGGCCCTACAAAGATTTTTAGAATGAAGTTCAAAATTTTCACTGCACTTTGGATGTAATTTTTCTCCATTCAGCTAAGAATGGATCTGGATATTATGTCCCGAGATAGTAAAATAACTCTTCCTCTAACGAGGCTTCTCCTTTCATGTTATTCAGCTCATCAAGACTGGAGTAGTCAAGTCACCTTCCAAATCGGTAGGTGCAAATACACCGCTGTGGTTTACTACTGAGCCTACTTTTTCCCATTAAACATCATTCTTATATTGCAAAAACACAGTCCCGCCTGATAATGAAGAAATAAACTCAGCACCAAAGAATGAGAGGGCACATTGCAATTTAAAATTATCTAAATCAAGATTGTTACAGGGATCTTTGGAAAGAAAATAATACCTTGAGTATTTTCCACAACTTCTGCTGTTCCCAAACATAGGTCATACATTATTTCAGTCAATTTTGGTATGAGCTCTTTTGAATTAATTTTGTCTATGTCTACTTTAATTCCCTTCCATGATCTCATATCATATTCTTTTTTTTTCTTTAGGTTTTTGCTTTCCTGCTCTCTGATTCCCATCTGCTCCTCACTTCGTTACATCCAAAAGCATTTAATATTCAAGGTAATCAAGAATAAGATGCTGTTTAAAGAAAACCATCACCTTCATTTAGCTTTTAGCGCAATGATAGCGTAAGCCCAGACACTGCTTAATAATGGCATCACCTGAAGGACTAAAAGCATTCTGCAGACGTTCATTTACTTATGCTCACACTTCCTTGTGAGAGAAACTATTCCTGCCTTTATTGTTTATACTTGCCTAATGCATGCCGACATTTTTCCCGACTACGCTACAAACTGCAACATTTAGGTCTCCAAAAGAGATTCATATACTAATTTGCAAATAAAGGCAGCACTTGGGCAAAAATTTAAAACCTGAAGCCAAAATTTAGACCGTCAAAATACAGTGGCTCATAAGCATCTATTTTTTTTTTCCATGCCAGATTCTGCTTTTTGAACACGCACTAGCTTTGTGTCTCTCCTCTATCGAGGATGAACAGACTGCTATCCTTTCACACCAATGTTTAGTGAAGCCCCTTGAATGTGGTGGTGGGGTACTAGTGCCTATTGAAAAACCTAGTCAAGCATTCTTCTCAGCACCTACATAAATCACAACCTTGCTCAGGACTCCTGGCACACAAGAAACAATTTAGAGGGTTTCAAATTTGAGTCTGTCACCTTCTTCCAACCACCTGCAGAATAGGAAGCTGGCCCACAACCTTTCCCCGTGCTGCAGGACACAGATTATTTTTTCCAGTGTCTCACTCAGGTGACAAATACAGGCCGGTTCAGACCAAAGCATGCTGAAGTACCTTGGAGCTAACACAAGAAGGCTGTCCCAGCCCCGTGTATCTTGTACAAAGAAATACCCAGAAACCGCAGCCAGCACTGAGGGAAGATTGATACTTGATGAGTGATGTTGAGGTTTCCAGGGATTTTTTAATCAAGGTTGGGGACAGGACTTGTGAAGGTTATGGAATCAAGGAAGGGCTTGGGTTGGAACGGACCTCAAAGATCAACCAGCTTCAGCTGAAGGCAGGGCTGCTACCCACCAGATTGGGTTGCCCAGGGCCTTGTTCAACCAAGTCTTGAGCACCCCCAGGGATGGGCAAGGTGTTACATGCTAGATTTGTTTACTCACACGTTGAGAAGTCTTGCGAGAAGCTTCTTACAGGGGAATACCATCCTGGGCCAAGAGTGATACAACAAATAGAGCTTCTGCTCTGTGATTGATGCTCCAACCATAACCCTTACAGACCTTTAGAGTACCAGATGCTAATCCATTGTTTTCTTCATTACAGATGCACTGCATTTTCCACCCGTCTTGATGCATTCCATTATTTATACCCCTCCTTGTGTTATATTCAGCAGGGAATGGGGTCTGTTTTATTTGATTAAAAAGTAATTCTGCAAACAAGTCACAAACACCAATCAACCTCTGTGCAACAGGAGATCTTTGGAGTCAGGAATGGTAAACAACCCTCTCTTGCCATGACGATCCCAGCACGGGCACTTTGCTGTCTGTCTGGATCAGGCATGTTATGCAAACTGATAGGAGAATGTGATTGCAGCCTGGATAAAAGGCTTAAAACACTCTACGTGAATCTTCTCCTCCCATATATCCTGGCTATTCGGAAGACACTGTATTACTAACAATCACATCTCCAAACCAGACAACTGCTACCTAACTCTGATACAGAGTTGTCTGCTGGGAATTTAACTGAGAAGGGAAAAAAAAAAACAGTGGAAAAAAAATTATCGCTCTTTAGTCCAAAGAAAGATTCTGATTATTTGACAGATTTCTAGCTTAATTTGCAGTTTAAGAAAGCTACTTTACATTCCTGACATACCTTTCTCCATGCCATGCTGTTACTTCTAAATTTTTAACTTGCTGGCAGAAAAAGTTCACTCCATCTACGTGTATTTCCAAAAAAAAAAAAAAAAGGCACTCAGAAAATGTCTCCTCTGCTGCTTGAATCAGGTCAGAAACAGACAGTAGCAGGAGGCATCTTAATATGGGGTACAGAACAAAAATATTGGCTTTCTAAGGATTTTGTTGCTTATGAATGGTGCCAAGCTAACGTTAGAGAATGAAAGGTCTTTTTCCATTTGCTTTTATCATCTCCTATCTCATCACACTGACATATGCTTGTCTTGGAAGGTCTGAGAGATCCAGTTTTCTCTCTCCACCCATTTGATCCCCAACCCCTCCACCAGCATGGCTGTGTTAGCGACTCCAGCCATACGCAATCTGCAGGAGCTGACCGTACTGTAGATGCTACAAAAGACCCTCTGCACACTCCCAGAGGAGCTCAGGTAGACGACAGCAGGACAGGCAGCCCCAGTAACATACTTCTGGGTCACTCCCAGCCTCATCCGCAGGTGCAGTGCACACACAGAGTCCCAGTTTTCTTTGGAACATTTCCAGAGCCCTCACCACAGATGTTAGAAAGAAAGCTGCACAAAACTTGTGGCTCTGCTGGATGTGATTTGAAACTCCCTGAAGTATTTACTGGGAGCTGAAGTGGCGCGTTTAGATTTCACGTCACCCTAGAGAAGGCATGTGGAATAACGCTGGAGAGCAACAAAACCCACAGGAACCGCTCCTCTGTCCGAGCTCAGAGCTCAATGCAGCCTGACAGCCTCGCTGCTGTGCGCTGCATGCTCCTGCAGATGTCCTTTAGAGAAACAATCCCCTGCCACCCAAACACCAAATGTTATCTTCACAAGTGTGATTTAAGTCCAGAGAAGTTAATCATACGGTAGGTACACAACTCTGTAGAACGCTGTGCAACATTCACGCAGTCTGAACCCCTAAATCAGAAACTGCTTATTCCGTCGTGCTCTCCACTTAAGCACAAACTTTTTCCCCCTCCATCAATAAATTGATACATTGCTACAAAATGAAGCTTTACTAGAAAATTCCCAACTACCTCTAACTTGGTAATTTAGGACACTGTTAGAGGGCAGCCAAAAGCAGAGTTTGCTCAGAGTTCGCTACTCTCCCAGACCAGATGTTTTAAGATTGGTCCTTAGAGATCACTCCAGCTCCAAAACCTGTAATTGCATTTAAATGATATTTAGGAACACAGACCTCAAGTTTATAGACACACGCAACATTTAGAAGAATACTCAGATCAAATGCTGAGTTCCTGACTTACACTTGAACAATCAGACATTTCTATGCTTTATTTCACTTAGTGGTATCTTAAACCGCACTCGAGTACTTGCTCATTTTGAAGTTAAGATGACTTTAAGGGCAATCTGATTTACTTAACATTTCTGATAGACATCTGATTCTTACATACATCAGAGACCGTAAACATAGAATGGTTTGGGGGTGGAAGGGACATTTAAGATCATTTAGTCCCAAACCTCCAGCTATAGGCAGGGGACACCTCACACTAGACCAGGTTGCTCACAGTCCCATCTAGCCTGGCCTTGAATGCTTCAAGGGAGGAGGTCTCCACAGCCTCACTGGGCAACCTGTTCCAGGGTCTCATCACCCTCACCGTAAACAATTAGTTTCTACTATCAAGTCCAAACCCACCCTCTCCCAGTTTAAAGTCATTTTCCCTTGTCTTGTTACTCCACACCCTTATAAAAAGTCCCTCCTCTCCAGCTTTTCTATAGGCCCCCTTCAAGTATTGGAAAACTGGTCTAAAGTCTACCTGGAGTCATCTCTCGCCCAGGTTAAATAGTCCCAGTTGTCTCAGCGCATCCTCATAGGGGAGGTGCTCATAGAAAAGTTTGATTTTGCTAAGTATTCTTTCAAACGCTCTCAGTCTCCAATTTTATTTCCCTGCACCATCCCTATTTCACTAGCATTTAATCGCCTACTAACTGCTTATAAATGTATTGACTTATCTAAGGGTGTTAATCTAAAAAATTGGTATCAGAGGAGCCGCAGGAACTCCTCGAGCACTCTTCTTTTGGTTTTCTATTACAGCTGTAAGACTGCTAGAACTGAAAAATTCTGATTGATTTCATGAGGGAGCATTAAATGTCTCAGGGAACTTGCTACAGATGTACTTCCTGCAATTTGCTGATCTCTGGAATAGATTTTTTTTTTTTGTTTGCTTTTGTTTGGTAGCAAGTTATTTAACAGAAATGATATAAATCTGTTAGGTCAAGCTATTCTGTAAGCAATTGCTATGGCAGCTCCACAGATATAAGCCAAGATCTCTCTGCTACCTCTTGGATTTCTCTCACCATTTCAGCTTTGCAGCCTCATTTTTCAAGACACGCTTTGGAGCTGAAATATATGGCACTTCTTATATATTTCATTCTCACTGCTACTATTCACAGCTTTTTTCCTGCTGCTCATATCCTTTAAGCAACCTTACATTCAAACCCATCATTTGCATTTGCTAATGCATCAAAATGTATTTGGGTATTATTAAAATACGTTAACGCATAGAAATGATAGCTGGAAACATTTAAGCAAGGAAGTGAATATATTAACAAGTTCTGTGCCTGATGCAACCGTGCTCTCCTGTCTCAATCTATTGATCATTAGTCAGAGCCTGCATATCCCCTGATCTGAGCATGGTATGTCCCCAGTGCAGCCCACCATGCTGTGAGCCTGAAGCTGGCTTCAAAGCGACAGCCAGGGTTTTGGAAAGCTTTGTTGGATGGTGAACTGAAAGTCTCAAAATTCATAGCAGAGATAAACAGCAAGACAGCATGAAGGGATGGGGATGGCAAAGGAGACGTGTGACTACATACAGAGAGGTGAGGTGGGGAAAGAAGAAAGGTTCTGAGAGCAGGGGAAATGTTGGAAGAGTTGGAATCCAAACAGAAGGGACAAGGAGTCAAAAGGCAGAAAAAAAAAAAAAGGAAAAGTGAGAGAGAAGGAACAAACTCAAGAGAATTCAAAAGGAAATGAATGTGTCAAGGTTTTTGGAGTCTGTGTAGTTCCCAGTCACCCTTGGTATGGTGGTACTATTAAACTCCACAAACCTGGAAATATTTCAAAACCTCTGTAGGAGAAGCACTAAGTTAACGGAGATAAAATGGAGAGGTAAGAGTTTGTAGGAGCAGAATAAGAGGTGCCTAACACACTTTGTGCCTCCTGTTGCTACATGATGTCACGGTGTTAACCGAG